>VWZI01016928.1:61375-73392 GCA_013396835.1 Psilopogon haemacephalus | reverse complement strand
ATGTGGTGCCCATTCACAAGAAGGATCAGAAGGAGGACCCAGGAAATTACAGACCTGTCAGCCTGTCCTCAGTGTCATGCAGGATAATGAAACAGATAATCCTAAGTGAAATCACAAGGCACCTACAGAATGGCCAGGAGATCAGACCCAGCCAGATTTAGGAGGACCAGGTCCTGCTTGACCAACTTGATCTCTTTTTATGACCAGGTGACCTGCCTGGTGGACGTGGAGACGGCTTTGGATGTAGTCCGCCTGAACTTCAGCAAGGCCTTTGACACTGTCTGCCACAGCCTGGCCAAGCTGGCAGCCCATGGCTTGGACAGGGGCACTTTCTGCTGGGTCAAGAACTGGCTGGATGGCTGGGCCCGGAGAGTGGTGGTGAATGGTGCCACATCCAATTGGCAGCCAGTCACTAGTGGTGTGCCCCAGGGATTCGTGCTGGAGCCAGTCCTGTTTAATATCTTCATTGATGATCTGGACGAGGGGATTGATTTAGTCCATCATCAGTAAGTTTGCAGACAACATCAAGTTGGGAGCATGTGTTGATCTGTTAGAGGGTAGGAGGGCTCTGCAGAGGGACCTGGACAGGCTGGACAGATGGACACAGTCCAGTGCCATGAGTTTTAACAAGTTGTAAGTGTTGGGTTCTGCACTTTGGCCACAACAATCCCATGCAGCACTACAGGTTGGGGACAGAGTGGCTGGAGAGCAGCCAGGCAGAGAGGGACCTGGAGGCAGCTTACTGAACATGGACCATCAGTATGCCCAGGTGCCAAGAAGGCCAATGGCCAGTATCAGGAATAGTGTGGCCAGCAGAACTAGGGAAGTCATTCTGCCCCTGTGCTGGTTAGGCCTCACCTTGAGTACTGTGTCCAGTTCTGGGCCCCTCAATTTAAGAAAAATTTTGAGATGCTTGAATGTGTCCAGAGAAAGGTAACAATGCTGGTGAGGAGTCTGGAGCACAAGCCCTGCAAGGAGCAGCTGAGGAAGCTGGGATTGTTCGGCCTCATGAAGAGGAGGCTTAAGGACGACCTTATTGTTGTTTACAACTACCTGAAAGGAGGTTGTAGGCAGGTGGGAGTTGCTGTCTTCTCCCAGGCAAGCAGTGACAGAAAGAGGGGCAGAGTCTAAAGTTGTGCCAAGGCAGGTTGAGGCTGGATGTTAGGAAGAAGTTCTTTTTAGAAAGAGTGATTGGCCATTGGAATGGGCTGCCCAAGGGGTTGATGGAGTCTCTGTCCATAGAAGTATTTAAAAAGAGGCTGGATGAGGTACTTAGTGACGTATTTTAGTGGATTAGATAATGTTGGGTAATAGGTTTGACTCAATGATCTTGAAGGTCTTTTCCAACCAGGTTGACTCTGTGATACAGTTGTCCAGAGGTGTGTCCATGCACCATAATTCATAAAAGGCTGAAGCTATTGGTGGTCTGATACTGTCTGTCTGGTCAGTCAGAAGCAATCGCGTTGGTTATTATTTTCAAAGGCCAGCTTGGTGTATGAACTCTCCTCTGTCATATACTGTAGGAATGGATGTCTGCCTTACCTGAATACCTTTTAGTGTGCCCTTCCTGATCTCCAGTGAGGATTTCCAGGAACCCACATTGCTTATACTGCAGTCCTCAAAGATCCCTCTGTTTTCCTTACAGAAATGCTTCCCCTGATCATAGAATCGTAGAGTGGTTTAGGTTGGAAAGGACCTCAAAGATCATCCAGTTCCAACCCCTTGCCATAGGCAGGGACACCTCCCACTAGAACAGGTCACTCAAGGCCTCATCCAGTCTGACCTTGAACACCTACAGGGAGGGAGCAGCCACAACATCCATGGGCAACCTCTTCCAATGTCTTACCACTCTCACCATAAAGAACTTCCTCCTAACATCCCATTTAAATCTCCTCTCTGCCAGTTTAAACCCATTCCCCCTCATCCTGTCATAACAAGACCTTGTGAATAGTCCCTCCCCAGCCTTCCTGTAGGCCCCCTTTGGATACTGGAAGGCTACTATAAGGTCTCCTCGAAGCCTTCTCTTCTCTCAGCCTGTCCTCATAGCAGAGCTGCTCCAGAACCTCTGATCATCTTCGTGGCCCTCCTCTGGACTCTCTCCAGCAGTTCCATGTCCTTTCTGTGCTGGGGGCTCCAGAACTGCACACAGTACTCCATGTGAGGTCTGACGAGAGCAAAGAGGGAGAATCCTCTCCCTTGCCCTGCTGGCCATGCTTCTCTTAATGCAGCCCAGGACACAGTTGCTGTCTGGGCCATGTGTGCACACTGTCAGCTCGTGTTGAGCTTTTCATCCACCCAGACCCCCAGGTCCTTTTCCTCAGGGCTGCTCTCCAGCCACTCACCACCCAGCCTGGATTTGTGCTTGTGATTGCACAGACCTAGCTGCAGGACCTTACATTTGGCCTTGTTGAGTTTCATGAGGTTGGCCTGGGCCCACCTCTGCAGCCTATCCAGATCCCTCTGAATGGATCCCTGCCCTCTAGCAAGTCACACAGCTTGGTGTCATCTGCAAACTTGCTGAGGGTGCACTTGATTCCTCTGTCCATGTCACTGACAAAGATGTTAAACAACACTGGTCCCAGCACTGACCCCTGAAGGATGCCACTTGTCACTGGTCTCCAGGTGGGCACTGTGCCCTTGATCACCACTTTCTGTGTGCAACCATCCAGCCAATTCCTTATCCAGCAGTGCTCCACCCATCAAGTCCATGTTTTTCCAGGTCAGTTACCAGGATCAAGGGAGAGTGTTTACCATACACTGCTAGTAGCACTATGACAGATACACTCACCAGTTCCTTCCTCACTACAGAATCCTGGACATTTGGTCAATGTAGAGACCTCAAGTGCAATTTCATAGTTTCAGCAATATCCTTGTGCTCTTGCTTAGACACTTAGGGACTTCGTTGTCTTGCCAGTTCAAACAGGATTTGTCCATGTAATTGAATGTCTCTTTTGAAGATGGCAATTATTAGGATAATGAATCATAACATAGCTGGGAAGCTTGTCAATCCATGTCTGACAAAAAAAAAAAGAAACAAAAAACATTAAAATTGCCTTCTAGAGAAAGAGGTCTCTTTGAAAGAAGCATTTTCTTTAGAAGCAGCACTTTGGCGTAACAAGGTAGAAGAAAAAGCTTCCAGCTGCTTCAGTACCATACTGGAAGAAATTTTTTTTAGTCAAACATCACTTTGTGTAACTAGGTGTGATTCCGAGAGCTGAAAAGGTTGGGTTATATGCTCTAATGGCTCTGCAATCCTCAAAGTCTGCATTTTGGACAAGTAGATGAGAAGGGAACTGGAATTTGGGCTCTTTTTCAGCTGCATGACTCCAAAGTAAAAATTGCAAGGAATTCCTGCCTCCACTGGTATCTGTAGTGTTCCCATCAACAGGGCTGACTTTTTCTTCCCTACCAGATCATGTCATGTGGCTTTCACCACAGGATTCACACATTGTGTCTGGTTTGTATGTCATGCTATCTGCAAAACAGGCATTCATGAGTCACCTGCCATTAAGCCATGCTTTGAAAAAACACATTTTGAAGACACAAAAAAGGGCATGAAGAACCGTTCTTAACCCCTCTGAATCACACTATCACTCTCAAGCAGTTTGAAAATGCTGCACATTGGTGGAGCAGTGCAGCCTGGTTTAACCTCAGCACACCTGACCACGGCTGAGGGCTATTTTATTTTCCTTCAGAATGACAAGTTTGGCCAGTATGTCTGAAAACAATAATCAGTATTTAGGGCAATGTGCCTCCCTCCCACTGCTGCTTGCTGGGCTGGGAATCCTCATATGTTTTCCTACTGCAGAAGATGCTAAAAGCTGGACCTAGCAGGGAGGGGGGTGAGGGGACTGGAGAAGAAGGGGAAAAAAAAAAAAAACCTCCCATGCTTATAAATGTAAAATTTTGTTCCACTATTCTCTGAAATGCTTCTGGCTTTCACCTTGTTTTCACATGGTGACATTTTGAAGCACACATTTTCAGTGCCCAGGAAAAAAAAAAAAATCTTGAATGAATTTATTGCTGTCAGTTTCCCAAAGCAAGCCCGAATTAGTTTTCCATGGCAGACATTTTAAACTCTCTGTGTTTCTAATGAGGCTTACATAGCTTTAAATGGAATTGAAAGCATCCTTTAGATACGTAACTGATTCTACACTTCCGCCTTGAGGTCTGCATAGCAAGATTTTAACTTTAAATTGATTGAATTACGCTATAGTGAGGTGGCAGTGCCATGCCTTAATGCAACAAGATGCTGGTTGTGTTGGAGGTGATTCAATAGAGACAATGAGCTAACGTTGTAATACTTACTCTCTGGTTCCTGTTGTTTTCGTTTATGGTTCTAGTTACAAGAAAGCCAAATGAAATTTGCACTTGCATGGTGATCCAGGAAGACCAATGCTCCACTTACATCCCAATTCTAAGAAGTTTCTTGAACTTCTTGGTAGTTTGTATTGATTCGGGTGAAGAATCAAACCCGTCTTTGCAGTCACTGCACACACAGTGGTTTATAATTGTCCTACCAGGTCACAGCCTGGATTCTGCCCTAACTATGACCTCCTTGGGAACATGGTAAACACATCAGCTTCAACTCCCCCTCTTCAAAACATTCTAAATGTATTGGGTGCAGGCCAAGCTGGAGAGATGAAGCTTTTGGAGGTTATTGAGGAAAACTAACATGTAAAGGCAAAAGGTCTGCTTCCTTATGCTTGTTCACAGCATTGAACTGTGCAAAGAGTAGGGGCTTACAGCTGTGTCTTTTTCTCATTCCTCAGCATCTTCCCCCTCCTCCCAAAGATTTCAAGTGCAGTAAGAGTAAATTGTGAACAGAACAAGCCCTTGCACTATGTTTGCTTTTGTACCAGTCCACTGTATGACTGAATGAAATCCTGACACAACTCATGTACAGGGAAGTGAAGTGTCATACTGTTGTGGAAAGAGGGTTTGTGAAGCTGGGAAACAGATACCAGTCCAGAAAGCTAACACTTTGGAAGCAAGCTTTTCCCCACAGCTTGAGGGAACTGAGTCTGATCAACACTGAGTGGCCTGGACATAAGCAACCTAGGGTTAGACTGGGTTCACTAGCCTGACTGGTCACTGGTCAGACCATGGTGAGATTGATGGTCCTATGCTGCAGAAAAATGGAGCAAAGGAGTAATTCTGCCTTGGCAGGCTGTAATAGCTCCTGTTGCTTTAGTGGATATTGCACACACTTACCTGAAAGCCTGGTTCAAGAAGCATATTTGCTCATCATATTTTGTATGTCACACAAGCAAGATATTTGGATTTGTTGTAGATGAATCCACCTGCGTTTGGTTTGGTTGTCAATATGAGATCCCCACTACTTGGTTCACAATCTGCTTCTCTTCTTAAAATGAGCTTTCTGCAGGGCACTCAGTACCGTGAGAGGTGTGCCTCCTGCCAGGACTTGGTACAGAGTTGGGAGGCTCTGCATGGGATAATTTCCTGAAATGGTGGGGCCCAAAGAGAAATATCTGTATAGCACCACCCATGACACAGAAGGGCAGATGGCACAGTGTGCATTGCCTCAGGAGGAGCACTTAAGATTTCACAGTTGTGGCTCACTGTACACACATGACCTCAAAGAGCTTGTTTAGTGGTCCATGATTCATAATTCTCCTACTAATAATGGACTCTAGGTGAGCAAACTTGCTTATTAGGGCAGTAGATAGCACACGCTACTGCAAGGACCACCTTGTAGTCATTGCTTTTCTACANTGAAAAATATATATTATTATTAAATTTCACCAGAAACACTTATTTACAAAGTTTGAATGCACAGTTGTGGGTATTTACACAGGGAACAATTTAAACAGTTAAGTAAAACCATAAATGCAAACATTAATTTGAGCTTTTGGAGAGATTCTTGGGGTGCAATATGCTGCTTGCCCTCTCAGGGGTGTCGATAGTCTCTGCTGAAGCAGAAGGCAGTTACATAGAGAACAGAACCAAAGCAAGAGAGCTTTAATTAAAAAGTAATTTTAAAGAATATTCACTCACAAAATGGTATCTCTGGATTTCTGGGGCTGCATTGTAGTCCCAGACAGTACCCAAAACACTTGGAGGGGCTGCTGTTAGTGGCATGGTACCCATTGGAGGCTTTGGGAGTTTGCCCAGGGCTCTGGCAGGGTGCTGGGTTTGGCATGGTCTCTGACCTGGTCTTGGTCACCTCTCAGGCAGATGGTGTCCATTCCAGGGCTCTGGACTTAGCACAGAGGTTAGCAGGTGTGCAGGCAAGTACACTGTTCTGTGGCTTTGTCAGTAACCTGCTCTCCCTCACCACATAGGCCGCAATGAAGTCTCTCAGAGGCATATGGCTCTCCTAGTCTTACCTCTTCTGGGTAAACCCCTTCTGCATGATCAAGACTGTTGTTACCTGCTGTTGGGGTTTATCACACTAAGACTGGCCGATTGAGGCAACTTTCGGCAATGATTCTTGCCTATGGCATGAAGGCACTTAATGCCTCTTTCTGATAAACTGAGGCATTGCAAAGTTTCCAGGTAAACAAGCTTGAAGCATCAAAGCTTGTTGTTACACAACAAAGCTAGTTTGAAGCTGTCAGAGACTGAGAAAATCAAAATGTCCCAACATCTCAAAATAGCTAAGCTTCTGAGAAACATGAAGCAGACATCCCATTTGCACTCACTGGCCAAAAAATCCCCTGCATGAGCTCAGACCCTAGCATGCACATGACCAGACAAGGGTCCAATCCTGGGGGATGCATGGTGAGCTTGTAGATGCTGCCATGGGACAACCTGCCTGACTGCACAGCTTGCATGGACTAAAAGACCACTGCTCTGGACCTCCAAGCTAATGTCACCTAGCACACACGGGAGACAGCGGCTTCCTGCTTTGGAAGGTAATCTTCATGTTGACCTAACCACAGACTGGCAGCTTCCTGTTTCTCAACAGTAGGACCTTAAAATGCCTGAGAAAGGGAGCTCAACCCTGAAAACCCTCTTCCAATGATGACACTGAGCATGCCCAGCACAAAGTCAGCATGGTGGGCATGTCTAAACAAATCACTTTTAGAAAATATTAAGTGATTCCCAGAAGAAGATGCATGTTCAGTGAGGTAGTCAGATAAAAGAAGAGATATCACCAACCCACAGATGAAATGTTCCCCCCCACCCATTCTGCAAATGGACTTTTGGGATGCCAGTTCTCTGAGGTCATCTCTTCTCTGTTCAGGGGGATACTTATTTCTTTTCTTTCTATTTTCTCTCCCCTCTCTTACTCTCGCCTTCTCCCTATCCTTATCCTTGTGTGTGGAAGTCATGTGAATGCAATAAAAGGTAGCCTATGCCTTTGACACTGTTTGTGTCTTAATTCTGTTTCTGAGATTCTGACCTCCCACAACCAGAATTCCTCTGGATTGGGATGGAAGTAGTTGGTCCTAGTCCCCAGGGCAATGCTTGGCTAGGCAAAGTGAGTTGTTTACAACTTTGCTCATATTTATCAATTGTCTGAGTCCTGATGGCTCCATTTGGCCACACAGATTAGCCAATCAAAATGGCACTTTGCCAAAACTACCCCTATTAGGTAAAGTCGGTGGCTTGCTTTACTCAAATTTGGGAAAGCATAGGCCATGCATAAACAAGTGTATGTATCTTGTTTATCGCAGAAGGAGACTCAGTGGCTCCAGGTCTTTTGTCATCTTTCCTGCATTGCTCCCCACTCCAGCAGAAGGGATGGAAGAGCAGGGTGGGGATCATGCCTGGACAAGCCAGGACACATATTAGGCCTATTTTGCCTTCCACAATACCCCACCTATTGTTTTTTTCTTCACTGCAGAAGGAATACCTTCAGACACAAAATTTCCAAGGAGTGCCTTGTTCTGTGTCAGGTATTTTGCTGTAGTGAGGCGTGAGTGTCCTGTAGACCTGCTGGCCTGATCTCTTTTCTTATTTCAGCAGCAGAGAACAGCATACTACTTTCATTACTGTCTCTAATTAAATATGGGGGGGGATATCCAGGACTAGCACCAAGGCACTCAGTCACAGTGTGGCTACTAGCACATGTTTTCCCATGTTTCAGGGGAAACACAGACTGCAGAGGAAATTCCTTTGATTGGGAAATCCCTCCGTGAGATAGAGCAAAGTCCTAGACTGTCTCCAGGAGCTGGAGAAAGCCCATTTGTACAGCAGCGCTTTTCTTTTTCATGTCTCCAGTGCATTGTAGGGCCTCTTCCTTTCCAATGAAAACAGAGACACCTGTCAGCATCTACTGCCCTGCTTTCAGGCCAGCCATTTTCTGCTTGAAATACTCCTCTAAAGTCATCTCTGGAGTTATTGTTAGCTCCATCTACATTTTGTTTTGGTGCTTATGCAAAATTACTTCTTCAGACACAGATCAAAGACTATTTTGCTAGGCTAGAGAGACCAAGTGACCTGACATAGTGACCACATACATGGTGCCAGCAGGACACAGCACTCCCCCCTAGACAGCCCACAATAAGCCGTGGTACACCTTTTCACAATATATTTCACTCAAACCCTTTTCTGGCTGTGACTGGATTCCCAAATACAGTGTGGAGAGGTAGGATCAAGCAGTGTTTTGAACCATGATCCAAGTCATACAACCTAAGATTTAATGGGTATCTTTGCAGGTGGTGATAAACCTCTCCCTGACATATGCCACTTTGAGGCATATGCAAATAGATTTAATGCAGGTGGGAGATGCCCTTCTCCCTATTGAACCAATGCAGCTCAGAATATGGGCTTGAACCAAGGTTTCATTCTTTTCCAAGTGGATCATTGGCTATTTCTCTACTGAGAACCAGCCTTGACAATTTTTTACAGTGCTGTGTCCTTGAACTATCTCACAGATACTTGTGGGCAGTTGGGTTGTAATTTATTTTATCACCATTCTCCTGTGCTGGCATCTGCCAACACCAGCTGAGCTTTTTTCTTCTGTTTTTTGTTTGCTTGTTTGTTTTGTTTTGTGCTGGCAGTTCTCCAGGCAGCAGAGAAGGTTGCGGAGGCCTTCAGCAGTGTTATCCTTGTAGTGATAGACCACAGCTGCATGTTCAGTGAACAGCAGAGAGCCTGTGAGCATACACAGTGGACTGTTCGGCTCCACCCCATAGAGAGATGTGGACAGTGTCAGTGTGAATGCACTGAGTGGGTAGGAGTAGGGCAATGACAGCATGCTATTTAAACTGCCTTGGTTTAAAAGGAACGGACCCATGTGTGTAGCAAAATCATGAGGATGTGAGGAGCTGCTCAAAGGGAAAAGTGTGAGAAGTGCTAACAAAATATGGTGAATATGATGAACTGTAGCTGAAACACAGTTGACAAGTGGGGCAGTTCTGCAGGGCTGTGAGAGAAGTGGGGTTGGAGCAAGGTCAGACTGAGGCTGAAGTTCCTTGGGCTCTGTAACCTTTCAGCTCCTTCCCTCTTTCCAGAGGCTGAGGATCTGCTTTGGGGAAGAGATCTTGTTCTGGTGTAGATACTGAATGGGGAGGTGATAGTTAATCCATTTCTCAGTGCCTGACAAGAAAGGGGTGAAGATTGGAGGCAGCATGTTTAAAAGGTGAGGGTGTGAAAGACAGGGAAATTAATATACTGTTAACACAGCCACAGTGACAGCCCTTGGCACTCTGCCCATAAAATAGGACTGGTGATACAAAGAAAAGAAAAGTGGGGAAAACCCAAGCACAAACAACAAGAAGGGCACTCTTTTAATGAAATTGCTGCAGCTAACATGCATTATTTGAGATGAAGCAGAATAAACAAGGCTTTGAGCAGCAGTGCTGAGAGTGACTCCCAGAAGGATGGTAGAGGGGTGTCAGTACCTTTACTACAGGTGCTAGTCATGCCTGCTATAACCTGCCTTATAAACAAAGTCAGGCTTTTTTAGCTTTTAATTGAGCAATCCTCAAAGACCCTGTGCTTCGCTCTCTAGCAATAATGGTTATGTTGCTGTGTGAGCCTTGATTCAGATGTCAAGGCTGTTTTCTATTGAATACTTCTCAATGGAAATACTTTCCATCTCCTGGGGAACTTTCATTTCACCTTGAATAGTGTGTTCATTCACCTTTTCTTACCTACCACTATTAGCTACAGCAGAAGACATAGATTTTGTCTGCTTCTCTTAAACACCCAGATGTCCTTGCTAGAGCTTTGGTGTGAGAGCAGTTGTGTGGATCTCTAGACATGCTGTCCCCTTTGGTTGTGACTGAAGACAATGTGGTTGAGCCCCTCTTCCCTGTTGTATTAATTATTAATGAAGCTGACACTGGAGCAGTTTAGCTGAAGCAGCACAAAGGAGAAAGGAGTGATTCATACTTTTTCTTGCTAATGCTTACAGAGTAATTATCTGGATTTCCAGTGAACCACAGTTAAATCTCCCTTCCCTCCCTTTTTTGTTAAATCAGCAACAGAACTGTACCTTGTCAGAAGAAATTTCACTTTATTAGAGGCAGCGTGGCCTGTGTATGATTCCATCAGGCCATGTACAAACCAGCCCCACAAGGATACCTAAAATGCAATACAGCATTTTGGATATGAAACCTGTTCCAAAAGGGTTTCAGGGTTTTTTTGGCTGTTTATCTGATTTTCACAGTAGCATGCTGGTCTATACTGAAAAATGCAGAGATTAGCAGAGGCCCAAAGCAGCATTCCTATCTGCCACAAACAAAATACTACTGTGGCAGTTGGTGACCAGCCTAGTATCATGTCCAACAGCATGGTAGCCAGTTGTGCAGGTTGTCGTGCAGCTGGCAGCACCCCTGCAGTAAGGCTCCCTTCAGGTGCACGACCCAGAAACCAGTGGGAGCCCATTGCCGGCTACTGGGTAGCTATATGGAGGTGGAATGGGAGGCACTGGTATTTCATCTCTATTCTCTCTGAACACAGTACAACAGAGGAAAAACACCACAAAAATATGTTTACCTATGTTAACAGATGTTAGCCAAACTCTTAACATCTGTTCCTCAAGAAAAAAAAGGGAAAAAAAACCCCAAAAACATTAGTGCTTGCAGAGAGGACTTTGACTACATGGAGAGCTTCAGGACAGAAAATTGCCCAAACATATTAAAAATAACCCTCCAAGCTTTTAAGGTTGGGTGTAGGTAAAGCAGGAATACAGGTAGCCCAAAACCTCACCCTGCTCACCATGCCATCCCTCCACTTGCTCCTATAAAACATCAGTTTTGATTTTCACTGCTTACCAAGCATGAAGCCCTGAGGATTTTGTCAGCCTATCAACCTGCCAGAGAAACACTTTTCATCACCACCCACACTTCCTCCTGCCTGGCAGCTTGTGCAAACAGCCCATCTGGAGCAGATGAGCTCCAGTGCTGCCGTTGTAAGCCATCCCATAGGAGAACAGTACTGAGACAGCTCCATCACCAACTGGTTGAATGCTGGGACAAGCAAACTCAGCAAAGCAGAAGGCTTGAAGCCACCCAAATCAGATACAAGGGCTGAATGAGTCTACAACTCATATATTTTAAAAGGGCATCCATTCTAGTCTATATGGACAATAGTGGGCCAGTAAGAAGGACTGGCAGGTGTTAATATTTATGAAGGTGGGTCCTGCAGGGAATTTTGATGTGGAAAAAATACTATCAAATACTTGAATAAAGCATGAGTTTTAGAGCTGCTTTGCCTGTCTGCAGGGATAAAAACCCACAAACTATGATGAGTTCTGTTATAAGCTATGCTGCTAAAGGATTTTGTCAGATTGGGCAGTCTAATGGATAAATTGAATAAGAATGGTGTTCATTAATACTAATTTACTGATTGTCAAGAAGGACAGGAGAGCACCTAGACCTTACAGCTCCTATGGGACAGCTTCTGTGGCCCTGCAGATCAGCATAGCACAGCTGCATAAAGCATAGCACCCCGATCCCATTTTGGGAAGCAGGGTTTTAAAGGACTTAAAGAGCCTTTAAATTTATAGGCCACTCCACCTAGTACTGGCCAGAGAAGTCGTCAGCAAATACAGATTTTGGTATTCAGTTAGAAACTATTTTCAGTTAAGAACCAACCAA
>VWZI01016928.1:26885-61344 GCA_013396835.1 Psilopogon haemacephalus | reverse complement strand
AAAAAGAGAAGAAAAAGACTTTCTTTTGATCACTAAATCATAGAAAAGGTTTTCTGGTGAATATTTAACTATGGTACTCTTTTTAATTTTCATTTGTGCTGCAGTTTTATTTTTTCAGGTAGGTTACTTCTGCCAATGAAACCAATTGAAAAATTGAGACTGGGCACCTTTCCATGCAACAGTATAGCACCTTTGTCGATTAGAATTCTTTAAGAAACACCACATTTGACTTTTTTGATTTGCCCCCACATTTATTTTGTATCATCTATGCAAAACAGTATGACAAAAATACAGTAATCAAATTATTCTGTATATATGCATTAAGATGTCACAACCATGGGATGTATGTAAAAAAATTTAACCTGCAAAAGAAAATCAGATACAGTAAGTAGGCAGAATCAACCCATGCTTTTATTTCCATTGCATATAAAATTTCATATGAAGGTACTGATGTACAGTACTATCCCATAGGCTGTAAGAGAGGCTAAGAAACCAGTGAAAGAATAGTCATGTGCAATGTTCACACAAGTTGCCACTCTCAAGACATATCCGAAGGAAAAATCAAATTAAAACAGTAACAGAAAATTGCTCAAGATTTCTGTTGTTAGAGCGTCCCTTTTATACCATTTAAAATGAAGCAATCAACTTCTTGTGGGCCAGGGCTGCTAAAATCTACAGTTTGTGTCAAAAAGGAGGCTCTGTTTTTCCTTGAAAAATAATGTCTCCTTTCACAAAGAAGTTGCATGCTACAAGGGCTGGGCATCACTGGAATGGAGAAGAGGTATTTATTTACCTCCCTCTGGCAAATTCGTTGATATCCCCTCTAAGTAGTCTGGAGCACCGTGACAAGTTAAACAGCAAAAAAGAGATGCTCAGTCCAACCCGCAAAATTAATACTAGTGTTAGTAAAAGACCTAAAGATTTACTGACTTACACTAGACATAGTGCATTATGCTATACATATCTGTACAATGCCTCAGATACAGCTATATAAAACGAAACTTTGGCTGCTTACAACACTAACATTGGTGTTGGAAAGCATTTCCAACATTAAAGTTGCCTTTTGTTCTACTTCATGGATTCTGCTTACATGGTGATAATTTGTGCTACTAATTAAAGCATTTTATAGACAACAGTAAAAGTGAACTACACCATTCCAATTCCGATTATTCCATTTCCCAATAAGCATGAAAATCAACTGCTTATTAGAAATGCTTTCCAAAGCTGTTTCATTCAGTGTAACTCTGCTGAAACACAGCATAATTTTTTATTTCTTTTTTAAAGAACAAATAAAGAAAAATCTCTGCAACAATCCCTGATGACAGCATGTAAAGAGATAATCAGAGAGGCAATACAATTATATTGCCTTAAGTTTCAAAAAGCTCTGCACTTCTAGTAGGGTTTGTGAATGAAAGCTCATCATAGTTTCATGCATATTAGCTCATGAGTTAGCAACTGAAAATATGGTAGAAATACCCAGCCCCAGCCGCACAGCTACCTTGCTTTCAAATGCAGCAAAACAGAAGAAAATATTGTTTAAAGTTAAGGCACAGCCCTGGGACCAAAGACCTGCAGCTCCTTTCATTAATATATCTTTACGCATTTTATACTTTTCTTGACTCTTCCATAGACAAGCTCTAAGATGACACAGAATATATTACAGGAGAAAAAAATGTACAAGGAATATGTATACACAATAATCATTCTCTCACCAAGAGTTTCCAAATATAGCAACACCACCCTGGCAAGGATGATGTTATAATAAGAACTGATAATTTACAATTAACATTACAGTATGTACATTACAATAAATACATGGTTGTAAACAGAGACAAACAAGACTGTATTACAGGTAAGGTCATTTGGTGAGAAAAATGCATGGCACAAATAAAATAAATAATGCATTTGAAAAGAACTATCAAACCTTTCTGTAAATCCATCTCATTCAAGTTTTTTTTTTTAACTTCCAAACGTCATTTGTTCTATCTATATTCTTTCATTTTTCAATGACACAAAACAATTTAAGTATTCAAATACAGCATTACTAAGCACAGTAACTTGCAAGCTAAAGCATACTGTTACAAGCAACACGAATTTTCTTCTCCCCCTCCCACTCAATACTCACTCACTGCATTTTCTTATGGCAAAAATACCCAGAACACATAAAGCCACTTGTACATTGTTTTAAAGCAGTGTGCAATGCTGAAACACACTTTGGCAAAAGAGGAAAAAAGATTGTACAGTGCATTATATCCCCAGCTCTAAGAAATGATATAATTTTCTGTGATTTGATTGTCCACATATATGGGCAGGTATCTCACAATATGGTCAGGTTTGCTTGTTTGGTTTGGGTTTTGGTTTGGTTTTTGGTTGTCATTTTTCACCCATTTATTTTCAATTTGTGCAGGTACAAAACCTTTTCAGATTCCTACTGGTTAGTTTGGAATTTATATTGCTTTTCCATTATTAAGGTTCCAGGCACTCTTAGGGATTCAAAGGATTTCTAGATGGATCAGATTCAAGAAAAAAAAAATTATGAAGAACAAAAAAGACAGTAAAAAACTGAAAAATCCCCGTGACTTATCGTCATTGTCTTTCCTCCATTGGCATCCTCTGTGCTAAGGCCCTGTGAGGGCTAAAGGTACTGAAAAGTATGACCTGCATGTAGAAGAATGCAAAATGCATTTACAAGCTGAATTATTAGCTAATCATCTTTAAAGAAGCTTTTATTCTAGATCTTCGATGCTTAAAAAAATCCCCTGTATTCACATCTACAAATGTACTACAAAATGAATCCAAAGGAAAAACCAATGTCTGTTGTGATCTTTTGTTAAGATATCATCTTGATATTGTCATTTTACCAGAATTTTATGGAGAGGGAGTCTGTTAGCTTCCCTAGGCTAGTTACAAGAAAATTTCCCATCTTCTACACTCAAAACTACAATTTTAACAAAGAGTAAAGTGAAAGACACATAGTTCCTTCTTCTTGTATGTGACCAAACCACAGAACTGGAAAATGACAAATATGAACTCCTGCCTCTCTTAACTTTCCAGGTCACAGAACCTTTCAGTACCGATCAAACTGAAAAGCAGAATTCCTTCAATGCAAGCTGGATAACAGATGAAAAGACCTGACTGAAATAATATGGAGTAAACTACAACTCTCACAATGCATTGCTCATTTACTTAGAAACAAAAGAAGAGACTGGCTAGGTTCTTCTTGCAACAAAGACATGAAACAATGCTAATTATTATTTGTGTTGTACACACCTCAGCTTAGCAAATGGTTTAACTAGATAGGTGACACAGGATAAAGAGTTAAAACTGGAAACATTACACTAATGCTTTCCTTGCCAGAACATATATTTCATCTAACTCTATTAAGACTGTTCTGATTTAGCAGTATATATAGCTCCCGACCAAAAATAGTCTGGAAGCCATGTTTCAGAGCAATGAATTTTAGTAGTATAAGAGCTGCTTTTGTACTGAGACAACACTTCATTGCCTTTATCGTGGGCTCCAGTATGGCAAATCCTACTATTTGTGGTCCTAGTCAGTTTCACTAGTACCACTTTCTATATTAAGAGACAATTGACAGGATTAGGCCAGTATGAGGGTAAAAAGCACAATGTTAAGTTCCTCTGATACATTTGGGAAAAATTGTAATGGAAAACAAATGAAAAAAATATATCATACTGAAAGGGCTTTAAATAACATGAAGAATATTAATGAAATTCACTATTATGTAAAACAGACTTCTACAGCTCAGCGCTATCATGAAAATCTATGCTGCACCAAAAAGAAAAAAAAAAAAAAATTCAAACAAACCAGAAGAAACAAAAGTCCAAAGAAACAAAACCAAATCAACAAAAAAACCCCAACACCACAAAAAACCCCCACAATACCAAAACAAAACAAAAAACTCACCAAAAGGAAAAAAACCCTCAAACTTAAAACCAATCAGAAGGAAACAAAAAAAAAAGGAAAAAAAAATCAACCATCAACTGGCTTAAAAATATTATCCAGTGTAGCACAGATTTGTACTGAAAACTAGTAAATTACTCTAAAAATAAACAACAAAAAAGAAAACACCACAAACCAGTGGCAGATGAAGTCTGATGGTAATTTTCTTTAAATATAACTCAGCACATTTAATAATAAAAGTAAACACTACAAAAGATCTCTCTTACATACTATACAAAGCATAGAGGTTAGTGCAACCTGCCAGGTCACACTATGTTCAGTCATGTATCAGGAAGACTTGAAATTAGAAAATTTTTCAATTTTCACAGCTCATCTTCCTATTGGTAACAGAATCATGTTGTGTCCCCATCAATTATGTGCATTTGTTTTTCAGTAAGAACTTCAGTTTATTTTCTGAATCCTCTCATGATGAACATCACCCAATGCTTTGCTTATGAAATACAATGAATTCAGAAACTATCAATGCATACCAGCATTCAGTTGGCAAGTAATACTCCTCTGAAAACATCTGCTTTATTTAATCAAATGTGTCAAATGGAGAGCTTATTAAAATGTAGTTTATGAATGTTATCCCCCTTGCTTTCTGATGTCATGAAGGTGAAAATTCTGGTTACAATATTCCTGAGTACCAAACTGAGTCATCAAGGTCAGTTTTGATCAACAAACGTCCTGGCAGATGGCAGCAGCTTGTGACTATGGTTGTAGCATGTGGCATACACTATGCAAACCATTACCTAATTTTGAAAACAAAACCAACCAATCAACCAACCAAAAGCACAACAGCAAAAATAAAGAAACAAACAACAATTTAAAAAACGCCAAAACAACACCAAACAAAACCACCACCACCACTGAAACAAACACAAAGAGGAAAATAAAGGGAGAGGGCAAGACTGAAAGAGACTGCATCTTCATCGTTACGTGTCAGGAGAATGGTCTTCTACCACACAAGGCTCTGTCTGGTTCTCCACCTCTTCTGCTTCTTCCCCGACCTGCTCATCAAGAGGAATTTCAGTGGATTCTGAATCCTGGGTGCAAAGAGTCTTGGAATCACTACAGCTGGTATCTTCTTCTACTTGACTTCCGCTGTCCTTTTCAGTGTCTGACTCACCATCTTCCTCCAGTGTTAGTTCAAACTGGAATTTTTCAGTTTGTCCCTGCCTACCCTCTTCCTGATCATCAGGTGCAGGAGAGGGACTTTGAGGGATTGTGCTCTGGTACCATTCGCGATTGTCCTCCAGTGTATCTAAGATATCTTGGGCATCTGGGTGAACAAGATCTGCCCATGTCTCCCATAGAGGATGAACAATGTAGTCTATAAATCCCACCTGTTTCAAACAATGCAAAATTGAGATGAGCTTTTAGTCACAAAGAAATAAACAATTATTCTTGTAAGTCACAAAAAGTATGAGAAATATAATGGTAGTAAAAGACACTAGATGCACTATTCTTAAAGGTGGCTAAAGAAGAAACCATGCTGGTTTATGTAGTGAATAGGGTCTTTTACATTTCAAAAGTCTTGATGCAGGATACTGGATAAGGACTTGGAAAGGATTTGTTTTCAAATGAACTGTTTGTTCCAAACAATTCCACTACATCTGCTTTATATTTAACTCTGCTTTTGAAGGAAAGCCTAATGAGCAGCTGTCAGTACTTTTTGATGTGTATATTATATTGCAGTTCATGACAGTGGTGGAATTCCTTCAGCAAATGCACTCTCAAACACCAAGATTTCACAGTAAAAATTTCAGCTGCCTTCACTTACTACTCAGGAGCTGGATTAACTAGGGAAGTTAAAAAAATGAAACAGTGCATTCAAATGTTTGTCAAAACATAGCTATGGACAATCTCTTTTTCTGTTAAAATGTCATACTGTGTTATTTGACTGACTACTCAAAGTAACTACCTGTGATTTCTCTACAGATGCATTGTGCTTATCACACATAGGACTTATCTCCATTCCCCTCTCTCTTTCCCGATCTCCCTGACGAAAAAATTCCTCCATTATTCTGTCTGTCCATTGGCGGTAGAGATGAAGTGGCTTGGTTGGATTGCTTAGATCTGCACAGTGCACCATGTTCTGAAGAACCTAAAATAGATTGAACACCTTCAGTGTTATTACACTGGAGAGAAACATGTTCTTTTCCAATTACACTTGGTGGCTGTAAAACAAAACCTAGAAAATACATTATGTGCAAGATTTATTCTGAACAGCAAACAGGTCCTTAGGTGTTTTTCACATTTGCAGTAATACCCATAAACCACCTTGTTTTTGGTGCTTCTGCCTGTAAAAAGGACAGAAAATCACCTCTGAAAGAAAGACCAATTAGATTCTTTGAAGGGAGGAGGTCCAAAAGTACTCTGGCATCACTCAGTACCTAACGGAGTATGTCTCAGGTAGGAAGCTTAGGAGGGCTGTAGAGGGAAAATAGTGAGACATGGTGTGAGAATGGATAATTTGTCTAGTCCACAACTGAGAACAGGGAGGCCAATTATTAAGCTCACAGAATCATAAAACATTAGAGGTTGGAAGGGACCTTCAGAGATCATTGAGTCCAAAGCAAGATCCCCTAGGGTAGTCTGCACAGGAATGCATCCAGGAAAGTTTTGAAAGCCTCCAGAGATAGAGACTCTCTGGGCAGCCTGTTCAAGTGCTCCATTACCCTCACCATAAAGAAGTTTCTCCTCAGGTTGAGGTGAAACCTTACATGTTTTTGTATCCATTGCTCCTTGTCATATTACTGTGCACCACCAAAAAGAGACTAGCTGCATCCACTTGACACACCTAGAATAGTTATAGACATTGATGAGATCCCTTCTCAGTCTTTTCCAGACTAAACAGCCCCAGGTTTCTCAGTCTCTCCTCACAAAGGAGATGCTGAAGTTCCCCAGTCATCCTCACGGGTCTCCACTGGACAGCCGGTCCCTGTGTCTCTTGAATTGGGGAAGCCAAAACTGGACACAGTATTCCAGGTGTGGTCTCACCAGGCCAGAGCAGATGGGGAGAAGAAGCTCCCTAGACCTGCTGGCCACACTTTTCCTGGTGCACCCCAGGATGGCACTGGCTTTCCTGGCCACAAGGACACACTGCTGTCCCATGGAGAACTTGCTATCCACCAGCACTCCAAGGTCTTTCTCCAGAGACCTGTTTTCCAGCAGAGCAGCCCAAGCTTGCACTGGTGCCTGTTGTTATTCTCCCCAGATGAAGGACATGACCTTATTGCACTTCATGAGGTTCAAGATGTAAGTTAATATCATTTGCAGATGAATTTTCTTACCTGAATCCTGTCTGAATAGTTATCAAGAAGCAGTACACCAGAACTGGTCACTTTTTTTGTTTCAACCATAGTTTTTAAATCAGCCAATAGATTCATATGCTTAGACATGTCTGTTGCAAGCACCTTGAAACAAACAAATAAGTGAATATTAGATACTTTTCTTAAGATTAGGGAAAAAAAGTAAAAGAAAGGAGCAAAAATCTTTGAACCACTAAACAAAGACTTTGGAGGGAGAATTCTTAACTTCTATGGCTCAAAACACTGCAAATGTTTGAATCCTATATGTCATTGGCATCCAAAATAGCACGTTTTTATTTCACTCTAATTTACATCATCAATTCAGCAGCAAAATTTCAACTGTGACAGTGAAACTGCATACATGTCAGTACAAAACCAGACTGAAGCATGTCTGTGTACCTTCTAAAAAGATACAGATGATTATTGAAACTTAAAAGAACTTTCTATTGATGTTTGGGCAAGACATGGTAAAACTTCAAACCTTTACATCATTGGTTATGAGTCTAATTACATGTAATTTATTATAAAATGCTTCTGTGCTTTATTACTGAATTTACTAGCACTATGGAAGAGGGACTCTCACTATGTGAGATGGACTCACAATATCAATGACCATTTTCCTCAATGATTGCCTTTGTTTTTTCGTCAAATTCTGGAAAATGTCACAATTTTCTTCCTGCAGCAGTTTGAAGCCCACAGCTAGGTGATGATTCTCCAGGACTGATGAGTCATTGTACATCAAGGCGAGTTCAGAATCTGCAGTAACGATTGCAGGGCAGAATGTTAAAACCTGTGCTTCTACCAAATCCTTTAAGATTTTTAAAAATTCATTACATTCCTAACGCAATTTACAGATGAACTTGTAAAAGAAGTGTTCTGTAGTTCACACAGTATCAACATTTACAGAATTAATTACTGAGTTTCTTAAATCAAGGCAAGGTATGTTGAGGAAAAGAAAACACTTTGCAGTGCAGCATGTGCATGTGCCTGCAGTGGAAGTTAGAAAAAAATAGAAGGAAAGTATTTTTCAGAATGCATTTTCATAGCTGCAGGAGGTCACATGAAAAATACTACATGCATAAACACACCTAAACTAAAACACACTGTAATGTCTCCTCTTCTTATGCCTCCCTTCGTCATGGCTACTAAAATTCCATTGCTGAAGTTTAGTTGCATCTATCTAGCACTGAAAATCGGGAATACATGGCTGGGGCTTTGTTGCAGGCCAGGCAGGGAGCATACATCTTGGTTTTCCAAATCATTTCCTGCTGTAGTTCACTAAGGCGCTCATATGCACAGCCAATTAGGCCTACAAGTCACTGGCCCATGAAAACTGAGTATTTTGAGGTAGGATGGTGAGGCTGGCAGGATAGTAATGATTATGATTCTAGTCTTTTTCTTGAAAAGTTATGTGGCTTGAAAATGCAAGCAGTGGCCTTGTCCATTGCCTTGTACTTGTGTGGTCAATGCCTGGTGGCATAATCTTGTCTTCTCCAATGTAAGTATACCTAATTTGGTCACTCCATATGGCTTTGAGAATACTGTTCACCTTCCTAAGTAATGCCCATGCTAAGGCACATGCTCAAGTCTGCTTAGACCTGCTGACCAGTCTGCTGTGACAAATGAAAGCAGTTATGACAATATTCTTCATAGCTTTAGCTTCTACTCAGGGATGCACGTTTTAAGGCACAGTTTGCAAATATATGTGTCAAAAACACAAATACTTTTAATGCAGTCACTTTTGTCCTGTGTGGCACTCATTTCTATTTACTACAGATGTTCTACCTTAAATCTAACTATACATAAGATTATTAAACTCTTTGTCCTCTTCTTTCACAAGCAGCTTTGTTTTATAATCCCTCGGGCTCAATAGGGTGCCTGTTAAAGCTCTGCTCTTCAGATTTCATTAGTCTCATTATCCATTCTCCTGCTGTCTTCCTCTACTGTCTTGCAATACATCAGTCTTTTCAATCAGGAATCCCTTCCCATAGCTTTCTTTATCCTCATGGCAGCAAAATTGCAAGTAGCAAAAGAAAGCAAGTTTGTTAAATGGTCTTTCTTTAACTTTTCAAGAACATTTACAAAATTTCCTCAATTGTTATTTTTCTTATGAAGAAGACAAGTACTAGCTCATGTTTTGTTGTTTGTCAGGGTTTTTGTTGTTGTTCAACAGCCTTATGATGAGCTCCAACTTGACACTGCCAGAACACTTTGGAAGGGTTGGGGCTACAGAGCAGTAAAATGTACTCAACTGTGCAACGAAGGCGGAAAAATGAAGAAAGTCCTCTCCTGGTAATCTCTGAAATGCATTATAAGCTTCAGGAGTATTTGTGTGGAAGGACAGAGTTACAGTGATCAGATAAGCATCTTCTCTGATGGTAATACAATACATATACTGTTGTTTTTTAATATCATGAAAGAAAGATCAGATTTTTAGACACCAGAGTAATAAAATGTAAATCCTTAAATAGAGAAATAATATAAAAAATATCACATGTGAGTAAAAAGAAAAATATATTGGAAAACATGTAGATAGGTTAGGTAACTGTAAGTCTATAATTTTTTTTAAAATGTATTCTTCTTGAAATACTAATATGATGTAATTGCACTGGAAAACAAAACTAGGTGGTTGTAAACTATATTCTAGAGGTTAGGAACATTTACAGTTTGAGTGACAAGTTAAATGATCTTGATCTCTGTCTTTACAGTTTCTTCCTTGTACACAGTACAACTCAAAAGGGATAAAAATCTGTGTTTCTTTCAGTTTAGTGACAGCAGTTCCAGATAGTGATGCCACTTCATCGACACAGAAGCCTTCTCTTTTGAAAGCTGAATTGCGAAAAATGAGACATTTCCTCTAATCAGCTAAATAAGCAGCATCAGAATCATTCCTAACTTAGTTGAGTGGTAAATACCTGCCTTAAAGTGAAAACTTGATGTATCATTCCTTGTCCCCAGCCAGTAATTTCCAATTGTTAGTTTGACTGTAGCATCTCAGAACCACCACCATTCGATTTCTGATTAAGCTAACAAATGAAAACTTTACCTACATATGCCCTCTTCTAAGAATTTAGGTATTGCACTGCTTTGTGCACAAAACTTGATTCACCCTCTTCCTTTGCCATGCTGCTGTACTGTATTGTTTAGCAATAAAGCATTAGAAGTGCTAAAAGCACCTAGAGTCAACCCCAGTCCTCTTCCATGCATATGAGTCACCAAATTGAATTTTACTATAGGGTGGCCCTCAGGCTACTAAGACAAATAAAATTAGATGCAGGCTAAACTGGAGTGGATATCTTATTTGAACACACAGCAGCAATGAGTCAGAAGAGGAGCTCCCTTCTTCAAACTATACAGGTGATTCGAGGTCATGTTATTTTAGCACTAGTGTGATAGATACTCTAGAGCATGGATGACAGTATCCATAAATATGAGCCAGATGAGTCAAATACACAATACTAGGTATGTTTCCATTTTGTGGCTTTTCCCTTTTATATGCTCAGCTTATTAGTATTATTTCAACTTTACATCTTCTGGGTCAGTTATTGTGAAATAAGTTGCCAGATGGCAAAATAAATAACATTATATGATGGATCTTGGACTACCTACAATGCGCTACCCAATTCAACATACACCACTGAAATCAAAGCAGCTTTGGAGCAACAAGCTGTTCCATACATTTGTCATGATCAAGTTCAACAAAGTTAATAGTTTTTTTCTTCTAGTAGAAGATTAAAGAGCAGGGAGAGGTTCATGCAGTGCTGCAGAGAACAGCCTTGAGGAACACAGACCAAGTAAACTGTCTTTCAAATCATTAGGGGCTTTTTCTCCTCCAGCAAGAGACTTAAAAAATAAAATTTAAAAAATTGCCATACCCTGGAGGGACAGGCTGAGTCCACCAGGGATGAGTATGGAGAGATCAGAAACCAAGTACAGCAGCCAGGGAGAGGCACAGATGGGTCTCAGTCTGTTTGCTAAAAAGAAATCTGTTTTCTGAATTTCTTTAAAATGTAAGGCAATGCTTGGTCATATCATATTCTTCCAGTACAAAAATATAAACACAAACTGTTGTCTTCCTTTTTAAAATTTTTTTGCTTAATCTTCTTTCATTTTTCTCCTACAACTTTAATGTAAACCAACTGTTTTCCAGGAGACATCATATCGAATACACTGAAATAGTGTCAGGTTTACACTTCATGTTTTAGTACCCTCTATCAAGAATTACTATGTAAATTATTTCTAAAGCTACAAGGATTTCAAAATAGCATCGAATTTAAAATACAAACACCTCTATCTGTTTACTGAGAAAATGTTACTGATAGAAGCCAACAAGGAATGAGCTATGTATTTTTCAGGTATTACGTGCAGACCTTGCAGCAAATTTTTGAGAAATCCATTGACTATCAAACTTACTTGTGTTGATAAGAAACTGATTTGAAACTCCAGGATGATCTACATCATGTATCGCACTGGCAAAAATTGCTGCAAGAATCTCCAAGTCAGTGAACACTGCCTAGAAAATAATGAAACATAATTGACCATCACTAAGCAGTAAAGAAGTATTTTCAATAAAAAGTACTCCACTTTTAATCTAGGTCTGAAAGAGGAAAACATCTGAAACTTATCATGGATCTCACAAAATTTTACACATAGGCTAATACAGCCTTTCGTAAAATCATCAGGTATACAGAATTTAAAATGTATTTCAAGATTGGCCAAAGTAAAAATCGTGACAGTCTACAAGTCACATTACTTAGGATCTACTGATTTAAAAGGAAGACAGAAAGAAAAGACTGGATTGCACCTGAGATGTCACTGAGCCCAGTTCTCTGTTGTCACTGGCACCCACATTATATAATAGATTTTGTAATTCATCAATAATATCTAATCAGTGCACTGGGCAGACATTGCTATTTTACTGGCTAAAGCTCTGCTTAGAACAATGCCATGAAAAACAGTGAAAAGGCAACAAAAAATGGCATTGATGACCAGTTCAGCTGTTTGGTGATTTGAGAACATAATCTGATCTTTCTTCTTGACATAAAAAATATCTTTCCTAAGAAAATTCCCAAGTCTTGGATAATCAAGACGTGCAAACAGTGTTGAGGTCCACTTACAACCCTTTTAAAAATAAGGTAAAGCAGAAGCATTCCATAATACAGGTATCCCTGAAAGTGAGGGCAAATTATTTTGAACTACTAAAATTTGAAATACTTGCTTTGTCTGTCTTCTCCCAACATTTACTAGGATATCTCAATCTTTGCTATACTAAGACCCGAATAGTGCTTAAAATAGGAAAATAATTTCTGTTTTTCTTCACGTCTCTCTACTCAGAGATTTAAGGACCTTCAACAAGAGAACATATGATTTTTTTTTTCAATTGGTTTTAAAATATTTATGAAAATGAGACAGTCAAGTGAAAATTTAGTGCATATTCCATTCTACCCAAGAAACAAAGTAACCTTTCAGAATCAGAACAAATATGCACCAAAAAACCCCCACTACCCCAAAACCCAAAAAAATAACAAAACCCAAAAACCCCACAAAATCCACAAAAAATAACCCCCACAAAACCCCCTAATCCCCCTGAAGCTGCAAACCAACCAAAACAAAACCTATCAATGCTACAAAAAATACCCCACAAAACGACTACAACACCCCCCAATCCAACCAAACACAAAAAAAGCCCCAAAAACCCCACCATGGAAAAAAATTTATAAAACAAAACCCCAAAATGCTGTATTGAGGAATCCCATTTTGTCATTATGTTTCCTAAGCAATTACACTAACTGTGTTTAGTAAGAATGTCATGTGGGAAATAATGACAGAATAGGATGTGGTATTAATGAGATGGTGGAAACAAGTTTTGCACTGTATTACAATGAAAAAGTTTGACAGCACAAATCTGCAAAGAGTTGTTTTTTTTTAAGTGACATTTCTGCACAGTATTTACAAGTAAACAAGGTTTGGTCCTCATAAATATCTTTACTAGAGCAGAGATAATGAAAGAAATATTAACATTTCTTTTGAAAAATATTGCAGAAACTAAGATCTTTAATATTTAGTTTAGCAGTGTTAGTAGTATGTCCCTTAGTTTAGCAGCGTTTCTAGTTTGTCCCCTTCTCTCGCTCCTTCCTCTTTCACTTCAGCATAGTTTACCTCTAACGCTGGGGTTGATAACAGCACATGGGTGGACTGAACAACATCTGCAGCATGTATGTTATTGTGATATGCCACATCTGCATGGTAATGGTCTTCCAGAGTCATCAAGTAAGTTATTAAAGTATCTACTGGAATCTTAAATGTTTTTAGCAAGTCCCGTTCCTAGAAAAAGGAAAGAAAGAAACAATTAAGAATACAAAGCACAGAAAAATCTCAAAGATAAACCGAGAAGTAGCATGGCTGTTGCTACTTGCCTGGAAAATGGTGTACATGATGACTGTCAAAGGTCGGTTTCCAGATAACTCTGCCACTTTGAAAACCTGAAGCCCCCATTTGTTCACATCTTCTAGTTCCTAAAGCAGAATCAAGGAAGAAACATGTTGAAACCTAACATACAATTTCCAGTGATTTTCTATTAAAACAGCTACAAACAAGAGACTCGCAAAAATTCAAATGTTGCCACTGTGAAAGTCATTTGGTGAACTCTGGAAGTGGGAGGAAAGCTGCTGTTACTATCTTGCAATATCTGAATTTGCAGATATCAGCTTTTCAGATTTTAATACAGTAAGAAGTAAACGGTGCCTCTTTAAGTGGATTGCTTCAGGGAGAAAATGCTGCAGTATCTTGAATGAACTGAAAAGATAGCAAAGCGTATCTTACCACGTAGTGACAGCAAGCAGGAAAACTTCAGAGATGCAGTGGTTCTGCTGCTATCTACCTAGTTCTCAGAAACACTTCAAATAAAAAGGGGGGATTCCCAAAAACATAAGGATAGCCATATTTCAAAACACAAAACTATAAAATGGATGATCACTTTATGCCAGTTTTAGTTTACTGTGAAATACGTAGCTGTTGGTGCAAAAATCATAAGTAATGTCACTTAAAATCACAAACGACATGCAGAAAATGATGCAGCTCCAAGACAAGACAACTAAATTTTCAAAAACATCAGGCTGCTATGTATTTTCATTCATGTGACAGTACATATGTTTACCTTTTATTCTTCAGCTATTATTTATAAATAAGTAGCCCTATGAATGCGTACTCAAATCCCCATTTATATTTCATCTCCCAGTGAAATTCTGTTCACATGGAAATTAACCCTTTCAGCCTGATTCTGATTTGACTCGTTGTTCTTCCACTTCGCCAGATTTACAACTACTTCAGTAAAGACCAGACTTTGGTGCTACAGCATGAAATTGATGGCTATAAGTAGAGGATGTCTTAATACTGACAAGTCCACCCTCTATTCAATTGTTTTATTTCAAGGATTTATCCATTCTCTACCTTGGCAAGAACATCTTCTTGATCTGTTTTCACTCCAAATCTCGGAATACTGGAATTAGTTAGGCTGGAGCTGTGCATCAGTTTTTTGACTCCACTGATCTGGGACATCGGCCTCTTCTTTTTGTCTTTCTCCTTCTGTGTTGGAGAAGGGATTTCAACCTCATGTTGCTTGTCTTCAAAAGAACAAAGGAAAATAATAAATTTTAAAATAATTATAAATATTACAAAATTTACTGGTAAATGACCTCTTATGAATACTGAGATTCTTAACAAACAATTAAATTATTTTTATGTTTAGTGATCTTGGAACACATGTTTAATATCAAGGGCAGTGAAAACAGTAAAAGATCAACCTCAGTTTAAGAAGATCTCTGTTTCACAAATTGCCTCATTTCGGAACTGGCTTTAAATGTGATTTGCAACTGTCTGATTTCCACTTCTGCACACATAGTGCTGCAGAGAGGGTCAATCTTTTCATTACAAAATAATATTACAACTGAACAGAAATCTAAAATTCAGGTTTGCATGAAAATTTAGAAAAAGCACTCTGAAATTCTATTTCAAACCCAATCTAAACAGTGTCTCATCTAAACCTTTACAAAACCTTTTCAGGACCTGAAGGTGACAATACCTGGAGACTGGCACTGTTTGTTTTAAGACTGTGTACAACTCAGGAAGCCTTTTGCCAGCACAACTTTGGCTGTGCAAGCAGATCATGTCAGCAATGCGGTGCACTTCTGCAACTCCCAACCACAGTAAGTAATGCCAACACAGGTACTGTTTTGGTAAACTCAATATTTTGCTGTGGGCTTTTGCCTCAGAAGCAGTGACATCAATTCATATCCCTCATCAATGTATATACCAGCAAAATTTTAGACAAGGATTAAACTGTGAGCAATGTTTAGGCAATTGCCCGCTGACTGCTACACAAACACTGTGGAGGTGTGGAGCACTGCAGACAGTAGTGGTCCTCAAAGCAACCCAAGTTAGTGTAGAAGAAGTCTATCCTGCCAACACTGCTAGGAATTTGCATTAATTTTTGTTCTTTTTATTCATAGTATATTAAAACAGAGTTTTAAGGACTCCCTCCAATCATCTCGTCTTTGCTGAAATGCATCTTTCCTCATCCTCACGGAATACTCCAGGAAAGCCAGGAAAATCCAGAGGAGCTGTTTCTAACATAGGAGGGTAGCAAAACTTAAAACAAACAAAAACCTTAAATAAAAAAAGACATTTTTATCTCTTTAAAATATATGCCTATTTTTCCCTTCCTGCAATGCTTCTTTTCAATGAACACTTTTAAACCACATGAGGCTATCAAGTCCCTAAGTCTAATTTTCATTATCAAGTGGCTATTGTGTTTGTTTCTTCATTTCGTATTTTTCATTATTTTTATTTTAATTACCCTTTGAATGCTGAATTTACTGGAGATCTCAAATTCCAAACAAATCACAGCTAAGAACAGACTCTGGAAATGTCACTAAGCTTTAGCCTGTGGCACTGAGGTCCCCAATTGCCCCTGCCACATTTCACCATTCTCCTCATACAGAGGACCAAGAAAAGAAGGAGGTGTGGAGTGCTACAGATCTTGACTGGTACAAACTGACAACAGATGAGGAGCAACGGCTCATGCTCGTGCTTTGATGTTTATGGTTTCGGTCATATGCACAAAGTTTAGACCCATCAAAGGGAGGTTCATAAACTGAGCTGTCAGACTAACTGAAGTGAAAGAAAATGTCTGAATGACTCTAGATCTCCAGAGGAATCCCATGGGACTGCCTCTGCTTTTGTAACTGAAAGCACACAGGGCAAAGGATCCTGAGCCCATCTGAATTTCCAGAAAACATAGTTTGTCATTTTGACCACAGTTGTGCCATGCTTATTAGCAGGTTGTCTTACATTTTCTCTCCACAGAAAAACAGGTCAATGACACTGAAAAACAAAAATCCTGTGTATTATTATAATCTCTGTAGGAGCCTTGTTTTTTTACACAAGGAATAAATTTGTTGTCACTTTGAACAACTTCACAAGGTGTCATATATTCCTACTTGGGAAAATGGTATTTTGTTTCTTTTAGGGATGATAGAACAAACATTTTTTTTTTCATGACACATTCATAACTTTCTAAAAGTGAGAAAGTCCATACATGTCCAGGAGACAGATTACATCTTTTAAAACAAATAATTAACTAGACTCATTAACCTCTTCTATGAAAAAGAATGCTTTCTTTCTTCACATTATCGCTCAGAAGCTACATACTCAGACTGCGCATTTTTAAAATAATCTATTTAAGAAATAATTCTGTAAATGAGGTGTTCTCCCCGCTGTATTCCCCTTGTACCTAAAGTTTTAAGTATCCTAGTTTTTCAAGCAGCCATAAAACAGTACTCATTGCTCAGTAACTTAGAAATTGTTGCCCTTCCAGGCCTCTTTCTGCTCAAATCTGAGGTCTTACGTGAAAGGCTGACATGCACTTTTTTATCCTGTCAAAATGAGCCTTAAGTTTTCAAGTAAAAGGAAGCAGAAAATGGTGTATCAGTATTTTCTCCTTAAGTGGGTCATCTTCTCAGGCAACTGTACACTGACTTTCAGGGCTACACAGTATTGCCTCCCCATAACAGAGGCTCATCCCTTTCTTACTGTATGAAACTGCACTGTGCCGCAGTGCTGAGCCATGCTACTACAACCACGGGTAAACTGAACAGCCACATTAAGTGACCCATTTAGGACATGGTGAAAAGCAGGAGAAAAGGTTATGAAAATACACTTCTTTCAAAAAATAAAAAAAAAAAATTAACTAGGTACCTCACACAAACAAAACAACATGTATGACCAGCACTGTTAAAAATACTTGTTACCTTAACTTAGATGACCAGCACTTTTAAAAATACCTGTTACCCTAATGTAGATGTATTCAGGTGTGCCTCCCCTTATCTGTACAGTCTTTATAAATGAATGTTATTTTGCTCAAAATGTTTTAGCTTTATCTTCATGTTCAAATTCAACAGTGTGCAACTAATTTTTACTCATTTTCACCAGTTTTAGCAAAAGAAGAAAACAACAACTAAATCCCCCACAACTATCTCTCTATATATAGATAGATACTTCCTTCTCCAAAGTCATATAGGAGGAAACACACTCTGCCAAGCTCCTGAACCACATAAATTCTCCTGGTAGAAGTCTATTTAGATATTGACTTCATCACATTCATCCACCCACTCAGATGGCAAACAGGGAATACCAAAGTATGAGAACCACATGCTGCAAGATTTTATGAGGTTACTTGTGACTCGTGCTCCAGCACGCTGAAATCTCATTGTGGTAACTTTTGTATGGGAAACAAGGTAGAAAAAATATTTTAAATATATAATTAATTCCTTATATATTAATTTCTTACTACAGCAGCACTACAGTAGTTTTAATGTTACTTGAAAATGTGTATATGAATATTTTTCTGCAATTACACACACATGGAAACCACAAACTAACTGAGCTGTGATGAAATGGATTTAACATGATCTCTCTGATCAAACGCCGAACAGTGAGATACTAAATGTACACAATATAGAAATTAGTATAGAAAGCTACTTTCTTTTCAGCTCTATTGCAACCTAAGAAAGAGGAAAAAAAAAATTAGAAGGCAAAAACATTAATCCCCATCATAGTCTTACCTAAGAATGTGTTTGATATATATTCTGAGACCTGATTGCCTGACCTGCTCATTTCAGATAGGTGGGTTAGCTCCCGGTTGAGCATTCTTTTAAACTGCAGAACAAACAAAACAGCAAAAGAGGAAAGTTAGCAATCAAGATAGGTTTTAGTTAGGATGTGGAAATGTAATCAGTTTATGGTTGTAGAAAGAACATGACATTGAGAATATATACCAAACTAAGATATCTATGAAAGCAAAAAATCACATTCAACATCACTCTAATCCTGTGAACTTGAGATTTGGACAACATAATTCTTAACACCCTGAAATATTCCATAGTGATTCCACTACTGTGGCAGAGGGTCCTGTTAAGAACGGAAAAAATTATAAAACATATATATACATACAAGTCAACATTAAAATGGAAAATTTGAAAACACAGTAATTTGGAGATAGAAATTACACATTTACATAGGACCCTTAGTCTACTAGGCTTTTATCGTATTTAAAATTTTACCTATTTGAGCATTTTTTTCAACTCATTTTGTAGTATTTCAAGTTTCTCTTACCTCTGATCTGCTCAAATACATTTGACAGCACTGCTTAAAACAATCAAAATATCTTAATGGTTTCTTACACATCAGTATGAATAGAAGCAGGTTGTGTTGTCTGTAAGTTACTGGATCAGCCCAATGACTTCACCATTCCATGATTTCAGAAAATTGTCTGTACCTGCATGGAACACCGGACTAGAAAATACCATCTGTGGAAACACCTTCCTTTCTCCTCCTCACTTTAGGCACTATATAGGATAGCAGGGGGCATTAATATGTATGAAATACGTAACTGATTAGTTACGCATCATTGAACCTTTCCTGATTCCTTCTAGACTCCAGGGTTACGTATCTTGTGGCACTGTGCTTGACAGGTTAATCGCATAACACAGATCTAGCTCTTATGTGCATTTTCATTGACTCTGCCTTAATATTATCAACAAATAGAGTTCAGCAATATTTATTAGCAATTCAAGCAACTCTTTCCAATGTAAATTAGCATCTGTCACTACTGAATTTTGCCTCCCACTGTGCAAACCTTCATTTTGTTGTTAGATTTCTCAGTCATCTTTTCTCAATAAAGCCAAATTATTGTGCCATTTTCAGAATCAACTTTCATCCTGTTCACCCAGTTATGACTACTATATCAAGCAATAGCTATCCTTAGCACATAACCCTGTAAACACTCTGTTGAGAACTGGCAATTTATTCTTCTGTGTGGGATAAGTCACTAGACCAAACATTAACCATCTCCTTTCCATCCCACTGGAATCAGAGCCTTTTGTTCAAAGTGGACTTGATAGTGAAAGGTGTTATTTTCTTTACAATCTAAGTCACAAATTACCATCCTGCTCACAGTGTGCCATAGAAGAATTATCTTTAATATAACACTCTTAGCATTAGGCACTGCATTTTCCTGCCATCTTGACATGCCATCAGCTCAGAAGGTTCCTGAGCTACAAAGACTGAATTCTACTTTAGTTACAAGCCAAAGGCTTGGCTTTGGGCTCAAATATATTTGTGTCCTAGCAAGTCCTTCACACATTCTGAAAACTAGATCCAGACCACAAATACAACTACACTTATTACAAACTACAGGGGTGTGTATTCTGCATGAAAACAATGCCAAACTTCATGGCAAGGTCTGATGTTTGTTGTCAATGTCAAACATTAAAAAAGCAAATCGAGCTTGCCAAGCAGCAAAGTTCAAAAACTCTGAAAGTATTTTTTAAATTCTGTCTTTAAGCTTTTAACATACACCAAAGTCATATTTGCCTGCTTTTTCTAACCACTAAGGTTAGAAACTGAATAATCTACATCAAAACTTGAAGATCTCATGAACAGCTTGTCTCCAGATAGTATCCAGGAACCGCAGCTTTAAATTAAGCATCATGTATAGGATTCCATATGGAATTTGCAACAAATGGAAGGTGCATGGCATGTTTCTTACTAGTTTCATGCAAAGCCTTGTCTTCCCACCGCCCATCTATCAAAATATAAGCTCAATCATAAGCTACCAACATAAAAGCTCAATCATTATCATGAAAACTCTAGAACATTCTATGTTACTACTAAACATGGGATGTACAGTAAAACAAGTTCCTCCGTTTCTGCAAGATCCTCCTGCTGTGAATTCAGTTGGAAAAATCTTTGGCTTTGAAGAACTGCAGCAGTGTGATTTCCTCATACGCATTCACATGTTGCTGATGCCATGGCATCAAGACTTTAACTGACATTTATTTTGAAAACATCTGGAGTAAGCAGCAGTTTAGAGAACTTCTTTTTATTTTCTAATTGTGTGACAAAACCTAATGTCTGTCATCACGACTGAAGCACATGAAGTTGAAGACCATATGCAAACAACAGCTTCTGGTGCAAAACAATGACTTTGAGAATAAAAAAGGTGACAAATGTACAGCGATCAAGATGTTCAGACATTTTTGTTAAGTATATGTCTGTTTCAAGATATGTCTGTGTTACTTCGTTTTCCGGTGTTTATTAACTTGTTCTTTGGGGTAAATGAAGTTATCTGCTAAAAATCATTTTTCTAAGAAAAAAAAAAAACATCAAACCCAAAGCCTCTACTTTTTTTGTGATTTTACTTGACTCTCCGATATTTCATTTAGGTCCAAGTGCACTCATGCATAGTTCCTGCTTCAAAGTGCATCTCAACTTTCACATGTTTATGCATCCTCATGCAATTACTTTTTAATGAAGCTCTCCCTGACTCTCACATGACTCCCATAGGACCTCAATGCAAACAGAAATTTCTACTACATCTGTGAGCCACTGTTTCTGTCATCCAGCAGATGTCACTTAAGTGCCTGAAACTTGGCTAGACTGTCCATACTCACACTATTCATCCTCTCAGAAATAACTTCTAGTACTCAAAACAAGGCAAGTAAGACATTCATCCAGCTTGCCACTAACAGTAAATGTTGAAGTAATTTAAAGTAAGAATTTTTAAAACTCTGAATGCCATATACTTTCCCAGTTGAACAAAGTAAGCCATATTGCATCAAAACTCTTGTTAATACTAAACCATACACTTTAATTATGACACCACATGGGAAAAAATTTGATAATCAGGACATTGTGTTCTTCCTCAGAAAGAAAGATTTTCCCACATAAAGACTATGCATTGTTAAATTGGAGGAGGGACACATATCCCTTTGGAATATCACAGCCCTTGACTGTCGTCTAGGAAATTCCCCCTTCAAATGGACAGGCTATAAAATCAGCCAACTGTGTAGCTCTTCCCTGATGAATACTGATGCCAAAGCATTGTTTGAAAAAAATCCTAATTATATATTTCCTTATCACTTTTTTTTTTTTTTTTAATTCCATTTTTTACGTAGGTCTTGTTTAATTTACTCTGTGTGGGGGCGGACAACCCACATCACAAACTGAGGCACAACACTCAAGTAACATGTAAAAATGCACATCTCATTTTGTCACTTTGGGAGATTTTTAACTCTTTTCAAAACTGTACAAAACCTGTTAAGAGAATGTACATGAAGAACATTCATGAGAAAGTGCATATGCTGATAAGACAATAATTTTCTAAATAGCAGTTGCCTCCAAAGAACAGGTTACCAAAAAATGATTGAGCTTAGTAGTTTTGTTCCTTCTGGGCTGAAGCCCAAATGTGTGTATATCTGAACATATATTACTACTGTCAAGCTAGGATAAACACATCTGGGTTTTTTTGAAGATAGAATAGAATGTTTTTTCTGATGTGACCAAAGGTACACAGAAAAAATTAGATAAACTTTTGCAGTAACCATGTTGCCAGATGGTAACCAGAGCACTGACACAATTTTGTAAAGATACTGCCTATGCTGGAAAGAAGTTTCAAGTTCAAATCCAAAGATCCAACTAGAGTCAGTTCATGCCCATAAAAAAGTTTGGGATGAATGCTAAACATATACAGTGTTTTATTAATGACACTTTTGAACATTTTACCTTTTTTGCATGAAGTTCTTGACTCAGGATTAAAAAGCTAAAGTAAATATGCAGCTTGCAGTCAGTTGTCTTGGGAGAAGAAGTATGCAGAACCACCCTTAGTACAGATGCTCTATCCTGGTAAGCCCTCTTCTACCCAGGCTTTCTGCTCCTGAATCCATGATCTATTACATCCCAAGGACTGTAAAAAGGCTGTTTCCACTGCAACCTTTGGCACCAGCACAAAAACTGAAGCTAGGAATACAACGTGGACCATGGACCAAAAGGCCCCATCCTGCCGGTCCTTCAGTTTGAGTGTTAATCAAGCTCCAAGCCCAGAGAAGGCTGGAATCAAAATGCTGAAGCACACCTGGAGCCTTTCATTGCCCTGGCTCCTAAGCCCACGTGGCAACAAATCTGATTTTCAACCTTCCCGGCTGCCTCTTTCTCTACGTAACATTTCTGAAAGCTTGCATGCATCAAATACATCCATGAGATACTAATTTAATACTTGGAACATTAAACTTGTATCATTGTATTTTATTTCTGAAATATCTGTCAATGTTATTTTAAAAGAGATTTTTGGAACTGAAAAGAAAAAATAAAACACTTCTTGTGTTCTACCAAAACAGGACAAGGAACTTAAAATAGCACAAGCTAAAATTAATATAAGACTTCTGTTTATATTACTTGCCAGTGCAAATCTATCCTTGATTTTAACAGCATTCTTAGTACAGAAATATGTAAGATTTGGTTTGGAGTCCATCTGTTTAATCAGTATCAACGTCATGCACTGATTTTTAAATACATGCTGTAATGAGGTACATATCTCTAAACCTGGCATTGTGATAGTGGTGCTCATTGTTTCAAGGAAAGATACACAGTGGAAATATAATTAACAGATATGGTCTGAAGCTCACAGAAATTGCAGAAATATATAAATACAGGCATAGCAAAGACTGTAAAAAAAAAATGTTGGATACTAACATGCTTCATTCTTCCAAATTTATAAATACTCTAAAATATTATTTTGAATGTCATAAAAGCAAATCTTCTTTACCTCTCCACATTTTTCTTGTAATCTTTATATCATGAACTCAGAAAGTGGTTGTACTAAAATCTCAAGTACTTGCAATCTGTTCAAGTACTATTTAGCTTCTTAACTAAAATCACTGTCTACTACATTACAGGACACTGTCTATACAGAAGACTTTTTTTCCCCCATAGGTAACCTATTGCAGGTACCATGCTCTTTGCTGAACTTCAGTTAGCAAAAAAGAAAATCTACCAATTTTAAAAGCTAAACTGTGAGGATGAACATTTTTAAAGACTCATCATAGAAATTTTCTGGTTAGAAGCATGACAGCATCTGCCTGGAAAAGCAAAAAATACTTCCAAGTAAATTACAATAAATACCTCCCTTTTATCTGAAAGTAATTTCATCTTCTTTTTTGGTGAAAAAGGATCCACCTAACAAGCATAATGGGATCCAATTTCTTCACAGATGACTGATCAAAATCCTTGAGAATACACTGTAATAAGTCTGCATTAGCAAAGAATAGTCATAATGACCTAATCGAACACAGTGACCTAATGATATTTTTACATTTCTGTTAAAAAAAGAAAAAAAAAAATTATAAATGTATTTTTACAAGCAAATCTAAGAGATTCAGTCATATGTTAATATAATGCTTATATTATTTTTAGTCACCAAATTCAACGCTTGTGTTATTTAGTTGAGGATCAGTATGACTTAAAACAATTACTTTATGTCAAGGACAGGATTTTTTGTTTGTTTCTTTGCTTTTTCACAATTGCTAACAATTGTAAAGGCAACATATTTTTCTTTTTTCTCCAAGCACAGACACATTAATTAGGACTAAAAACATGGTTTTCTAATAAGTAAATTTCAGTTCCGTATATTGACAGGCATATTAATTCCTTGGTGCAAAACTTTTCCATAACAAGAGATAAAGCTTATTTGATTCTATTGTCTATCAATACTGCAGTTTCAAGCTACTTCACGTAATAATGTAGATCAATATTAGAGGATGACAATGCCCAACGTTCTAATCAATAAGTGCTTACAGACAGAGAAGCTACCAAAAAATGCTGCTGAAATATACTGTTGATAATTTCACATTTCTTCAGTTATTGTAACCATTCATGCGTTCACTCATTATCCTCAGCCTCTTTACTCATGCTCTGTCCTATTGTACAGTATCTTAGTTTTGAGGTAGATTGTTGGTTCTCTTTTTTGGGTTTTGTTTGTTTGTTTTATACCTAGAATTTTATTTTTGTAGCATTTTTTTACTAGAACATCACAAAAGTCTTCTGAATTTCTCCGTCTTGAGACTTGATCTGATTATGCTCTGAAGCAACATTATTTTAAAAGTCTCAGCACACTTTCTAAGGCTGTACACTGTGCAGTTCATTCCCTTTACTGAACAAAGGCTTGCTTCTTTTTTTTTTACTTTTTACTTTATATTCAGATTACTCATAGTCATATCACCAAACAAACGCTCATGCTATCCAGCGATCATGCAATCATGCACCACAAACCAAGATTCTTAAAAGGCAAAAACAAAATCCTACCTTTATGTAGCCCCAAGAAACTGAGAGTAAATAGTTTGCCTCAGGCATTTTTTTTTTAGTTTTACCCTGATACTACCAATCAAAGCTAACGAGTTCTTTGTTATCTGATTCTGTATGAGATTTAGAAGAAGAAAAATTCCTTCTTTTCTCTCCTAATGCTTTTTGCTAGTCTCCAGGTTCTCAGCAACTGTGTGCACAGGAGGCATACTGAAACGAAATCTAACCGCGTGTTCTTCTGATTGTATAAATGCCATTTGTAAAGCTCCAAGCATTCAGAGGCAATGTTGAAGAGACATATTGTACAAGATGAAGAAATATCTGAAGAGCTAGGGATATGCATATTTCCTGAACACCGGGACTTAATGAATAATGTATGTCAAGATGCTCAGCTGCTGGAAAGACTTGCTGTCAACAGCTACCAAATAAGGATCTGAAGGGGAAGCCACAAACGGTGCCAGTAATCCCTCCCATAGAGCCTAACTAGCAGCCAATCATATGTAATCCTAAAAGATATAAATCCGAGAGGCTTGTGACATGATGTAATTTCCCACTGGCCAGTGCTGAAAACTCTCTTAGGCTTTGGGGTATTTTCTTTTTTTTTTTTCTCCTTTACAGCAAATGCCATTTAATAATGGCATCCTTGACTGCAGCATTCGCCTGTCATTCAAAAATAATTGGGTTAATATCTCCTTGTTTCAGCATCATTTACCACCTCTCTTCAATGGATTCACCATTCTAGCAGTTAAAATTAGTATTGTGTATATTCATGTGGATTGCCTAGTGCTTTTTAATTTTTCATAAGAAAGGGAAGTACAATTTGAAAGGAGTGTGTGTGTGTGAAGAAAAAAGCCCAGAAATAAAACTATCAGGTTTCTTGAGCAGCCTGTGATATCCTGTTGTATTTTAATCAACAAAAATATTTATGGCTTTCATACTATCTAGATTAAAAATTGACCTACTGAGAATACTGGGTCAGTCTGACAGTTTCTACTGCTTTATTTTAAGAGATAAAAGCATTATAAGATAAAACAAGTCTTTTGTCCTACAATTCCAACATTAAATTTTGATGGGCAAGTCAGAAGTGAGATAATAACAGTTCACAATATTTATTAAATGTTTGTCCTTCCTGCCTTGGCAGATTAAGGTAATAGATTACAGCTATGCAAGATAGAAGCAAACAAACAAACAAACAAAAAAAAGGACTCATTGCAAGTAGAGTGTGTCAATGAGCTGACTTAGAGGATTAAATAATATATCCCACTATCTGCCATTCAAAGATCAAAACTTAAATGTAGAAAGCATTATCTTGCACCTCTCTGTGCAAGGCGCATGGACCACTGCAGCATATGGGTCTTTGTTGTATCAGAAAGAAGGGAGAGTTGCCCTATATGACACTGAGCAGGTATCTGCGGGCAAGCTGAACGAGGTGTGGCATGCAGCCTAAGCCCGCACTGCTGATTCACTGGAAGATGCTGACCAGCCATGGTCAGTCGTTAGGCAGGTTTTCTACTTCTCTGTGTGATGCTACATAACAATATATGCAACACTAAGTGCTTGAAAAGCAATAAACCCTGCAAAAAATCAATAGGGCAAAATATTATGTTAATAAATATCTTCCTTACAGGAGACAAATGTATAGCAAAGTGTCAATTGGATACAGTCAACATAGATGATTCAGCACTTCCATAATTTCATAGAATCATAGAATGGTTTAGGTTGGAAGACACCTCAAAGATCACCCAGTTCCAACCCCCCGCCATAGGCAGGGGCACCTCCCACTAGAGCAAGTCGCTCAAGACCTCATCCAGCCTGGCCTTGAACACCTCCAAGGAGGAAGCAGCCACAACCTCCCTGGGCAACCTGTTCCAGTGTCTCACCATTCTCACTGTAAAGAACTTCCCTCTAACATCCCATTTAAATCTCCCCTCTGCCAGTTTGAACCCATTCTCCCTTGTCCTGTCATTACAAGACCTTGTGAATAGTCCCTCCTCAGCCTTCCTGTAGGCCCTCTTCAGATACTGGAGAGGGAGAACAACTTCCTTTAAAATAAGAAACATAAAAACATGTGAATGAACACACAAATTATGCCCTTTCGTTACAACATGCACAGTTACACCACTTCTGTATCTATACAAACAGATGAATAAAAAACCCAAGTAAATTCTGAAAACAGACCTGAGTTACAGGAGGCTCAACAAGACATGAAAGTAATCTGAAAAGTATCTCTAGAAAGTATTTCACTTGATTATTGGCCATCTTTGAAAGACAGAGTAGAAGCAGCTTATCTATATCCATGTTGCATCCTTTTCTGATCAGCTACAAGACAGCACTGCTGCCACGTACCCAGCATCAACACTAAAATTGAAAATACGCTGTCTCTCTTCAAAAGATTATTTCAATCATGACTTTGAAAAAGTAAAATAATAGCCACTATACTTCCGGCTACTTAAGACGGGAAGTCCATGAGTATGGAGGTTTGGGTACAGCCAGACATTGGAAAACAAAGTCTTTTACTTTCTTATTTTAATGGCTGGCTCCTCCTTAAATCTTATTAATAACTGTTACAAAATCACAGAACTTACTTCAGATACTGAATATCTGAAATGACTGCTATGTAAATTACAGTAGTTGCTAAACAGGCATAAAACAAATCACCCTTGATTTTTTTTATTCCTCAGCACTGTATGAAATATGTACATCCATAAGAATCGCTGAATTGTCATTTATTTCATTTATTGATGATTGGTATTAGCAGTAACTAGACAGACAGTTTTCATGTAAACAATGAAAAAAATTTCCTGAAATATACATATATTGCATATGTACATGTTACAGCAATTCATTTTAGCTGATTATTAACTACATGATAATAGGAAATCACAGCCAATATTGACCGCTTATTACTGATTTGTGTAATTTTTGAGAACCACAGTGTCAAGCTCATGAAACTACCATTTTGGTTGATTTCCATCCTCAGTTCCCAGGCTGGAATGAGTGGATAATTAGTTTTAGATGATGCTATGGTGGACAGATGAGATTACAGCAAAGAGCTGCCACACACAACTGAATATGTAGAGCAATTCATGATAAGGAAAAATAGAAGTTAGAGGTAAGTGAAAATCCAGTAATATTAAAATCTTACATACACACATGGTGATATAACATGGGAGAATAAGGGAATGACAGCTTCCACAGTGGTTCCAATGAACCACAGAATACAGAAGAGAAAGCTGTAATTTGAAATCACAGTAAATGAGTAAAAAAATAATTCAGGAGAAAAGGAAGCTTTTAATGAGCATTGCTGTGTGTTTTGAAAGAATCAAGGCAATGACCTTGAAAGGCAGAAAGATGAAGTCACTTAATACCCACCAGAAATGTTAGCCATTATTTCATCAAAGAAGCCCAGACAATTTTCTTCACAGAAGTCATAAAAAGAGGTGGCACAGATCCCAGGAGCTGGGATGTTCAGTTTTAGCAAATTTTGGAATGGATGGCTGAGTAACTTCAGGCCCCTTTACAAACCATTAGTTCTGGGTTAAAAAAAAATAATTAAAAAAAAGACCCCAAAACAACCAACTCTGAAATATATGTATTCTAAGCATTTGCTTGACAAAGAGCTCTAACATAGCAATTAATATCAAGCAATATAGTGTTATGCCTTTGAACATGTAATATTCTTGTATTGTTGTAGGTCATTTAATATGGCATAATATTCTGCAACAGCACTCCCAGTATTGGAGGAAGACCCATTAAACAGGATAAGAACCTGTAGTGATCCACTTCTAACAACCATCAACAGGCTGTCTTCACCTAATGGGACAACTTTTAAGTCAGGCTTTGCAAGATCTGATACAGGTAAATTAGGGGGCATATTTAGTATGTTGTCACTGGTCATGGAAACTACAGTTCAAGGAAGTTAACAGTGAAGATACCCAGCTTTAAGGAACACAATCCATGAATACAAAATGATAGACTACACCAAAAAAAGAAAAACTGTGAAGAGTTTATGGAGTTACAACAGGACATCTTTGCAGCACAACTGTGACCATCAAAAATCTGAACCTTCTCTGCTGCTAAAACAAAATGAGAGTTACTCCTAATACACCACTCTTGTGATTCTAGTGTTGGTGCATACAGCTCTAACCTCTGTTTTTTCCTAGATGCTTTCACATGCAGCACTCTTAGAAGCACAAAACAGTGGAAAAAGCACCAAAAAATATCTATTTAAACACATGGTGACTGAAGCAGGCACAGAGATTGCTGAAGATCTGGTAGTCTGTCAATGTAAAGATACAAAGATAAAGGTACAAGTGGAGACCTACTCTTCCACTGAATTGGCCTAGGTGCTCAGTCCTTCTCTGATCACTCCCAAAATCGCTTAAGTGCTTCTGCAACTGATAATGGAACGATGGCTTGACCACCCTGACCTTTGCATTCTACATAACAGTAGATACAAGGTAAAAATATTGCTCTAGTTTTGTATTCATAGAATTACTATGCCAAATGGAAGCAATACATTGAGGAGGTTGGTACTCCTTATCATCTTCCCTTTGGGTAAGAGTTGTGCCCATGGATGGGTACACCTGAGTTATTCCCCAGGAGACTTAAGCTTGCAATTAAAATTGTATTTTAGAGCCACATAGCCAGTCTGTAGCTCAGTGTTTGTTACCATCATCCATATGTGCTGCATGTAAATAAACCACAGTCTTCATGTGCCCAGCTGCTGCTTTTAAATGCAGCTGGGCCTACACAAACAGCCTGCTTGTGCTGCCAGCCCTGCAGTCACAGCATCAAACTGCCATAGCTATTAAGAGGTAATTCCATCTGCCTTTGGATCCTCTAATCTCTAGGGACCAGCTACAATGCAAGAGGATTCATTACTTGCCAAATTTTTCTTTCACTAAATGAAACAAGTATGTAGGAAAAAAAAATTACAAATATTATTTGGGAGACATAGAAAATGTTTTATTATAAAAGAAAAAAAGTCTGTTAAATTTAACAAGAATATGGCTACCCTGTAGAACCATGATGAGTAAACACAATATACCAAACCTGGTTCACTAGCATTGAGGAAGAAACAAGAAGCAATGGAAGGCAGTTGAAACTGCCAAATGAGCTAAAGGTAACTCAAAGTATGAGTAAGACACACAGATTAACAGTGAGACTTGCTAAACTAGCATAGACCAGAAGTGAAGTAGTGAATTCTTGATTTGATATCTCCAAATCAAGAAAAAACATCTTTCTGAAAAATGTTGTAGTCAAATGCAAGTGAATTCGGCACTTGCCAACTTATGTACAATTAGTTATCAGAGAGACACAGGAGACCCAGTAATGCATTTGGCCCTATGAGCCTAGAACAACTCAATCTGCCTGTTGTAGCCGTTCCCAGTCCTAGAATTCTACCTTCTAAAGAACCTGTATCTCCAGAGCTGTTTACAAATCTTCTATGACTTCTATGCTTGAAAGTAGCTTTAATAATTTAAAAGCTTTGTGTTTGTGATGAAAACAGGATTACAGTGGCTTACCTCAAAAGTTCCTGTCACTACAAACTGTCAGCACTCTTTAATAAGTTTTTTGGTTCTTTATAAAGCTCTGTATCACTGCGCAGTCAGAAAAAAAAGCCTACTATTCACTTTTTTTTTTTTTTTTTTTTTTTTTTGGGCTTTTTTTGCTTTTCAGTTTTATTNTTGTCCTTTAACAAGAATGTGAAGTATTAAGCTGCCTTTTTATTTTGTTCTGGTTGTTTGTTGGGGTTTTGTTTGTTTGCGGGGTTGATTATTCCAAGTGCATGCAGATTTCACTTATGTTTTTGAGGCCTTCAAATCTTGTATTTACCAGTCATAACAAAGGTCGCAACTTGCCAGAAGGACTGATTGCTTGTAAAACACTGAGCAGCATACAGACCAGATATATGGAATACCAGCCATTAAAGGAAACCTCATTTTAAGCTGAGATCCAGAATAGGGCTTCTGACACAAAAACATGTTACTGTCAAGGATAAGAATTACATCCTCAGAAGCCTGGAGGAAACCTTGAACCTCTGAAATAAAGTACCTGTGTTACTTTTGTTAGTAAGCAAAGATTCCTGAAGGTTCAGCCAACAGGAAAGTAAGATGGCAACAGCTCAGGTTTGAGAGAAAGGATATGAAGAAGACTGAAGGGTCACTTTTTTTTTATTCTGTTGCAGTATTTTTGAACTGTCCCAGAGGATTCCTAACATCTTAGTCTTTCCTTTCACAAATCAGTGATAGGTAACATAGGACCTCCAGTACAGTTCTCCTTGGTTTTGAAGGCTGGAGAACAGTACATTTTAACACTCAACTGCAAGCCTAGACTGACTATGAAGCTGCACTAGGAATCTTCAAAGGGATGTGTTAGCTTTAATTCTGAATGCAAAATGCTGGATGCCGTGCATACTGTCTAATAGGCAGCAAAAAAATAAAACAAAGAGGAAGACAGTTAAAGACTTCACCAATTTTTGTTTTCAATGTCATATGCTTTACAAACACGAACAGCCAGCCTGAAGATCTTATGACCCAAGTAAGAAGCCTGTCTGAAGACAGAAAAAAACCCCACTTTTAGGCTAACCTCAACACACCAGAGAACAGCAATAATCATCCATGTCAAATTCAGCTCCTAATGGTCACAAACACAAGTGTTTTCACAGCATTAGCCAACTCCATCTGGCATTTATGCTGGCACATATCCTAGCAGAAGGCTTCCTACAAAACAGAAAGTCTTTTCAGTGCTGGAAGACCACAGCAGAAAAGAATGTTCATTTCATTCAGCAAGCAATGGTGAATGGATGGACTCAACCAGGCCAAACACCAAAACTAGTCTGAAGAAAGAAGCCAGGTACAATGAAACAACCAGCTGGACATCAAAGTTCTCTGGGTTGCATCTAAGACTCTCTGACTGGAAGGAGAAAATATATATAACTAAAGGGGAAAAAAAAAAAAAAAAAGAAAGAAGAATCAGGGATTTTACAACCACAGTTGTTCCTGCTGCCATGCACCATAAGCATCAGGTGTGGAGACAAAACTGGGTCCTACCCTGACAGAGACAGAGATGAGTTCACAACCATTAGCTATAATTGAAATAAACCCCTAACTCTTCTGAAAGTGTCTTGCCTTTAAGGTTCCTAATACATTTTAGAAAGGCTTTCTTGGCAGTCTCCTTTTTGCTAGAATTACATTCAATAAACACTCCAGAACAGCCTAAATTACATAAATTTACAGATTTTTTTTTTTTTTAATTTCAGAATACATAATTCCCATGCATCAAATATGAGCATTTTATGTTGCTGAACAGACTTAGGTGACAACGTTCTTCTGAATTATCTTAGGAAAATATGTAGTAAATCCAGTTCAGTAAACTGAGCTGTTTAACAAAAGATTTGGCTTGTTTATTAATTTAAAAAACAAACCAAAACCAAATTTTAAAAACCCTTCCGGGGCAAAATATAATTCAGTGCTTGCATTTACTGCCCTCTAGCGATAACATAGACACTAGCTATGTGGTCCATGAATTTTGAACCAGGGCTTCAAGAAAAAAAGAAATTCTGTACTAAATTAAGTTTACTTTCAACAAGTATTTTCCTTTTTACAACATTCTGTTCTTTACTATCGCCTTAATGTAATGCAGTCAAAGTGATGTATATTAAAAAGCTAATTTAGATCAGAGGAAACTGGATCTTGGCATGATGACATATGCAGTTATGACACCAGATATGAGTAGGCAGTCACCCTAGCAGTGATGAATAGCTAGGTGGTTATCTCTCTATCCTGCCTGGCAACTGACAGAATGATGAGAGTAACCACAATCGTGTGGCTTCATCCGTGAAATTGCATGTATTTTGCATCATAAAGACACACTACCTATCTTGCTTCTATACATTTGTCAAGATACCCACAGCACACTGACACAAACGTACAGTGTGTCTGCATTACAATGGGAGAAGCTGTGAAACGGACCAGAGTTATTCATACTTCTGGCAGGGAAACCTTCCAAATATCTGAGGTTAAGGCAGTGTATCTGAAAATCATGCTTAAATTATTGCAATGGTAGGGGAAATATCTACTCCGTTCAGTTAGTTCATCCTATCAGCACACTTCTCAACAGACACCAAACTGCTTTTTTCTAAGTTTTTCTCTCTGTATCTATGAAAGATGCTGGCACACAAATTCGGTGTGTTCTTACTTTACACTGGACATGAGCTCAGAGAATCTGGAGCAAAATTCAGATCTGGTGATTCAGTTTTTTCTTATCTACTTAATAAGCAAAGGTCCATCATATTTACACAAGTTGTTTTAATGGCATGCTTCCCTCACTATTACTCTTCTAACCAGCTTTGCAGGGAACAATTTAAAACAGATTTTTCAAAACAGCTCTTAAAGAAATTGAAAAATACCACCATGGGAAGGCCAGATTCATTCACAGTGATTTATTCTCTTACAATACCTTGGCAGCAAATTTAGTCTACAATAATTCACAGATTTTATAGAAACTATCATTTGGATGGAAAAGTGGAAAATAGAAATTATTTAATATTCAATTCACATCCAGGACTGATCTTCTTTGAGGAATAAACTTCTCTTCAAAGAGAAGATGGCTGGATGGTCGCACACAGAGAGTGGTGATCAAGGAGACCAGTGACAAGTGGCATCCCTCAGGGGTCANCCAGCAGGGCAAGGGAGGTGATTCTCCCCCTTTACTCTGCTCTCATCAGACCCCACCTGGAGTACTGTGTGCAGTTCTGGAGCCCCCAGCATAAGAAGGACATGGAACTGTTGGAGAGAGTCCAGAGGAGGGCCACAAAGATGATCAGAGGGCTGGAGCAGCTCTGCTATGAGGAGTTGGGATTTTTCGGCCTGGAGAAGAGAAGGCTTTGAGGAGACCTTATAGTAACCTTCCAATATCTGAAGGGGGCCTACAGGAGGGCTGGGGAGGGACTATTCACAAGGTTTGTAATGACAGGATGAGGGGGAATCGTTTTAAACTGGCAGAAGGGAGATTTAAATGAGACATTAGGAGGAAGTTCTTCACAGTGAGGGTGGCGAGACACTGGAACAGGTTGCCCAGGGAGGTTGTGGCTGCTCCCTCCTTGGAGGCATTCAAGGCCAGGCTGGATGAGGTCTTAAGCATCCTGATCTACTGGGAGGTGTCCCTGCCTATGGCGGGGAATTGGAACTGGATGATCTTTGAGGTCTCTTCCAACCTAAACCATTCTATGATTCATTCTATGAAAGAGCATAACCAAAGTCTATTACATATCGAACAGAAAAAAAAAATTATTTTCCTTCCTTTAATACTTGTATTACATAAAGATACAGTCACTTGCACAAGACAGTAAGACAGCCATACCACTTCCCAGAATAAAATTAGGAAAGCGAAAAATCAATCAGATGGAACAGCAACAAGAAGATGCTACTCCCTCTTTAAAATTTTTAGTCACATCTCTTTGTCCATTTTTTTTCTTAGAGACT
>VWZI01016928.1:3513-16647 GCA_013396835.1 Psilopogon haemacephalus | reverse complement strand
TCTTTCTTGTGCTGGGGGCTCCAGAACTGCACACAGTACTCCAGGTGGGGTCTGACAAGAGCAGAGTAAAGGGGGAGAATCACCTCCCTTGCCCTGCTGGTAATGCATAATGATTTATGGCAGGTGACACTATTGGCTGTGCAGCTCCATTTCAACACATGCAGCAGGCAAGTAGAGTGAATCACAGGCAGAACTTGACCTCGCACAGCAGTATCTCCCTTCGCCAGAGATTCAAATGAAGCCGAAGTCCCCATCACAGCAGGGCGCTACCACCAGGCATGCAACAGGGCAGACAAAGGGAAGACATAGCTGAACTGTTCAACCCCAGCTCAGCATGAAAGTGCTGGCCATTACCTTGCTCACATGGTTCCAAGGCAAGATCACAGAATCACAGAACCATACAATCAGTCAGGGTTGGAAGGGACCACAAGAATCATCTAGTTCCAAACCCCCTGCCATGGGCATGGACACCCTACCCTAGATAAGGCTGGACAGAGCCTCATCCAGCCTGGCCTTAAACACCTGCAGGGATCTGGCCCCAACCACCCTCCTGGGCAACCCATTCCAGGGTCTCATATCCAGCTTCTCATCCACCAGAACCCCCAATTCCCTCTCCTCAAGGCTGCTCTCCAGCCAGTAGCATTGTCTTCCATCATGCAGTCAGTTTTGCAGCTACACTGCAGACCAAATGCAAGTTAACTAGGAATTTATACCAGTTTTTGTGGGATATGCTCTACTTACAACAACAAGAAAAATCAAAACAGGACATATCTATCCATAAAACACTCAGTTCTGTGGTATTTCTTCTAAACATGGACAGTTTTGGCAGAAGATACCGAAACCACTACTAATGTAACTGAGCCAAAAAAAGTTTTCTTAGTATAGTTTATTTATGAGGGAAAGGCTGAACTGACATTTTGGCAAACATCATATCCATTATGACAAAACTTTCTATAGCAGCAGAAACTGCATCTTATATGAAACATCAAAGTGATTAACATGAAAAAAAGAAGTGGCCACTTCTTTCTGAAATGGCTTGGAACTTACAGTCCAGTCATGACTTAAAGCAGCATGCTACTATGAATACAATGAAGGATGTGTTCTTGGATCCAAATACTGTCACAGCCAGCCTCAAGTATTTAGATATTTATCATGCCTTTTGGTAGCCATGAATTCCACCTTTATTAGTTTGCAAGAATTTATAAAGTACAGATATCCATGAAGCTTTTTCCAATTAAAACTTTTGGGAAGAAAAGCAAATAAACAAACAAAAACAAACAAACAAGACCCAGTATTCATTTTTTTAAACCATGAAAAGGCATATTAAAGTTTGCATTTCAACTTTAAATAATTTAGCTTTTGGGAAAACTTCATAATTTTCAAATCCTTTCATATAGTGGCTGAAAGTAGAGTTGTTTTCCCACATCATTCTGATTATTTACTCCGTAACATTTTGTCTTTGTTATTCTGTGCCATTACACTAAAAGGAAAGAATCTTTCACACCGTGGCATTTTCTATAATTGAAGAGGCTACAAAAATGGCTGTTCACATGCTGGTATGGACCATTTGCTTACATTTATGGGAAAAATTGTCAAGTTATTAGTGACTAGAAAGCTATGCAATTCTAGAAGCAGCTAAAAAGGTAAAAAGTGTTGTATCATAGCAACTTTCAGAGAGGCATCACTCTCTACGTAGCTGTCATATCCAGGACTTTAAGAAAAAGTAAGAGATGCAGAAACTAACTTTTTTTTTTTTTTTTCCAAATTAAACATGTAGACTCAATAGGCAAGATTAAGGGTTCCTAACTTGTTCTGGATTCTTGAAATGCCAGTGTTCATTTTATCAACCACTAGAGGTGCACTCTAGGCTCCCCTCTGTTGGGGCAGAATGGGATACCCTGAATAGTGTTTAAAAAGAGCTCCCCATACTATCCACTTATGATGACTTCAAATCACAAATGCCTGCTTGTCACGGGCCAGGGAGGTGAATATTTGCCACTGTGTCCCCACACAAGCAGAAGGGTCAGCTCACAAGTCACAGACACTTTGAGCCTCACCCACTTGCTATCCTTGCTGAAAAACAGGACATTTCATGGGTTTTTTTTATCCATTTAGCAGCAACCTGTCAGGATTTATGGAAGCAGCTCATGTTTGCACAGAAACGTTCAGTCACTGCCAAACTGACACAACTACTCCATCCACTTGTTTCCAAGAAGATTCATAAATGATGAGGGGCTGATGTAAGCCATCCACATGAGACCAAGTTTCTCCCATTATCTTGCTGCATCATGTTCTTGCACAACACAGCCAGAAGAGTGCTATTTTCTTGGAGTTTTATATATAGATAGATAGATAGATATATACTCATATATACATACACACACACACACCACAAACCACTCATCACTGCATTTACCCAAGTGGAAGTCTGCTCTCCAGAAACATGACTAATCTTACATGGGAGCAAGTGAAGCTGTGTACACAGAACTGTACTCCAGTCTAGAGGTCTCACACTCCTTTTGAGTTGGCCTCAGCACACTGAAAGGGAAGATGTGTCTGAGAAAGCAGTAGTTACTTACCTCCACAATACTTCTTTTCTTTTCTCTTCTTAAAAGGTACCACAAAATTAAGGAATGCAAAAAAATACTTAGGCTTTCCACTTTATCAATATCCCTTTACCGTCACTCTACAACCTGAAATACTTAGTGAATAAAAAAATGCCCCTATGATGTATCCAACCAGCTTTTTCTTGCTAGCAGCTGCCCCTTCATCAGAAGCAACACTAAAGCAGTAACAAACCCCTCAGATTTCCCTAGAGAGGTCTGGGAATATAAGAACCAGGTAAACAGTCCTGTTAGACAACTATGTGCAATTGCATTGTCAGACATTCTATCAGAGGATTGTCACACAACAAATTCCATCAAGTTTTCCACCTGGATAGGCACATTCTTTAAATCAAATAAGCTAAATGGAGATGCTGCCTCCTGTTATGACAATTTAGTCATGACAACAACCATTCTTTTCTGCTGTTAAGTTTCTGACACAAATATTTCACATCTAACATCTGAAAACCAAGAGAACGACTGATGTTTAAAATCTTCTTAAAACGATATGACAAAATTATTAGAAACAGGTCACCCTAATCAGTGACTGTAACGTAAGAGGGTATATTTTTACTCTGCCTGAGCTTCCACTTTTGGAAGAAAAAAAATGTTCTTACATATGAAATATAATTTCTGAAGACTAGCTCCTAACCATGTAATGAGCCTTCTGACAAAGACTGAAGTTAAGAATTCCAAAACAACAAAGTCAAAATCTAGTCTGCAAATAATGGACTAATCCAGTGGCAATATAAGACAAAGGTAAAATAGACGAGAGGACTTGGAGTCTGTTGTTAGTTCCATATATTCTGGGTCTAGGGAAACCCAGAGAGCTGCTCTCAGCTTGCAAGGACATAATGCTGCTTCTCCACCCAGTAGCCAGCACCTCTGAAGAGCTTTCAAGAGGCTTGAGGCATCTTCTGTTCCTGCTCCTGTCACCCCAGCAAGGGTCACACAGGATGGTGGGCAGCAGTACTCTACCCTGACCCTAGGAAAGCCCAGCAGAGGTAACAATGTTTCTGTATGAAGCACTTTAGGAAATGTATACTTGGTCAATCATTTGAGGAAATGTATACTTGGTCAACTATTTGAGCTACATAATTAAGTTTGTCCTTGCCCTGTCATATTACACTAGTCTGCTCCTCATTGCCTGTGTGGGCATTTTATTTCTGTGAAAAAGGAAAGGAAAAACAAATCAGCAAGAAAATTAACTACAAAAGCAGCTCAAGTTGGCAGGGGACTTTAGGAAGCAATGTGAAAAAAAAAATGTAAGTGAACAGATTTCAAGTTTGTTTAGGTAAAATTTTTACAGTTAAGTAATTTTATAAAATAAAGGATCATTACCATCTTTTGAGTATATGTAATGAGTGATAAGTACAGGACCATAAACATTAAAAAACCCAAGACAAATCAAAACACTTATATTTGCACCAAACCTCATATGAGCATAATCTTTGGAAGTTAGTTGTTTGATAACATGGATGCTTTGGGCATCTTCAAAGAACTCAAAAGTCTCAGAAAGTTTTGGGTTTTTTCCAGTAGTAACTAGCAGAATTAACTGTCTGTAAATAGACTTTTGCTTAATTTGTGAGCATTTGCTAATACCAGTATAGAAGTTGGACTACTACAACAGAGTTTATACTTCAAAAGTAGTTCATAGTAAACATTGTCAAACTAAGCAAAACCTAAACCTATTTAGCTTTCACACTTACAAGCATACATATGCAATACATTCATAAGTATAATACAGAAATCCAAACTCCCTCTCTATCTCCCTTCCCAGCCAGAAACCAAAGCAAGCAAGTCAACAAAGCTTACCTGTAAATTGTTAGCCGAGATTAAAGGAGAGATTAGATCAGATCAGATCAAAAGGAGACAGGAACAGGGCAACTTCCCAGGATAAAGTGAGGGAAGACTGGTTATATTTTGGCTATTTATGCCTCTCAGCAAACCAATGAATGATAAAGACATCATCACCATTTTTTTATCACAACCAATGATCTAGTTTCTCTCATTAAAATATTCCAATCAGTCTCAAACCAGCACACCAACCCACAAATTTTAAAAAGATCATTTGGTTGCAGAACTGTACCAAAGTGTTTCTTTGTCTGAAATTAGAAATCATGGTCAGCTAGTACTCACCTAAAAACTATGTTTTCAAACAGATCTTACTCACAATTCAGCTTATCTGAGTTATATTGATATGGGTTAGCATCTATGGAAATCAGAGCACTTCGACCAAGCCATCTAATTATGCCTTGGAATCCTATCTTTAGTAAACCAAACTCCCTAAAATGAATTTATTGCTGTTCAAATAAGCTTTACATAGTAAAGCACGATAACAGTGCCACAGTTCACTGTTAGCCAACAGTAACTGCACATGGTATAGAATATCAGAAATATGTCTCCAAAAGTTAAAGACATTTGTTAATTCTCCAAATACAAGGTGCTTTCTAGCTTCAGACCCTTACAAGACTTTATCAAGTTTCTAGAGAAGAATGAGGAAACAAACTTCCTGTGCTTTAAAAAGTAAGATGGGATTCTCCTTCTAATATCCAATTTCAGAAGCTGGAATTTAAGACAACACTAATTACTGCAAGATTCACAACATGATTACAATTCACAGCAGTTTTACTATGACATCCTTTTGAAATTAGATTTATTTATGAACTGCACCTACAGGTGCATCATAGATCTATCCATCAGTTAGTTCATGTGGAATGCCTTCAAGCAATTGGAATCTGCTTATCACAGGGATGGCTGGGAAATGAGATATCTGAATTTTACTGTCATCCTGTCTAACTTTGGCATCCTAGCACCACTGCTGGCTTCCTACAGAGCTACCTAGAACATGGTTTCAAAGTCTTTGGGGTTGCACTTACTTCCACAATGTACCAGGGCTCATCCAGATACCACAGAGAGCACCACACGCAAACCACTTGAAGCAATTTTAAGCCAGGAGAAAGATCTTTTCATATAACTGCATCATCCTATTTTCAGTCACCCAAAGCTGTGAGCTGGCATGTCATAGACTACTACTAATAAATCAGAAGGGACATCTGATTGAAATAAACACCCTTGGATTGGGATATACTCACATGAATCCTGCATAAGTTTCATCAATTGTAAGGGGATTCCACACTGACACAACTGACAGTTCACACTGCCAGCCCACTGCACAGGGAGGGACTGGAGATAGGACATACTCCTCCATCTACTTTCTGCTTCCTCCTTGGAATTTTTTTTTCTTTTGCTATGGTAGCAGCCTTTGAGTTAAGAAAAAATATCTTTTACCTCACACAGAGCTCAGCTTTTATACCACCCCTTACTTTCACATAAGTAATGATGAAACACATAGATAGATAGATAGACAGATAGATAGATAGATGTAATATATTTATTTGGGTGGTGAGGTTGGGGAACAAAGTAGCTGGGAGTCTGGAATTAAAAATTAGTAAATCTTGCTTCTAGTTTAAAAAAACCCAGAGAAAGGGAGAGGGAAACAATGTTCAGTATTAACAATATTTGTTTTCCTCATTTTCTCATCAGATTTTACAGGACTTACTCTTGGGATAGAGAACTGGATACTCTTGAATCCTCATCCATGTACTGAAGTCTATGCTCTCAGCCTTGAGCAAAATTCCTCTACTTCAGCTTCTTCATAAACTCAAATAGTTTAATTTACCTATATGCCTCATCCCAATGTCTCGGCTTGCAGCTATATCACAATAATATGAGATTACAATTTTAGAGCTGTGCTTGATCTTTCCAGATAACTCAAGTTTTGGATAAACAGTTTTAGGAAATGGACATAGAACAATGCAAGGTGACTTTATGTAATTCTTACTTAGTAGGTTAATCTAATTGGACTGCTGAATATCCTATATTTTGCAGCACAAGCCTGCTTTTTCTCTCTGGCTACGTTCTGCTTGGTTTCCAGCTGGTCTACCTATGCTCCTAGCTTTGTATTGCTAGCTGACTCTCTTCTGTTTTGGCTTTGGAAGTACAGGGAGGTGTGGAAAGCAGAAATGGCCAGGTGGCTGTACTACAGCTCTCTGGACCTCTTTGTCTCCAGGGAGGGGGGAGAGAGCTGAAAAATTACACACGGGGGTATTCTGTTGTTACTTAACTGTAAATAATATGTAAAGATATCTCATACAGGTTTATTGCTTTTTATACTTTTATACTTAGTCTATTTTTGTAAATATAATTTCATTTAACTTTGCAAATTATGAGTGTGTTACATTTACACAGGAAGGTAACTTTCCCATTTTACTGAGTAAAAAATCAAAACTGCAACAGAGGTGCTGTATAAGGTTCAGAAATGACTTAGTAATCAGAAATAAAATAATCATTTAGAACAAACTGTTAAAGACACCTGAAATTAAAATCCTCCTGCATTATATTTTCTCACATTATCATAAGGGCTTGCTGGTTATATTCAAGATTGTCCACATTATAGTTAATGGCATTTGTTTGCATTCTTTAAAAAGCCTTCCAAAAAAAACCACAAACCAAACTAAATCAAAACTGCAACACTGAAAGATGTCACAGATTTCTATGCAAGGAATGCCCATTTCTAAAAAAGGGGGTGAAAAAGTTTACCTTAAAAACTCAGTATGATTTGCCAAACCAAGCAGCAGCTATTTCTTCCCAGTATAGTAATACCTCTTCCTAAATATTCCTAAACTGCAACATGAAAGAGTAAGTAGCAATGAAGTACTTCAGACATGTACTCATGTTTGATAGAGCAACCAAACTGAGACAAGGCACTAAGGTAAAAATACCAGCTTTGATGTAAAGCTTGGCATTATTCTTCCTGACCTTCAGACTAACTATGACAACTGGGCTTACCCAGCACTGATCCCTTGTCTGTATGATCTTATGCTGAAAGCAACAACATAAAAAGCTTTTTCTGAATCACATTTTCCTCTGCATTTGAATAAACACCTATGAAGAACATTTATGCTGTGATTACAGCAAACAATTATTTAACTAACACAAACAAATGCAACCAAAACATTGTACCAGATGTAGCACCTTTGTATTTACTTAGAGATACAAAGCACTTGTCACTTCTAATTTGAAAGACTGTTCCTCTTAAGGTAAAAATCTGAATATTCTTGGAAAAACTTGATTTGCAATTGGTTTTGTCTTACTCTAAAACTATTTGTGTTGATGAAATACACTGCACACACTGTCTGGCATAGAGAGGTAATAAACAAATACTTGAACAAAGTCCTGGACCTAGTGAAAAAGTGGCTAAACAGACACCACAAGCCAGGAAACCAGCAGTTGTTCAAACATGTTAGCAGGGAAAGATCATGCCCTACACATTAGCCTGATCTTACTTCCTTTGAAAAGAATGCTAGTAGATTAAAATAGTTGTGAACCAGAGTTCCAAACTCTTGACTTTGTGACTTGATGGTACATACCCAATACATTCCAAATAATGAGTTGTTTCAGCTGGCAATAAAAACTGAAAGCAAAGTTCTGACAATGGGGCAATGTCAGGCAGATAACTCTTAGAACACAAACTTATTTGCTGCTCAAAGTCTCTAAAGACACCAGGAAAAGAGAGGACTTTATACTACGGGACTAAACTATGCAATATTGTAAACATCTCCCATTTTAGATGCAAGTTGAGTTGAATGTGGACTTACAAACAGTCCATATAATACAGCAGATGTTTGGTAAAGGCAATCAAAGCAAAACATCAGAATTTTAAGAAAGCATAAGCCAAGTCAAAATCACTTCTTTTCAGACTCTGGAAAAATCTTAATTGCAACTAAAACAGTTAAAAGATGCTAAAATATTGATCAACAGCTAATTTTGCAAACATAAGAGAGGTAAAAATAGACTACTGAATGAAAACTTTCTCTCATGTATATGTAGTTCTCCAGATACTGTTGATGACATAAAAACCAATTCTGAAGAAAGCAGACTTTTTTTATTTGGCTTTAAAAATTACCTCTGGAATGCAGCTACATATTGTTTGCAAATCAGAATCATGAAAGAAGACATACTTCTGAATGGAGCATTTCAAACTGCACAACGTACACACAAGTGGACACACACATAGAGCTCACAGCAGACACCAGTATGTAGTCACCAGGTAATACTCATCCCGAGCTTTTGGGAAGGAAAGTAAGGGTGCAAAGAAACACACCTCTACATTTAGGTGTCTGTCGTGACTACCATGACAGCACGTTGGTTCTAAACGTGTTCTTTCATAACAAGTGGTGTCTTGAGAGCTATTAGCATTGCTATATACAAATAAAATTCAGCCTGCTGCTTCCCTGGGATCAAGGGCTACCTTTTCTACGTTTTCATGCAACTTTCTACGAAAGACCTCTCGTTCACAATGGAATGCTGTGGAAAGAAGGGGCAACTGCAGAGATTATCGCCAGTATCCAAACCAAATCTCTTTCATTTTCAAATTGAGACACACAGGGAAACAGCGTAGGTCTCCGAGACCTTCATCCCCTTCTGAGCGTGTCCGGAAATTTAAAACCACAGCAAAAGACTCTCCTGCACCCAAGCCTGCGTTAGGAGACTGTTCCTTTCCGCGGCAAGTTCGCGCGGCAAACCCTCTACTGCCGGCAGCGCGGTGCGCGGCCGGGGAAGCCCACACCTGACCCCGGACTCCCTCTGCGGCCACGCCGGTCCCTTCCGCGCCAGGAGACGCGACCCCCACGGCGGAAAGACACGGGGCAGCGGTGCCGAAGCCGCGGGCTCCTACCTTGTTCGAGGCCATTTCGCTGACGGAGTGCCTTGTCTGCAGGGTCTCCAGCTGGTCCAGGCACCAGTCCAGCTCCTCCAGGGTCTCGCTGGCCAGTTTTTGGTAGGCCTCCTCTGCGAAGAGACAGGGAAAGGTGCACTCAGTTCGCAAGCGTTTCACAGGGCAAATGGCGAGCTCCACCGGGTCCATCCTCCGTTGCCCGGTGCCCACACAAGAGTACTGTTCCCTCATACCGCCAGCCTGCGCAGCGGCCGGCAAAGCTCCGTCCCGTCTGCGGAGCCACTAGTGCGGCGGAGCTGCGACGCCAGCAGAAACTTCGCGCCGCCCGGGACCGCCGCCCGCCCCGCCCGCGGGCAGGCAGCTGCGAGCCCCGCAGGCAGGCAGTTCCGAGCCCCGCGGGCGCGCATTGGGGCGACCGGAGGAGCTGGAGGCAGCTTCTAGCGGTGGCGGGACAGCGCGAGCAGGGCTGAACCAGCGAGGCTTCCGCGCTTCCGTTGCTGCAGCACAGCTGCTAGAGGCGACCCGCCGCACCCACCCACCGGAGTTTTCATACATACTTCCCACCCTCGCAGAGAGCCCCGCAAAACCCGGCGCGGAGTCAGCCTCGCCGCCGGTACCCACCGGCCATACTAAGCCGTTGTCCCCGTGGTTCCACAGGGATGACACGAGACTTAATGGGTAAAGGTTTCTATAGCGTGGGGAGGATGTAGAAACACGTGGAAGAGGATAACGATGACCTGCCGAAGCACGGGCTGTGGTGTGTGTGCACAAAGTATGACACACTGGCTGTAAGCAAAAAAGAGGGCTGATGAAAGTTTTGGAACTCGACCCTGCAATACAATATGAGATATGGACCCAATAATGTCAGGAAAAGTCACAATTTAACAAAAAATGCTGTATGTCATATTGAAGATAACTGTTTTAAAGCCTGGAGAAGTTTCATTTACAGAGCAGAAGACACCCCTCTTTTTTTTCTTTTGGTAAGTCTGTAATAGCATTAGAATGCAAATAGTTTTAGAAAAATATTATGCAAGCCTACAAAGCCTGTCTTTTTTTCCTTTCTTCCCCCCCCCTTTTTTTTTTTTCCTGATCACAGGGAATACACAATTCCACACTGAACTCATACCTTTATAAAGCCCAAGCATGCTGACTTGCAAGCCATGTATCTGAAACTCCTCACATAGATACTTCTGGATCAGCCACATGCAAACGTAACTCCAAAGTAGAGAAACATTTGTTTTGTGAACTCATTATTGCCATCTAAATTATCTCATTTAAGTTGTTTCATGTGAACTTAACCTTACTTGCAAAATGTCAGACAATCAGACAAATAACAAAACCTCATTTTTTTCAAGAAAACACCCCAGCACAGACTACTGCCAAACAGGTTAGTGCATCACTAGTTGACACCAGGATGTTAGATTAATATCTTTTTATATTTCAGAGCAGATACTAAAAAACTTTGGGGTTCCATCACTGCTATAAAACTCTGTAAAAAGGCAACTTGAGAAGAAGTTCAGATTGAGATTAACTGGCAGAACCTTTTTTTTTTTTTTCCCTGTAATGTTTGTATCTAATTAACCTCCCATTTCAGGAAACACAAAACCAATGAGTATTCAACAAAACCCATACACACTGAATCACAAACACTCTCAGACATGCCATACTTACTACGAATGCTATCTGATCCAAAAGAATTCACCTGGCAAATAATGTCAGGATTTTCCAGTCTGTTTATCCACCAAAAGAGAATCTGTGATGTTCTGCAACACAGCAGACATCACAGACCACTAGATCTTGAACTTGACTGACCTCACAGCTCATCAAGATCAATACTGGAAATAGAAATAACTTTTATAATATGTTTGCATTGAATGCTCTTGATGAAGAGGAGATGAAGTTAACATATGCATAGTTATCTGATGCCCTTATACAATTATTTCATTGAGAATAAAATGCATAATGAAGTGCGGTAAAATTAATCTGTATCATGCTATTTTGTTGCTAGTCTGCAGCCTGCCCTTCAGCAGTTCTTGAAAATCACACACTTCACAATTAAACAATACCCTTTCTAATACCTGGTAAAAAGAGGGTAATGTTTTCCAAGTATCAAAGCAACAAAATAAACTTGAGGCATATCATATGCTCAGTTGTTTTTCTAATTATCAATATAGCAGCCATATACATTACCAGCATCACCTTACATGCAAGAATCTTTATCTAATATCCAACTTACAGTATATCTCAAAGCATATTAGAAGTTAGAATCAGTCACTCACATAGAAGTCACGTTGCCCTTACAATGTTTTTCACGATCTGTCGTTTCTGACTCCCACATTTTAGAGTCTGTGGCTGCCATGGGGACCCAACTGACCACTCAGACTAAATAAATATCTGGTGGCCAATGGTAGGCTAAAGACTTGCTGGATTCAGCACCCCCTGCCAGTTCTCAGATAGCACAGAGGTCAGTCCAGTCCTGATGGCTTAAATAGAAATAAAAGCGTTTCTAACTGGTGACAAAGTACCCATCAAACAAGCAGGCCTGCTTTGTTCCAGCAGTTCTGAAGGGCAGAACAACCATAGGAAAGCTTTTTTTTCTAAACAGTACTAAAGCTCTAAATTTGGCCCACGCTTTTATTGTTATACAATGTGGTGGAAAATGTTGTCGAGGTTAACAGCTTTTCAAGTCTAACACCCTGTCACCACTAAGCTAAGAATAAAAAAAAAATAATTATCAGCCTCGAAGCTTTGACAGACTCTCTACAGTTTCTGAGCTCTGTGTTAGCTTTAAGGTAGCACCCCATAATCATTCCCAGCCAGGACTGATATACTAATCATTTTTTTTTGGTACAGGTGCATGATTAAGCTTCCTCCCTTTCTCCTGCTCTCCTGGCCCCAGGATTAAGTCCTAAAACCTAAAACAGATTAATTTCTGTAAATGAAAGGGGCTTTGAAATTTCAAATTTTCTTTTTACTTTAACAATTTGCACATTATTTCATACATGTTTTTAGTAAAACGAAAGTGGCAGCAAACCATCTCTTTACAGTTTACAGATTACACCAAACAATTCCATTACATGTAGATTTTAGCACAAAAAAACACAACCACAAACGAAAAGGTCAAGAAAGAAAAAACTTGGCCATAATAATTTGGCACTGCACACCTATTTTCTTCAAGACAGGATGCTCTACTGTCTATTTTATAAAAGACTTTATTCTTAGCAAAACTCCTAACAAAACACCAGAGAGATATTCATGCTCTTACTCAGAAATAACTTCTGTTCAAAATTTTGAAAGGCAAAAATAACTATATGGCAATAATTATGAAATGTGTTCACTTAAGAGTTCATCATGACTTTCATATGCAGTTTCCTACTGTTCCCAGAGAACAAAAAACAATATTAAACATTTCTACTAATGCTCAAGTGTATTTATAACTAACTTTTGTGGAGCTTTAAAGAATGTCAGAACAGCAGAAGGAAAAGTTAAGTACAGATTCTTCATTGTTGTCCCATCTGTTGAGATTGTCTAAACAACACATAGAGGGTGGAAAAGAGTTATAAGTGCACAGCCAAGGGCTTTCACCACTGATGTTGCCTTAAAATGGGAGTGTCTTGGAGACAAGACAAGGTCACTACTGAGCATTGGCCTGATGTATGTATTTTCTTTTGGGGGTGCAGGCAGCTGGAAGTAGCTCTGAAAATCTCCAGGTTAGTCTAAATAAAGATGAGTGGAAGATCTACTATGATACTTATGCCCTGGAAATATTCCCTGAATTTTCTAACCATCTTT
>VWZI01016927.1:96883-112866 GCA_013396835.1 Psilopogon haemacephalus | reverse complement strand
CATAGATTGATGCACAGAGGATTACCAAAATGTTGATTCCCTGGTGTTGTCCACAGGGTTGGAACACTCATGGTGACCATAGATTGATGCACAGAGGATTACCAAAATGTTGATTCCCTGGTATTATCCACAGGGCTGGAACACTCATGGTGACCATGGATTGATGCATAGAGGATTACCAAAATGTTCATTCCCTGGTGTTATCCACAGGGCTGGAACACTCATGGTGACCATGGATTGATGCATAGAGGATTACCATAATGTTCATTCCCTGGTGTTTTCCACAGGGCTGGAACACTCGTGCTGGCCATGGATTGATGCACAGAGGATTACCAAAATGTTCATTCTCTGGTGTTTTCCCCTGGTCAAGGGGCATCCTCTTCCAGCTGAACAATATGTGCTTTTTTCCCTTCCCACAGGTTGTAATCCTTGGCAAACACTCAAGAGGCTATCACTACATGCTAGCTAACCTGGTAAGATCTTTTTCTTCCTTCCTAATGTGGCTAAGATTTAGAGGGCAATTTATTCCTTTGGGGTCGTGGCAAGTTTAATCAGCAAGAGAGGAAATGCATGGATGAGGTGTTGGATTTTGAGCCATGACTTCAATAAGTGCTGGAGCTGGTATGTTACTGTACTCAGTTGTGGTCTTTGCTTTGTCTACGAATCTCCCATCCTCTACAGATTTTTAAATTGTAATTTAATTATCGTGCTTGCCACTAATTTGCATCCTCATAAGTAAGACTCTCAATAAGGGTAAAGTGTGTGTGATGGTTTGGCAGTTCCCTGTCTCCCCACACTTTGAAATAACCCAGGCTAAGAGTCAGTCAGCTGGAAGTTAAGGAGTGAAGCTTTATATTTACAGCTTTGCACAATACACAAGCAGATATTGACAATGTATAACAGATATTTACAGATATATACAGTAAAAAGGTAATACAGAAACACCACAGCCCTCCCAGAGATCAAAATCCCTAAGAGGGGTTTCTAACCACCCCTACCACCTTCTCCCCTTTCCCCAATCTTATCTCACCATCTGTTTTATGCAGCAGATAGGTGAAGGTAGATGGGCCAGGGGAGTTAGCAGCAGGAAAGGAGTTAGTGAAATTATTCAGATCCAGCTAGGAAAGGCAGGGAGAAAAGAGCAATGCAAAAGAGCAGCCACAGCCCAAAGTGGTCTGAAGCAGTCTCAAAAAGTTTGACTTATCTATGTTCGGTTTACAACTCTTAAAATATTTTTGTTCTCTTTCTCAGTAGAGCTATGAGTGCAGTAGCATCATCAGTGTTTTCCTATATTGGTCTATAGTCTAATTTCTCATTCAAATCCTCCAATTAGTTCAAACCAGTGCAGTGTGTAACATTTGAAATTTAAGCAGACCAAGGGGAAAAAAAATTATTATAGCGTATTTCTGCATAAAGTAAGTAGTAAAAAGCTGCAAATCAAAACAATTCCATCGAGTAAACCAGGCAGACTCTTTAGCTGTTATTTTTGTAATTCAGAATTTAGAGCGATGCCTGCGTATGTGTTGACCTTCCAGGACAAGTTAGTACATTGTTATCTGTATCAGAATTTCTTCTGGGTTCTGAAATTGATTTTCAGGGATGATGATGCTGGTCTTGAAACACCATCTGCTAGCACCCCTTAGTAAAAATGTTATATTGTAATTAATCCTACAGCAAGAATAACTTTGAGCTTTGGTGTCTACTGTGAGTGGAAATTTTTTTTTTTTTTCCCCAAAACTCACTTTTTTTCAAGTTAACTTCATCCCAAATGTTTTCCCAAAACACATTTTTTTCAGGTCAGCTTCATCCCAAATGTTTTTTTTTTTCAAAAACTCACATTTTTCAAGTCAGCTTCATCCCAAATGTTAGTTTTGTTTTGGTTTTTTTTTTCCCAAAACTCACATGTTTCAGGTCAGCTTTATCCCAAATGTTTTTTCCCAAAACTCACATTTTTCAAGTCAGCTTCATCCCAAATATTTTTTCCCAAACTCACATTTTCCAAGTCAAATTCATCCCACATGTTTTTCCCAAAACTCACATTTTTCAGGTCTGCTTCATCCCAAACATGTTTTCCACTCACATTTTTCAAGTCAGTCTCATCCCAAATTTTTTTTCCAAAACTCACATTTTTCAAGTCAACTTCATCTCAAATATTTTTTCCAAAACCCACATTTTTCAAGTCAGCTTCATCCCAAATGTTAGTTTTGTGTTTTGGTTTTTTTTCCCAAAACTCACATGTTTCAGGTCAGCTTCATCCCAAGTATTTTTTTTCCAAAACTCACATTTTTCAAGTCAGCTTCATCTCAAATATTTTTTCCCCAAACTCACATTTTCCAAGTCAAATTCCTCCCAAATGTTTTTCCAAAACTCACATTTTTCAGGTCTGCTTCATCCCAAATGTGTTTTCCACTCACATTTTTCAAGCCAGTCTCATCACAAATATTTTTTCCCAAACTCACATTTTCCAAGTCAAATTCATCCCAAATATTTTTTTCCCAAACTCACATTTTCCAAGTCAAATTCATCCCAAATGTGTTTTCCACTCACATTTTTCAAGCCAGTCTCATCCCAAATGGTTTTTTTCCCCAAAACTCACATTTTTCAAGTCAACTTCACCCCAAATGTTTTTCCACAACTCACATTTTTCAAGTCAGCTTCATCGCTAATGTTTTTTTTTCCAAAACTCAACATTTTTCAAGTCAGCTGCATCCCACTTAGAAGAAAATTCTCTGAATCCTTGTTTATGTGTGGTTGAAGCAGCAAAGATGCATTTTAAGGTGCCTGATTTAGCCCAAGCGCTGTATGACTTTAGGATGTGTCATTGCGCATTATAGGAACCGGTCATGATCTCACTGATTAGCGGGTGCACAGGAGAGGTTCTTACTCTTGGGTTACCTTTCAGCATGTGTAACCATTGACATTCAGATAAACATGACTGCAATCAAGTCGTGCTTAATCAAAAAGACACCAATTTACAGCCTCAGGTATAAATAACAACAGAGTGGGAGAGAATGGTACCCTTCTGTCTGCAAGCGAAGCGTTCGGTAACGCTGTGGCAGGGAGCTGCCTGGCAGGGAGCTGCGTGCTCTGCCTCCACAGAGCAACGTGGTTGCTAAGTACTTTTCTGCTCCCAGCACTCGATCTGTGTGCCCACCTTGCCACATAAATGGACTGAGGTCTTTGACCGTTTTCGGCGTGGAAATAGCGATTCAAGTTTGTCCGAGTTTGTTTTCTTCCTGACCGGCGAAAAGGGACTTTGGGTTTCAGTGATTTTTTTTTTTCTTCTTTCCTCCTTGTGTCCTCCCAGGGTTTCACAGACATCGTTCTGGAGAGAGTCATGCACGGAGGTGCCAACATTACTGGATTCCAGATTGTTAACAATGAAAACCCAATGGTTCAACAGTTTCTACAGCGCTGGGTGAGGCTCGATGAAAGGGAATTCCCTGAAGCCAAAAACTCGCCATTGAAGGTACTTATTTTACCCTTGGCAGGGATGAAAACTAGATGAGTTGCTTTTAAACAGTGGTTTGGGGCACTCCAGGTGTGTGCATGCATATGGAGCAGATCATCATATAATCACGTTAACAACATCCACTGCCCATCCAGAAGAAGGAAAGGGGCACAGGCTGTCAGTTGGACATAAGAGCCCACTCTGGGGAGAGTTCTCCAAGGTAAAGCCTTGGCCTTGCAATTCCTGTCACCTGAGTGGGTGAACTAAAGGCTACAGTCACTAGGAAAGTCACAACCTGTTACTATCTCCCCAAAATGTTTTCATGCCTCAGAAACTCCTCTATAGTAGAGGGGGATGCTATTGACTGTCCAGTCAAGGACACCCTGTCCAGCGATGAAATTCATAGTCTCCTAGGACCACTGCATATTATTAATACTCCTTTGAAGTTCCTTCTTTCTCTTCCTCCCTTGGTGAGATCTGTTCTTTTTCACCAATACACAGAGGTGAATAAAACCTGGGACTGGTGGTGGATGAAAGGACCTTGAATTCTGTCACTCTCAGGCAAAGAACCACAACCTTGATGAGACGGTTCATGTCTCTGCTGCTTGATTTGAGAGGAGCAGGTGCGAACTGTTGAGCAGATTTAGAGTTCAAAATTGCTCAATAAATTGGAGTAACGTCTTGATATTAGTAAGACAACACGCAGGGAAGCATAAAATACTACTAGAAAGGGAAAAAAATCTAGTCCAGTCCAGTGCATGGATGGATAGTAGGGGAGGATGGCTTCGAGGAGAAGGCTTTGAGGAGACCTTATAGCAACCTTCCAGTATCTGAAAGGGGCCTACAGGAAGGCTGGGGAGGGACTATTCACAAGGTCTTGTAATGACAGGACAAGGGGGAATGGGTTCAAACTGGCAGAGGGGAGATTTGAATGGGATCTTAGAAATAAGTTCTTCACAGTGAGAGTGGCGAGGCACTGGAACAGGTTGCCCAGGGAGGTTGTGGCTGCTCCCTCCCTGGAGGTGTTCAAGGCCAGGCTGGATGAGGTCTTGAGCAACCTGTTCTAGTGGGAGGTGTCCCTGCCTATGGCACAGGGGGGTTGGAACTGGCTGATCTTTGAGGTCTCTCCCAACCTAAACCATTCTATGATTCTATGACTACAAAAAGAACAGGAACCGGTTCTGAGGTACTGCTACCAATGCTACTTTTCCAGCTCTAGGGTCAGGTGACTTCTGCAGGGAAAAGAAAATCCCCTTAATCCCCTGCTGCCCCTCAGCCCTGTTGGGATTGCAGAGGAAGCAGAGAAAGGCAGAGACCCACAGAACTGGGGTTAGTGTCTTGTTGCCCATTGATTAGACCTGAGGCTTGCTTTCTAAAGCTGCCTCGCACCGATGGAGAAGCGAAGATAAGTATCCTGCTAATCTGAAAAGCCCTGGAATGCACAAAGTTAACCAGGGAAGAATTTTCTTCCACTCAAAAGCAATTTACCTGGAGGTGAAAAATTATTCCCCACCCTTAAAATGGAATCTTAAGTATATGGTGCAAACACGAAGCTTACACTGCCTCCCACAAATGCACAAATGGGCACAGCATTTGTCAATCAGACCAAAAAAAAAAGCATTACTCAAAAAAAATTGATGCACAATAGTTTTGATTAGGAAATAAAATTGCCTAGAGATTAAAGCCCTAATGTTTAATTTATTCTGCATTTTATCAGCTTTTGCCTTCTCTCTCTTTTTTCCCTTTTTTTTTGTTTTTTTTTCCTCCTCTTTGCATGCTCATGCATTTGTGAGTAGAATTCAAATAAAGTAGAAAATGAGATAGCTCTCTTGGCATGACTTGGAAGGGACTGCATTAGGGTTACTGACAATTGATGCAGCCTGCTGGAAAAAAAAAAAAAAAACCCAAAATTATCAGTGTGTAAGTCTTATGTAGTGCTAGATTGGAGAGCAGTTACAAGATTATTGTAATACAAGAACAAAGACCTTAAAATTGCTGTCTGATTCTGCATTGTTGCGTGGAAAGTGATGTGTAGCCTTTGTGAACTTGCTGAAAGAGGAGAGGATGATCCCGGCAAAGCATCACAGGAAGAGTTAAAGGTGCTCAGGATGAAAAAGACACCTAGATGCAGTTCGAGCAGGAACTACCCCACACAGCCGGTAGGAGTTTATGAGCTGCAGTCTTTCAAACCTCAGTTAGAATGGTTGCTGTGTAACCTTCTTCACAGTCCTGCTTTTGTGCTCCTTTACAGCAGCTACAATTCTCTTGATCTCCACACGCAGTCGCACCTTGTTCTGTGCAGCTTTCCTAAGGCTTGATTGAGGAGCTTGCAGTAAGATAATACACATTGTTAAGAAACACTGATCAGTAGTTGTGCTCTCCTGTCATAGAATCATAGAATGGGTTAGGTTGGAAGGGAGCTCAGAGCTCATCCAATTCCAACCTCACTGTGCCATAGGCAGGGACACCTCCCACTAGAACAGGTCGCTCAAAGCCTCATCCAACCCAGCCTGGAACAACTCCAGGGAGGTTGTGGAGCACAGAATCACCCAATGTGATCTTTGATCACATTGGGTGATTCTGTGCTCCACAACCTCCCTGGAGTTGTTCCAGGCTGGGTTGGATGAGGCTTTGAGCGACCTGTTCTAGTGGGAGGTGTCCCTGCCTATGGCACAGTGAGGTTGGAATTGGATGAGCTCTGAGCTCCCTTCCAACCTAACCCATTCTATGATNCCCTTGCATGTGCTGCTTGTGCTGGGGGCTGCAGAGCTGCAGACAGTGCTGCAGGTGGGGTGTGAGGAGAGCAGAGCCAAGGGGCACAATCCCCTCCCTTGCCCTGCTGCCCACAGCTGCTCTTGCTGCAGCCCAGCACACAGTTGCTGTCTGGGCTGCACTCACACTGCAGCCTCATCTTCAGCTTTTCACCACCCCACACCCCCAGGTCCTGTTTCTCAGGGCTGCTCTCAGCCATTCCCCACCCAGCCTGGAGTTGTGCTTGGGATTGCTCCCACCCAGCTGCAGGACCTTACACTTGGCCTTGTTGAATGCCATGAGGTTGGCCTGGGCACAGCTCTGCAGCCTGTGCAGGTCCCTCTGGATGGATCCTGCCCTCCAGCAAATCAACTGTGCCACACAGCTTGATGCCAGCTGCACACTTGCTGAGGCTGCACTGATTCCTCTGCCCATGGCACTGACAACGATGTTGCACAGCACTGGTGCCAGCACTGACCCCTCAGAGACGCCACTTGGCACTGGTCTGCAGGTGGACATTGTGCCCTTGATCCCCACTCTCTGTGTGCCACCATCCAGCCAATTCCTTGTCCAGCAAGTTGTCCTGCAGGACAGAATTAACTTCTTCTGGGTTTAACAGGTCTCACCCACAAAGGCAGCAGGTGAGGGTGCACTAAGAAGTTGCATTTCCCCCTTTCTAATCCAGGTGTGAGCAGGATGTCTCCTGCACTAAATCCAGTGCAAAGAGTTAGTAAGCCAGGAGCTCTACGGTATCACACAGGCAGGCAGAGGACAGGTGCACCAGTTCGTGTAGATACCCCCTGCATTGATTTTTTTTTTTTCTTCTTCTTCTCTTCATTCTCTTGCAAACACTGTGAAAATACATATACCAGTTACAGGAGGCCTGAGGTCTGGTCTTACACACTGAGCACAGCCAGTTGCTCTCACCATGTAGCTGTTGAAATGGTCCTCTGCACAAAGACCCTTGAATTACAGGTGTGCTGTAGCGTTGGTGAAAACCACCAGTGTCATTCAATGGCAAAGCCTTGGCCATTCTAGGCAGGAATATTTTCAGATAAACAACATAAATTCAGAAGAAATCTGGGAGAAAAAAAAAAAAACCAAAAACAAAAAACACCTCCATGGTATTTTGTAGGTCATCCTAAATTTATCAGGTTGGGAGATGTCACCAGACACATAGAAAAAGCAGTGGCTGAAGCTGTCAGCAACACGAACAAGTAGTTAGGGAGTCTGGGGGTTCTGTTGAAGAGCTGCTGCTGCACAAAGCTTACCACTCCTTACCATGGAGTAAGAGAAGGCAGGTGGGGAATTACCAAGCAGACCTCATGCCCAAAGTGTATTTTGTGATTACTCCCTTCCAAGAAAAGCAATCTGATCTGTTCCTTGCCACAGATGCTACCTAATCAGGACCGTGGTCCAAACAGAGATGATTTATGTTAGCTTCAATTCAAAACTGTCTTGGCAGTCTTGTTAAAAAAGAAAAAGTATGCTCCAAGCTAAAACCAAATATGAACTCTTCCTTGCTATTGGGCATGCAGCATGGGCCAGCATGGAATTGCAAACTTCTGTGGCAACCTCATTTAGATGAGCAGGTGTGAGAGTCTTAAGGTTCTCCCTTGTTTGAATCAGTGAAGATAAGGGACCCTGACAGCAGACTTCCAATTAAATTCAAACTCTGAGCAGCTACGAAGTGGTTTTGTTATTTTGCTGCTGGATGCTATTAAAAAAAAAAAAAAAATGAAAGTACTTTTAATTTGTTAATTGGAATGGATGAAATTCTTAAACTACTCTGCCCCGGTGAGACCTCATCCTGAGTATTGCCTTTAGTTTGGGGCTCCCCAGTTTAAGAGGGGCAGGGATCTGCTGGAGAGGGTCCAGCACAGGGCTATGAGGATGATGAGGGCACTGGAGCACTGCCTGATGAGGAGAAGCTGAGGGACCTGGGGCTGCTTAGTCTGCAGAAGAGAAGACTGAGAGGAGATTTAATCAATGTTTCTAAATGCCTGAAGGCTGGGGGTCAGGAGTGGAGGGACAGGCTCTGCTCACTTGATCCCTGGGATAGGACAAAGAGCAATTGGTGTAAGTTGCAGCACAGGAGGTTCCAGCTCAACACAAAGGGAAACTTCCTTACTGTAAGTGTCCCAGAGCCATTGGCACAGGCTGCCCAGAGAGGTTGTGGAGTCTCCTTCTCTGGAGCCTTTCAAGGCCTGTCTGGATGTGTTCCTGTGTGACCTGAGCTGGATTGTCTGGTCCTGCTGTGGCAGGGGGGTATGACTTGGTTATCTCTTTGTGTCCCTTCCAACCCCTGACATCCTGTGATCTGTGATACACAAAGCACCTGGGGCAAGGCAGAGAGCAATCAAAAGGGCTCCCAAGCATGGTTCTTCTAAGAGTATTTTAACAGATAGGCAATTGGGGGCAATTCCAAGATTGCAGTTTGTCACCATATTTTATTTGCATCAATTCCAGTACACATCTGCACTGACCCACGATGCAGTCCTAGTCATAGCAGAAGCCTTCCGGTACCTCCGAAGACAGCGTGTGGATGTCTCCAGGAGAGGCAGTGCTGGAGACTGCCTGGCTAACCCTGCAGTGCCATGGAGCCAAGGAATTGATATTGAAAGAGCACTGAAAATGGTAAGCACAAACATACCAGCCAGTAAATGTGTGTGTGTGTACGTTCCACAACAGCAACAGTTCTGCTGGGACTGAGCTTTCATCTGCACAGAGCTTCTGCACTCACACAAAGAGCTGCAGGGGGGAAAAAAATATATAACAAAAGGGGAAAAAAAAAACACAGACAAAACAAAATCATAACAAACTTAAATCCGAAAGGTGGCTAAAATATATTCAATAGAGAGTATATCAACTCTCAGAACCTTGGCCAAAACTTCTGGCGCGGGTGCAGGAGCCACCTGATTGTCCTCAGCAGGGCATCTAGAGTCTGGCTCACTCCTAACACCCAAGGATTCCCCTGGGAGTGAGCTGTTGTGATTATCAGCAGAGATAGAGAAGGCTTCGAGGAGACCTTAGAGTAAACTTCCCGTTTCTGAAGGGGGCCTACAGGAAGGCTGGGGAGGGACTGTTCACAAGGTCTTGTAATGACAGGACGAGGGGGAATGGGTTCAAACTGGCAGAGGGGAGATTTGAACGGGATGTTAGGAAGAAATTCTTCACAGTGAGGGTGGTGAGACACTGGCACAGGTTGCCCAGGGAGGTTGTGGCTGCTCCCTCCCTGGAGGTGTTCAAGGCCAGGCTGGATGAGGTCTTGAGCGACCTGATCTAGTGGGAGGTGTCCCTGCCTATGGCACAGGGGGGTTGGAACTGGCTGATCTTTAAGGTCTCTTCCAACCTAAACCATTCTATGATTCTATGATTCTATCAATAATAATTTGTGGATTATTAATCTTTGTAGTGATTTTTTTAAAAAATTATTATTAATATTCCAAAATTTGGGGAAATTCCGAGGTTCTTTGGATGTTTGGTTGACAAGAGGCAACTACACCAAGGTTCTCTATAAACACAGAATTAAAGAGTTTAAACAGTTTAAACAGGGAGCCTGATAACAGGGGAAATTCTAACTCAGCCCATGCTCACATAGGCAATAGGTACAAATGTCCCAGGGAAGGAGGAGGAGAGCTTTGCCTTGCTGCTGCTGGTGCAAATCTGCAATGCAGGCTGCAAACAGGTGGCCACTGGGAAAGAGGTGCAAACAGAGCTCCCATCCTGGTGAAAGCAGCAGGAAAAGGGGTGCAATGGCTCTAAATCACCCCCTTAAATACACTATTTTGGAGGGGTGAAACTGGCCAATAGGCATTGGTGTCCATTGCTTTGGCCAATGAATTCAAAGTTCTGCACCTAGGTGTCCACCCTGACACTTGAGGGACAGCACAAGACACCTGACTTGGTCATGTGCCACGGGGCTGGCTTGGACAAAACCTTCATTGTTTGCTCACATCCTCAACCCCCAGACCTTGCTACAAGGAGGAGGGGGGAGCAGTGGTTTGAACTTGTGCCCTACCAGGACATGAGCCTGAGCCATTTTGCAAACAAATACATACTGAGGGTTTCTAAAGTCAAGCTGAGACTGCAAACCTTACTTTGCAGAAGCAGACTATGTTCTTTGCACCTGCATTGTGAGTCTTGCAGGAATATGTGTGTCTATGAACTTAAAACGTGTATGCCATTTTGATAATTGGCCAGTCAAAAATTCAGCTCAGCTTGGTCAGTGCAAAGAAAAGTTGTCGACCAGAGCAATAGTGCTGGATTTCAGCACAAGCCTAAACCTTTATGCAGTTAAGCCTCAAAGCAGTTTTGTTTCCTGGCATAACTTTGCACTCAGCCCAGTTACCTTTCTGCTTGACTTATTTCTCATCCCTAATACTAGTTTCTGCGTGGAATCCTACTTCATTTACCTCTCCAATTTGGTTGATTTTTAACTCTTTTCCCTATGTGTGTCAAAGTGACAATAGATAAGAAAGAGATCACATTTTTTTAGAGATAAATGACAATAATGTGGTCTGCTTTTATCTGCTTTAAATAATGCCAAAACAAACCTGTTGGGATCCATTATGTCACCATAGACATGAGAGTGGAGTGAGTAGAATCATAGACTCATGGAATGGTTTAGGTTGGAAGGGACCTCAAAGCTCAGCCAGTTCCAACCCCCCTGTGCCATAGGCAGGGACACCTCCCACTACAACAGGTCCCTCAAGACCTCAAGTATAATAGAATAGAAATAGAATAGAAATAGAATAGAATAGAATAGAATAGAATAGAATAGAATAGAATAGAATAGAATAGAATAGAATAGAATAGAATAGAATAGAATAGAATAGAATAAGCCATGTTGGAAGAGCCCTCCAAGCTCATCCAGTTCAACCTAGCACCCAGCCCTATCCAATGGCACTAAGTGCCCCATTCAGGGTTTCCTTGAACACCTCCAGGCATGGCAACTCCACCACCTCCCTGGGCAGCCCATTCCAATGGCAAACAAATTCTATGTCAGCCTTAGCTTAATTGCTGCTTTTTTCTCCAACACCAATTTGAAAGGATTGTATCAGAAAGTTATGCCGAGTTATAGAAGCTTTAAATCACATTGCCTCACTCTTAAGACTGATAGAGATGGCTCAGTCTGACATTGCCAGAGCTCTTTTTATGCCATTATGTCACTTCCTAACAAATGCCCTACCTGCATCTTCACTGACATTGCTTTCCATGCTCTTGAAGAGGTGGTAATTAACTTCAGCTTTTACAATAGGGAAAGAATTTGTGTTGTCTGTACTTAACTTCAAGCAAAGCATAAAACTCCCCCAAACAAGACACCAGGTATTTGTGGCAACAAAGAAAACCAACAATGCTATAGGAAACTCCCTTTTTCAGGAGTATTTATGTTTAAAGCATGCTTCATACCATACCCATGACTGGCAAAAAAAATGCAGAAGTCTAACTCGCATCTGCTTGTCTTGTGTGATCTTAGCTATTCAAAGTCATCTAAGTGAGGTTTATGCTCACCTCTAGCAAGTGCTACCTAAAATCATCTCCCACACTGTGGTGGTTTAGCAGTTACCTGCCTCCCCACCTTTTGAAATAAACCCCAGCCAGAACTCAGGACACTGGAAGGTAATAAATGAAGCTTTATATTTACAGCAATGCACAATATACAAGCAGATATTTACAAGGTATAACAGATATTTACAGATATATACAATGGAAAGGTAATACAGACACCACAGCCCTCCCAGAGACCAAAATCCCCAAGAGAGGGGTAACCAAACCCCCACCACCACCTTTCCCCCCTTCTCCAGTCTTATCTCACCACCTGTTGATGTTGCAGATAAGCTGAAGTAGATGGTCCAGGAGGGTTAGTAGTAGGAGAGAAGTTAGTAGAATTACTTTGAATTAGCTACCATGCAGAGACAAAGGAGACCATGCAAAGAGCAGCCGCAGCCAGAGCAGTCAGAAACTGTCTCATATCTCGTGTTTTAGGTACATTTCTTAAAAACAACTTTTTCTTTCTCAGTAAAGCTCTGGGTGCAGTGCCATCCTGTGTTTTCCTCTCTCATCCAATAGTCTAATTTCTCCCTCAAATCCTCCAATTAATTCAAACCAGCACACACACTGGCTGGCAGACCCCATCCTATCCCTCACACTCTCACCCTCTGTTCAGACAACAATCTTGAATCTTTGCTTCAGGAAAAAAATAATGTTTGCTTTAACAAAGATTCCTCTCCACTTCATAGCAGCTACTCAGACAATATTTTTTTCCCACGACGTCTTTGAAAACTCCTGCACTAGGAGAAGGTTCAATGTCGTGCTGTAGTCACCCCCCTGGCAAAAGGAAAACAGACATTACCTGACTGCTTCTCTACAGCCTCGGGAACTGTCTGTGTCTGTATTTGTAAGACATCAGATCAGTGGCAGAGAGTTTACCTGAACAGATCTGGGCAGTTATAAATAGTCACTCCATTTGCGATTGCCTCTGCGCGCTTCCACCAGAACCATTCCGAGTCCTGGTGAGTCCTCCTGCCTCAGTGCCACCAGATTTTGAAAAGTGGTGAGTTTTCCCACCAAAGATAGAATTAAATTGAATTTGAAGCCAGAAGGTGTCCAATGCACAATACTCATGTCTCAGCACATGTCAGATGAAGGCAGCCTAACAAGGTCTGCTGAGAAGGGCAGTGACTGCTGTGCTAAGGTAGCCAGGCAGCTTCCACTAAGTGCCAAAAGCAGGCACAGTCACTCACATCTGGCTGCAAGCTCTCTGTCATCTGTCCTACACATCCATTTGCTCTGTCCACGGTGGGTAAGGCCTCTTGGGGGCAAATTTGGCTTTTGTAGTCCCATTCACCTTGCAATCTGGAGATGGGAGTAACTTGTGTCTTCTTTCAGATCCCTGAAATGGTAATAAACTATTTTAAGAAATATACAAATCTAGTGACTGATTAAAAAAAAAAAAAACCACACTTCTTGTATACCAGTCTGAATTTGACTGACTGGATAATTTGGAGAGCAAGGAATTTTACCTGATTCTTCCAGCCTTGTCCACCACAGCAATTCTGATAGCAGATCAGTCACCAGCCCTGAGCAGCTTCCCTTTGACTATTCTTAGAATCATAGAATCAGTAAGGGTAGGAAGGAACCACAAGCATCATCCAGTTCCAACCTCCCTGCCATGCCCAGGGATACCTTACACTAGATCAGGCTGCCCACAGCCTCTGCCAGCCTGGCTGCAAACACCTCCAGGGATGTGGCCCCAAACACCTCCCTGGGAAACCCATTCCAGCCTCTCACCACCCTCATGCTCAACAACTTCCTCCTCACATCTAATCTGAATCTCCCCACCTCCAGCTTTACTCCATTCCCCCTAGTTCTATCACTACCTGAGAGCCTAAAAAGTCCCTCCCCAGCTTTTCTGTAGCCCCCTTCAGATCCTGGAAGGTCACCTGGGAGCCTGCTCTTCTCCAGACTGAACAGCCCCAACTCTCTGTCTGTCCTCATAGGAGAGATGCTGCAGCCCTCTGAGCATCCTCGTGGCCTTTCTCTGGACACACTCCAGCATGTCCACGTCTTGGAATAGTGGCTCCAAAACTGGATGCAGTAGTCCAGGTGGGGTCTCAGCAGAGCAGAGTAGAGGGGGAGAATGACCTTGCTGGCCACACTTCTCCTTCTGCAGCCCAGCCTCTGTTTGCTTGGCTTTCTGGCCTGCTGCCTCATCTTGAGCTTCTCATCCACCAGCACTCCCAAGTCCCTCTGCTCAGGGCTTTTCTCCAGCCAGTCACTGCCCAACCTGGATTTGTGCCTTGCACTTGTTCTTGTTGAACCTCCTGAGGTTGGCTTGTGCCCACCTCTGCAGGTCTCTCTGGATGCCATCTCTGCCCTCCAGCCTGGCTGCTGCACCACACTGCTTGGGGTCATCAGCAAACACTCAATGCCTGTGTTCATGTCTCCCACAAAGATGTGGGACAAGACTGGTCCCAGGACTGATCCCTGAGGTGATCTTCCATCACATTTTCCCGTAACTTCTACAGCTGTCTCCTAAATATTAAAGCTAACTTACCCCTACTGAAGTTTCAGGCTTCTGCCTGAGATGTCAGCTTGTCAGTGTTGATAAGTGATAGATGGAAATATCTCACCCTTTCATACAGGGAAATGAGAAAGATTTGTTTCTTTGAAACAAAGTGCTTTATGCTTCCCCTTACGATGATTCATGTGAGTAGGTAATGATAATGACTTACCGTCTGCACGCCCATCCATCCAGATTGCGACCAAAAACACCTCCATAAGCAGTAGAGACAATTGTCTCTGCTCTTTCAGAGAAGGCATTCGTTCCCTTCTCCTACACTTGGGACTGATCTTAAAATAAGGCACTTCCCGGCATGAGCAACGCTAAGCACACAAGTCACCCTACACCACTTTCTGCGAGGGGCTAATGACACAAGCGCCTCGCCGATGCTCCCCCGCTCTATCAGCGAGCCCAGCGTGGTGCAGCGTGGCAGGATCAGCCTTTATCGTGTTTAACGTACTTGCAGGGCCAATTTCACTTAAATGCAGCTCGCTCTGTGGCAGTGAGTCACCGGCTGAGTTCTAACTAACAGCTGAGAGATGAGAAGGATCGGGGTTGTGTTTTTTTCATTATGAGGAATGTGAGTGGCCGTGTCAAAAGCGCCACGAGTCTCTTTTACGCAGATAGGAGTTGTGCTGCAGCTAGTGGGTTCCTGTCAAATGTCAGCTTGGGAGCTCCTGCAAAACGCAGCAGAGGGGGGGGGCAGAAAAAATAAAGTGAATCTTTTTACTAAACTGTCTTTTCTGTTTGTTGTCTTAAGGTGCAAGTTCAAGGAATGACAGGGAACATCCAGTTTGACACCTATGGGAGAAGAACGAATTACACGATTGATGTATATGAAATGAAAGCTGGTGGATCACGGAAGGTGAGTGTGGTAGTTCAACAGTTACCTGCCCCCCCCACACACACACACTTTGAAATAACCCAGAGTAGGACTCAGTTGGCTGGAAGTTAATAAATGAAGCTTTATAATTACAGCTTTGCATAATATACGAGCAGATATTTGCAATGTAGAACAGATATTTACAGATATATACAGTGAAAAGGTAATACAGAAACACCACAGCCCTCCCAGAGATCAAAATCCCTAACAGGGGTAACCAACCACCTCTACCACCTTCCCCCTTTCCCCCCAGTCTTATCTCACCATCTGTTTTATGCAGCAGATAGGCAGGGTTAGTGTGGCCAGGGGGATTAGCAGCAGGAAAGAAGTTAGTGAAATTATTCAGATCCAGCTACAAAAGGCAGGGAGAAAGAGCAATGCAAAAGAGCAGCCACAGCCCAAAGTAGTCTGAAGCAGTCTGACTTATCTATATTTGGGTTACAACCCTTAAAACATTTTTCTTTCTTCCTCAGTAAAGCTATGAGTGCAGTAGCTTCATCAGTGTTTTCCTTTCTCAGCCTATAGCCTAATTTCTCATTCAAATCCTCCAATTAGTTGAAACCAGCAGAGTGAGTTTCAAGACATGCGTGTGGATTTCACATCTCCACAAATATTTACCCCAACAGGCTAATGAAACTCAAAAAAATGCCACAGTGGCAGTGTAATAACAGGGCTCTAAGAGAACCTCATCTTCCTGCTGTCTTCCCTATCCCAGGAACCCTGTTGTTTTTCTGTTTCTGACCAAACCATTTCACAAGGTCTTGTAATGACAGGACGAGGGGGAATGGGTTCAAATTGGCGGAGGGGAGATTTGAACGGGATGTTAGGAAGAA
>VWZI01016927.1:79299-92201 GCA_013396835.1 Psilopogon haemacephalus | reverse complement strand
TTTTGGTTTGGGGGGTTTTTTTTTGGGTTTTTTTTAGTTTGGGTGGGTGTGTTTTTTTTTTTTTTTTTTTTTTTTTTTCCCTTCCTCCCTCCCTCCCCAAATGCTAATGAGATGATTTGTGATTCCACCCAAACCTTCTTCACGGTGTATTTTTAACCACCTTTTCCTTTATTAAAAAATATCTGAGCAGAAGTGGGTATTTCCACTGCCTCCTTTTGGTTCCGTAGCTGAGTGGGATTGCTAAAAGCCACCTCAACATTTCCTTGGGATAACGTATCATTATCCTGGCAAAAATGCTTTGCTGAGATCATTCTTTTTTTCTTTTTCTTTTTTTTCTTTTTCTTTTTTTTCTTTTTTTTCTTCTTTTTTTTTAGTTTCTTTTTTCTTTTTCTTTTTCTTTTTCTTTTTTTTTTTCTTTTTTTTTTTCTTTTTCTTTTTCTTTTTCTTTTTCTTTTTCTTTTTCTTTTTCTTTTTCTTTTTCTTTTTCTTTTTCTTTTTCTTTTTCTTTTNNNNCTTTTCCTTTTCCTTTTATTTTCCTTTTTCCTTTTTCTTTTTCCTTTTTCTTTTTCTTTTTTTTTTTTCCAGAGGGAGTGAAACTTTTTAAAAGTAACTGCTAGAGTCACAGAAGTTTTCTCATTCTGGAGCAGCCACTCCTCATGCCTTATTGTATTCTTGGACTTCAAAATGTTTTATATAAGAAGTAGTAATTCTAGAAGTATTCAGTGGAAGGAGATCTGCTGATTAGAGAAATTAAAGAGGGGTCTGGACCCTCGGTTTGTGTCTTCACTTCCCTGCTGATTGAAGTTTACCATAGTGCAAACCTTCTGAACTCCCCATGCCTCTCTTATGTGATTTGGGAGAAGGCTGCTACCTCTCTTAGAAAACACAAGGCACATCGAGCATCTCTGAGGCAAAGCTTTGGTTTAGTTCCAAGCATAATTGCGATGCAGTGGAAACCTAAACCCTCAGCTTCCCCGTGTGTGGTTTAAGAAATGTCAAGAGCATTACCTGTAATTGGGACCTTTTGATATATTTGCAACTGGCAAGCAAGGGAACAGTTTATTCGCTTCAAAAAAAAAAAAATCATCATATCATAATCAGAAGGCAGACAAAAGAGAACCTGAAATTACTGCTGACAGCCAGGGCACAGGGACCATCTACACCAGAGGAGGAAAGGTGTGATAGAGGCCACTGCCTGTGGGACTTGAGCCAAGTAAGATTAGCCTAATGCAGCTCTGCTGCATGATGCAAGATCTGCCTGGATAAAGGGCCATGGAAATTATGCGAGGGCTGGAGCAGCTCTGCTGTGAGGACAGGCTGAGAAAGTTGGGGATGTTCAGCCTGGAGGCTTCTGCTGTGAGGACAGGCTGAGAAAGCTGGGGATGTCCAGCCTGAAGGCTTCAGAGAGACCTTCTTCTGAGGAAAAGAAGGCTTCAGAGAGGCCTTCTTGTGGCCTTTCAGTGCTTAAAGAGGGCTGAAAGAAAGATCATAGAATCATAGCATGTCAGGGGCTGGAAGGAATCTTGAAAGCTCATCTGGTCCAGCCCCCCCTGCCAGAGCAGGCTCACCCAGAGCAGATCACACTTGAATGCATCCAGAAGGTTCTTGAACATCTCCACAACCCCCCTGGGCAGCCTGTTCCAGTGCTCTGTCACCCTGACAGATAGGGACAGACTTTTTAGCAGAGCCTGCAGTGACAGGACAAGGGGTGGTGGTTTTAACTAGATGATCTCTAGAGGTCCCTTTCCAACTCCTATAATTCTGTGGTTCTGTGTGTGAGTCTTGTGACAACGAGGGGAGACTTAGAATAGATCTGTGGAAGAAAATTTTTACAATGAAGGTGGTGAAACACTGACCCAGGTTATCCAGAGAGATGGTAGATGCCTCGTCCTTGGCAACATTGCAGGCCAAGTTGTTTGGGGCTCTGAGCAACCTCATCTAGCTAAAGAGATCCCTGCTCACTGCAGAGGGATTGGCCTGGGTGACCTTAAAAGGTGTTTTCTCACCCACACTATTCTGTCGTCCTATGATAAACAGTTTGAGTGCAGCTGCATCTTGGGACAAGCCTAACTCAGCAAGCTCTGCCTGCTTAACATCAAATCAAGCCCCAGATACTCCCCCTTGACCTGACCATACTGGTGACCTTTCCACACCAGCAAAAAAAAAATGCATCACAGGCTCACCTTAAAGCCTCCCCAAACCCACCCTGGCATTGTCATGTTCCTTTGCAAGAAGCTCTCTTCCTTTGTATTCTGAAGCAGAGTTTTTAGCTGTATTTCCTCGCTAATGAAAAATTGAGGCATGGTTCCCCTCCGTGATCCCCAGCAGCTCCTCTTCTCATGCTGTGAGCTCAGTTGCTGAACCCTCTCCACTGCAGAGCTCAATTCTTCAAAGGTCAGATGCATCCCTTGAGGTTCGGCTGCAGACCCAGGTTAATTCCTGCAGCCCAGCGCTGCTGAGCTAAGCTTCCCCATCCTGCTCAGCCCAACTGAGCTGGCAAGCTGTGCAGAAATCCACCTGGCTTTCTGTAAGCAGGAAAACAGCCCCCTAAACTCGGAATACAAATCTCACCAGCCCTCCAGACCCCCTCCTCAGCCCTGTTTGCAAGCAGAGTGAAATACCCTTGGCCTCTTTCTCCATCTGTTGAGAGGAGGCTGCCTACCACCCTCACACAGGGTGTGCACGAGGCCCTCTGAAGATGAAAAGTGCTCTAGAAGTGCTCATTATCTGGAGCAAGAGCCTCATTTACCTGCTGACTTTCCTTTATCTCCCAGGGGTTTAAAACTCTTATTAGGGAGCTAAAAGTGTGCGTTACCCTCCTCGTGCCCCTGCGAGCCTCGCCTGCAAAACTGCTGTCACATTTGGCTCCTCTGGGTTCCATTTTGGGAAGGCGAGAGGGAGATTAAGCTTTTTTAAATGCCTTTATTAGCACGAATGGAAGGCAGGCATGGGGGGGATAAAAAGAGCTTGATTTGGTTTGGGAGCAGTTATCCAGCAGCTGAACAAGGCGGTGGCAGAACGCACAATGTTTTAGATTGCATTTGTCTCAAGTCTCAGAATCATAGAATCACAGAATCAGTCAGGGTTGGAAGGGACCACAAGGATCATGCAGTTTCAACCCCCCTGCCATGCGCAGGGACATGCCTTGTCCACCACAACAACTCTGATTGCACCATCTTTAAGCCAGAAATAGCAGATCAGCCACTGGCTCTGAGAAGCTTCCCTTTGACTAGTCTTAGAACCATAGAATCCTAGAATCAGTCAGGGTTGGAAGGGACCACAAGGATCAGCCAGTTCCAACCCCCCTGCCATGCCCAGGGACACCCTACCCTAAATCAGGCTGCCCACAGCCTCTGCCAGCCTGGCTGCAAACACCTCCAGGGATGTGGCCCCAAACACCTCCCTGGCCAACCCATTCCAGGCTCTCACCACTCTCATGCTGAAGAACTTCTTCCTCACATCCAATCTGAATCTCCCCACCTCCAGCTTTGCTCCATTCCCCCTAGTCCTCTCACTACCTGATAGCCTAAAAAGTCCCTCCCCAGCTTTTCTGTAGGCCCCCTTCAGATACTGGATCAAGAGTGATGAGGAAGTTGTCAAATACTGCATTTTTCTGACCCAAGGAGCCTCTCACCAGCACCTGGCATGGCTGGGAATTCTTAACAGGCTTTTTGAATACTGTGCCCTTTTTTTTTTACCATGCATGCAACTCTCATCTGAAATGGCTCTTAGGGCAGTGATGGGAAGCGAGTGGCTTGTCATTCTAATGCCAAAACCCTAATTAACAACAATTAATGTCTCGTTTGTGCCAGTTCGCTGCTACTGTCGCTTTTGCTTCCTGTGGGACACGGCTGAGAGTCAGGAGAGAAAGTGCAGCTGGGTCCTGGCAGCCTCCAGACCACTGCATCGTTGGAGGGCTCTGAATGGTGGGGAGTGGGGAGAGCTGGCAGGGTGCTGAGTGTGCTCAGTTCTGGTGCTGCAGGTCCCGAGACTGCCCAGCACAGCCCTGACTGCTGTGCAACTAGCTGGAGGTCTGAGTTAACTGGGCTGGCTGGAACAATCCAGAGAGAAGGAATTCTTTGGGGATAGGCACAATAAACTAATTCCCATTTCAGTTCTCCCTCCCTGTCTCACGTCACATGAGAGCCAATGGCATCCTGGCCTGGAGCAGGAGCAGTGTGGCCAGCAGGAGCAGGGAGGTTATTCTGCCCCTGTACTCGGCACTGCTCAGGCCACATCTTGAGTGCTGTGTCCAGTTCTGGTCTCCTCAATTCAAGACAGACGTTGAGGTGCTGGAAGGTGTCCAGAGAAGGGCAGCAAGGCTGGGGAGGGGCCTGGAGCACAGCCCTGTGAGGAGAGGCTGAGGGAGCTGGGGGTGTGCAGCCTGCAGAAGAGGAGGCTCAGGGCAGAGCTCATTGCTCTCTACAACTACCTGAAAGGAGGTAGTAGCCAGCTGGGGTTGGGCTCTTCTCCCATGCAACCAGCAATAGAACAAGGGGACACAGCCTCAAGTTGTGCCAGGGGAGGTATAGGCTGGATGTTAGGAGGAAGTTGTTACCAGAGAGAATGATTGGCATTGGAATGGGCTGCCCAGGGAGGTGGTGGAGTCACCATCCCTGGAGGTGTTCAAGCAAAGCCTGAATGGAGCACTTAATACCATGGTCTGTGATTGGCTAGGGCTGGGTGGTAGGTTGGACTGGATGAGCTTGGAAGTCTCTTCCAACCTGGATGATTTAATGATTCTATGAAGGCAGAGAAGTCTGCTGTGCCACAGAGCTTCCCAAAGTCAAGGAAAAGCTCAGCTGGTCCTTTTGGACCTTTCCTTGTGGCTTTGCAATGAGGTGTACAAATGAACCTGGTCACAGAGAAGGACTTTCTCTTCTGTGCCATAGGGATGGCAGGCTCAGAGGCAGAGAATTCTGCCAAGCAGATATCCCCAAACTGCTTTGCTTTGGACAAGAGAGCCCAGAAGTCTTGTTAGTGAGGGTCTTGCAGGTTGTTAGCAGTTTTCAAATGGTGATGGTGATGATGGTGGTAGTGGTATTAACAGCAACAATAATTAATAATTACAATACCAAAACTTGACATAAAAATGAGCTGTTGTTTTTTCCACAGATCAAAAAACTTGCAGGTTGAGGAAAAGCTAACATTTGTTCTCTCACTCTGATGGTATCAAAATAAGACTCTTCTTCCTACTAGGAAAAAAAAAAAATCAAGTTAAAAAAAAAGCCTGGATGGAGCACTTAGTGCCATGGTCTGGTTGATTGGCTAGGGCTGGGTGCTAGGTTGGACTGGATGAGCTTGGAGGTCTTTTCCAACCTGGATGATTCTATGATTCCATGAAGGCAGAGAAGTCTGCTGTGCTGGGTGCTAGGTTGGACTGGATGAGCTTGGAGGTCTCTTCCAACCTGGATGATTCTATGATCCCATGAAGGCAGAGAAGTCTGCTGTGCTGGGTGCTAGGTTGGACTGGGTGCTAGGTTGGACTGGATGAGCTTGGAGGTCTCTTCCAACCTGGATGATTCTATGATTCCATGAAGGCAGAGAAGTCTGCTGTGCCATAGAGCCTGCCAAAGTCAAGGACAAGCTCAGCTTGTCAGGTTGAGGAAAAGCTAAAATTTGCTCTTTCACTCTGATGGTATAAAAATAAGACTCTTCTTCCTACTAGAAAAATCGAAAAATCAAGTTCTATTTTTTTTTTTAATTAAGAGAATTTTCTGAAGCGTAGTGGGAACTTTTGACAGAACAGAAATGGACATTTGATAAAAGTGAAATAGCTAAAATCACTCTCAGTCTGGGAGACCGAATCAGTAGTTCAATCTAAGCAAACCAGCAAAGTGTGGTGGTTTAGCAGTTATCTGCTCCCCCCACACTGTGAAATAACCCAGGCTAGGACTCAGTCAGCTGGAAGTTAATAAACGAAGCTTTATATTTACTGCTATGCACAATATACAAGCAGATATTTACAATGTATAACAGATATTTACAGATATCTACAGTGATTTGTATCCTCATAGGTAAGACTCTCAATAAGGGTAATGTGTGTGTGCTGGTTTGGCAATTCTCTGTCTCCCCACACTTTGAAATAACGCAGAGTAGGACTCAGTTGGCTGGAAGTTAATAAACTAAGTTTTATATTTACAGCTTTGCATAATATACGAGCAGATATTTACAATGTATAACAGATATTTACAGATATGTACAGTAAAAAGGTAATACAGAAACACCACAGCCCTCCCAGAGATCAAAATCCCTAAGAGGGGTTTCTAACCACCCCTACCACCTTTCCCTATTCCCCAATCTTATCTCACCATTTGTTTATGCAGCAGATAGATGAAGGTAGATGGGCCAGGGGGATTAGCAGCAGGAAAGAAGTTAGTGGAATTATTCAGATTCAGCTACAAAAGGAGAAAGCCCTGCAGGAGCAGTCACAGCCCAGAGAGGTCTGAAACCATCTGACTTAACTATGTTTGGGTTACTACTCTTAAACAATTTTTTTTTTCCTTTCTCAGTAAAGCTATGAGTGCAGTAGCACCATCAGTGCTTTTCTCTCTCAGCCTGTAGCCTAATTTCTCATTCAAATCTTCCAATTATTTCAAACTAGCACACAGGGCCAGTGCTGTCCTCCAGTGTTGCACCCCTTAAGGCCATGCCCTCCACACAGGCTGGTGAGCAGCAGCATCTCCCACTGCACTCATCCAGTAAGGCTGCTGCTCAGGGCTTTGTACCCACCAGCTGCCAAGCACCAGATCTTGCCTCTGCTGTAGAGTAAGCCTCTTTCTGCATGCTTCTGTTTCTTCCTTCCCTTTTCAAGCAGGCTGCTGTACAGCCTCCCCTCCCTGGGCCTGATGCTTTGCATGTTGCTGAGGCTCATTGACAGTAGGGTTAACACAGATCCTAACTGTAACTACAGATGCATTGGGAGTGGAAAGAGCAAGCAGACCTCAAAGCCTTTGCAGCTCCCCTCAGGTAATGAAGAGGTCTTTATGAAAGCCTTTCAGCATATAGAATAGCATAAAGGAGTGAAATAGAGATGTAAAGGAGAGGCAGTCATAGGATCATAGGATGTTAGGGGTTGGAAAGGATCATCAAGTCCACCCCCCCTGCCAGAGCAGGAGCAGAGAATCCAGTGCAGGTGGCAAAGGAACACATCCAGACAGGGATGGAAAGGCTCCAGAGAAGAGACTCCACAACCTCTCTGCGCTGCCAGGACTCCTGCCTGTGCCAGGACTCTGTCACGCTTAAGCTCAAGAAGTTCTTCCTCATGCTCAGGTGGAACTTCCTGTGCTGCAGCTTCCATCCCCTGCCCTTGTCCAATCCCAGGGCACAAGTGAGCAGGGCCTGTCCTCTGCAGTCTGTCAGAGAGGAACCACCTACACATCTCCCTGCCTTGAACAGCCTAAGCAGGTGCTGGCCTTTCTGCCTTTCCCAGCAGCAGAAGAAAGGCTTCAGATGGCACAGGCAGCCTTTGAATCATAATAGAGGGGAAGGCTAATTCAGTTCCTAATTCTCCTCAAAACGTCCCACGTTCTTAGCCTATGGCAGAGCCTGACCATGGCACACAGTGTGGCAAGACCACGAGGATGCTCAGAGGGCTGCAGCATCTCTCCTATGAGGACAGACTGAAAGAGTTGTGGCTGTGCAGGCTGGAGAAGAGGAGGCTCCCAGGTGACCTTCTTGTGGCCTTCCAGGATCTGAAGTGGGGCTGCAGAAAAGCTGGGGAGGGACTTTTTAGGCTGTGAGGTAGTGACAGGACTAGGGGGAATGGAGCAAAGCTGGAGGTGGGGAGAGTCAGATTGAATGTGAGGAGGAAGTTGTTGAGCATGAGAGTGGTGAGAGGCTGGAATGGGTTGCTGAGGGAGGTGTTTGGGGCCAGATCCCTGGAGGTGTTTATGGCCAGGCTGGCAGAGGCTGTGGGCAGCCTGCTCTAGGGTAGGGTGTCCCTGGGCATGGCAGGGGGGTTGGAACTGGCTGATCCTTGTAGTCCCTTCCAACCCTGACTGGTTCTATCATTCTATGACCTCAAGTCCTGGCACAGGACCCAGACTTCACCTGACCTGCGTCCAAGGGTAGACAGAGGAAGCACACATATATCCACAGCTCAAAAAGCAGATGCACCCTTAATTTCTGCATCTGCATCCAGAGCTAGTGCCTCGGAAGGAGCTGTGGCTGGCCACATCACGCACGCATGGGCTTTACACTGACAAACTCCTGCAGACAAGGCCAGCTGCACTTTTAACACCCTCATACCTTTTTAACCCTGCTCAGCTGATGCACACCAGGGCTTCAGTGCAGGGTGTTGCCAGTCACACATCAGCTGTTTGCTTCTAAACAAGTGCGAGCTCGTGTGTTAAAAACACCTTGTCCCCATGACCTGGCCTGTGGTGGGTTTAGGCTAGCCCCCACCCCTTGAGCTCAAAAGCCCAACAAATCCTCAATTCGATTTGGAAGTAAAAAAAAATTAAAAATAACTTTATAAATAAATAATATAAATTAAAAAAAAAAAAAAACTTTAACAATAAATAGGAGGTAAGGGGAGTTTTACAGAAGGTGGGGGGAAAAAAGGGGAACCACAACGCAGGGTATGGGGAATGAGGGGAATTACAGATGATAAAGGGAAAAGGGATCAAAATACACAAAATAAAAATGCAGCCCATGGAAATGGAAGTTGAGTCCAAACACAAGGATGGATGATTTGATGTTGGGTGAAGCAGGATGCAGGGTTTTTGGGATGAAATGCAGTTAGTCAGAGTTCCAAAGGTAAAATGGTGCTATTCCTCCACGTGTTTACTGGGGAGCACCTGGTGTTCAGCAGCAAGGCAGCAAGGAGTTGGTCAAGCAGGCAGCAGCAGAGATGGAGAAGACAAGCTGGCCACCCCCTTTTATAGCAGCCCTCAGCAGGAAGTGGGAGTGGGCTAAACATGATACCTGAGGGGAGGTCAGACCACCCCCAGGGAGGAGCCATAAGGCTCCAGGTGGGCTTAACCCTTGACACTGGCCTTTCAGCACACCATGGGTAGACTGGAGGCTCTTCACAAGGTAGCTTTGACCAGCAGGTACCACAGGTAGCTTTGACCAACAGGTACCACAAGTGATGTATTGCTATGTCTGACACTGTTTTCTGATTCCTGGAACCCTCAGTCTGCACGGAGAAGTCCTAAAACGTGCTCAGGGTCAGTCATCATTGCAGTGCAGCCTCTTCCTACACTGCAGTGTAGCTGCAGTCAGCGCTTCTGTGGTTCCTGGAGGCTTGGCTGCTGATGGAAATCAGGCAGTGCCTCTCTGGTGGTGTGTGCACACAGTGAGTGCTGACTTGCTTCCCGTCATGCCCAAGGTCTTGCAAACTGCCTATAGCCTGACCCACTTCTTGAAAAGCAGTGATAGCAGAGAAATTGTTCAGTTCTGCAAACATGAGTGGCCAGAAGTACAGACACAAGGACAGCCAAGATCTCTTGCTGTCTCTAGTGCATGGCTTTGAAGCTAGGAAGACTCACCTTAAGGTCCATAAGAAGACTTCAGTGCCTCTTTTTGGATTATAGAAATGGAGCATCTTATATATATATATGTTTGGGGTTTTTTTCTTCATGTAGAAGGATATCTAGAATCATAGAATGGCTTAGGTTGGAAGGGACTTCGAAGATCATCTGGTTCCAATCCCCTGCCAAAGGCAGGAACACCTCCCTCTAGAACTGTTGGAGAGAGTCCACAGGAGGCCACAAAGATGATCAGAGGGCTGCAGCATCTTGCTATGAGGACAGGCTGAGAGAGTTGGGGCTTTTCAGCCTGGAGAAAAGGCTTCGAGGAGACCTTAGAGTAGCCTTCCAATATCTGAAGGGAGCCTACAGGAGGGCTGGGGAGAGACTATTCACAAGGTCTTGTAATGGCAGGAACGAGGGGTAATGGGTTTAAAGTGGCAGAGGGGAGATTTAAACAGGACGTTAGGAGGAAGTTCTTTACAGTGAGGGTGGTGAGTCATTGGAATTTCCATTTGCTGCTTTTTTCCTCCCTCTTCTTAAGAGTCTCGAGCCCCTAGGGTCAACTTGTAAACAGAGTGGGTAGTGCCTCTGTGCCACATGTCCTCTCCAAATCCATCCCTCCCACACCAGTAGTCAAAGAGAGAACAAGCCTCAGAGGAACCCGTGACATTTCTTGCCCAGCTCAAGATGCAGTGAGGATGATGTTTGGAACACCATTAGTCATGAGCAATTAGCAAAGCTTAGTTGTTGGGTTTCTGAAACTTCCTTCCAGTTCTGAGCAGGGAAGGGCCTGGCTGTGGTTGTGTTCTTTTTAGCTGAGCTCACTTTTACCAGGCAGTAAAGCAGCTGCCTCCCACCTAAGCTTCCCCTTATGTGGAGTCATTGCTAAGTCTCTGCAAGAGTCTGTGGTGGTTTGGCAGTTACCTGTCCCGCAGCTTTTGAAATAACCCTGGCTAGGACTCAGAAGCACTGGAAGCTGATAAATGAAGCTTTATATTTACTGCAATGCACAATATACAAGCAGATATTTACAAGGTATGACAGATATTTGCAGATATATACAATGAAAAGGTAATACAGAAACACCACAGCCCTCCCAGAGACCAAAATCCCCAAGAGGGGTAACCAACCACCCCCTACCACCTTTCCCCCCTTCCCCAATCTTATCTCACCACCTGTTGATGCTGCAGATAAGCTGAGGTAGATGGGACAGGGGGGGTTAGCAGTAGGGAAGAAGTTAGTAGTATTACTGAGAATTAGCTACCAAGGCAGAGACAAAGGAACCATGCAAGAGAAGCAGCTGCAGCCCAGAGCAGTCTGAAACCATCTGCATAATCTATGTTTTGGTTACAACTTTTTAAAACAACTTTTTTTTTTTCCTTTCTCAGTAAAGCTCTGGGTGCAGTGCCATCCTGTGTTTTCCTCTCTCAGCCAATATTCTCACCCAAATTCTCCAATTAGTTCAAACCAGCACAGAGTCCTGATGCATTAAGCTTGCTCTGTTAAGGATTAATTTGCAAGGACCTCATTAGTTCAATACGAAACACAGTAGCCATGGTTAAAGTGCTTAGTCTTCCAGCCAGCCATGGGCTCTGGCTGCATTCAAAACTGATCCTCTCACTGGCTTCGGATGTGTAATATTTAACAGTAACTCACCACGCAGCAGCTACAAGGCAAATATCTGTGTTGTGGAGATTCAGCAGCGAACAGGTTCAAGCCTCATCTAGTCCCTCTGTCGTGCTCTACCTGTTACCTAGGCTCTCATCACATGCCTCTGCAGAGACAGTAGACAGCCAGGCATCCAAAGGCAGCTGGCACTTCCAGTTGTTATTCAAGGCACATTTAAGCTAGATTTTTGCAGTAAGCTATCACAAATGAGTTGAAGAGTTTCTCCTTGAGGAAAGAGGTCACTCAAGGGGAGAGGCAAAGTCCTAGCATGCAGGAATGTCTAAAGGAGCTGAGGAGGGCTGTGAGAGGATGCAGCAAGGGCTTCCTTCCATGCACGGGCATGTTTTGTGTCATTATTTCAATCACAGAATCATAGAATCGTAGAATGGTTTAGGTTGGAAGAGACCTCAAAGATCAGCCAGTTCCAACCCCCCTGTGCCATAGGCAGGGACACCTCCCACTAGATCAGGTCGCTCAAGACCTCATCCAGCCTGGCCTTGAACACCTCCAGGGAGGGAGCAGCCACAACCTCCCTGGGCAACCTGTGCCAGTGTCTCACCACCCTCACTGTGAAGAACTTCCTCCTAACATCCTGTTTAAATCTCCCCTCTGCCAGTTTGAACCCATTACCCCTCGTCCTGTCATTACAATCCAAGTACATTTGTATGTATATGTGGAGTTGTACATATCAGTGCCAGCACTGAGATTTTCCTGAGTGACTGGTACAAATAGAATCAGAGAATCACAGAATCAAGGAATCAGAGAATCATAGAATCAGAGAATCATACAATCATAAAATCATAGAATCATAGAATCAGTCAGGGTTGGAAGGGACCACAAGGATCAGCCAATTCCAACTCTCCTGCCATGCCCAGGGACACCCTATCCTACATCAGGCTGCCCACAGCCTCTGCCAGCCTGGCTGCAAACACCTCCAGGGATGTGGCCCCAACCACATTCCAGGCTCTCACCACTGATGCTGAAGAACTTCCTCCTCACATCCAGTCTGAATCTCCCCACCTCCAGCTTTGCTCCATTCCCCCTAGTCCTGTCACTCCCCAGTAGCCTAAAATGACCCTCCCCAGCTATTTTGTAGCCCCCCCCTTCAAGGCTGTGTGTGCAGATGGGTGCTTCACGGAGGGAAATTTGCTGTGGGCAGGGCCATAGAGGGTCAGCCCAACAAATCTGCCATTAAGCTTCAGCCTTCAAACAAAAAGTGCCCTGGGCATGGCTGCAGAGTGCTGCCGAGGCACCAGCTGGCACAGAGCCTGCGGGACTCACATTAACCTTATGAGAATCCTTTGACTTTTCTGCTTATTAAACTTGGAGGGGGAAAAAAAAAAAAAAGAAAAAAAAAAAAGAAAAGAAAAGAAAAAAACAAACCACAACTATTTAGGGGGAGGAATGAATCAGATATTAATGGAAGTCACGTACACCACCATCAGATTTACATAAAAGCATCTTCAGTGAGTTTATGGCACAGATTTTAATCACCTCTCATTAGCATTTCCTATTAACTTCTTAGTCAAGCTTCTACGTAATTGAGGTTTCAATTTTTTAATTATTTATCTTTTTTTTTTTTTTTTTCTGCCAGAAAGAGATACATACTTATTAGTGGGGACATAAAATTCTGTTTGAAATAGGTATGCAGTGTTTTAGGAAAGTGGTGAGTTAAACTATCCCCAGAGAAATATATTTTTTTCCTTCTTTTTTTTTTTTTTTAACATTTCTTTTTAACTTTTTTTGTCAAAATTCTAC
>VWZI01016927.1:1806-27908 GCA_013396835.1 Psilopogon haemacephalus | reverse complement strand
AAAAAAAAAAAAAACCACATTACAGGAAATATGTTACAGTGTCTTAACGAGTTTGGAAACTAATTATTTTGTTTATTATACAGTCCTATCATCTCGGAGCTGAGTGATGGCTGAATAGGAGTTTAACAAGAAACAGACAAAGGGGGACGCAGAGAAGGGTAGCAGACTGAGTGACTTAAGTGAAACTAATTACCCAGTCGCATAGGAGCCATTTTCTGCTGAGATGAATCTCTGTAGTTCTGCTGTTGATACGTTTCTCCTATTCTTGTACTTTCACGGCAGCACTTCGTAGCAACCGACACAGGAGGAGAATGTTTGAATGCAGCANACTTGCAGATGCTTAGCTATGATCTGTAACAGTGTTTGCAGGGGGGGGTTCTTTTATTTTTTTTTTCTTTTATTTTTTTTTTTTTTTTTTTTCCCCCTTTTTATTTTTTTTGTAGGCTGACGTCTCTTTTGCAGTACCCCTGCGAATGCAATGCAAAACAGCTTCACCTTCCAGCTGTTTCTTTTTTAATTGCGGGGTTACTTCTCTGGCACGCTAGTTGAGCTGTGCTCCATAAAGCATCACATTCCCAAGCCCTCCCAAGCTGTGAATGTGGCCATTAGCAGCTGGGATTCGTTCCCCTCTTTGCTCTGTGCTGTTTAGCATTTGCAGCATAATTTTATATATATATTTTTTTATTTTTTTTTTAAGTGGCATATTTTTAGATGAAATCTGCTATGCATCATTTTAGATGGTACCTGGCATCTAAAGAGCACTGCTGCCAAGCGCGCTGTGCCTCAAAGAGAAACGTTTGGGGAAGTGGCTACCTTCAAAGAGATGGAGCACAGTTTACTCGAGCAATTTGTTTGAAATGATGTTCCTCAGCCTGAATTTACTTTCCACCCATTCTCTAGGCCTAAGGTATGAGCTGGAAAGAGATGAAACGGGCGGTGAGAGCCAGTGATAGCAGCACAGAGCTAATTCAGGCTCAGAGCTGGGAGCTCAGTTATTGTGTGGTGCAAATTAGTGGCAAAGCAAAATAATACTGGTAAAGAAAGATGGCAGACAAAGAAAGGTGGCAGAATATTTGTTTAATTGACAGCTATTAGTTTGTGGCATATTGGAAGATAATCTTGTGCATGTTTTGTGCCCATAATGAAGTCTTAATGCTAGAGGTGTTCATCAGAGCATTTCGCTTAGAGTATTGCCAAGAAGGGCAGAGAGCCTGCTCTGGTGTGTGGAAGTGTCTGTGCTGTTGTGCACATGGTTTGAGGATATTGTCCTGGGAGTGGAACTAGGAGACTCAACAAGAACTTGGGATGAGCACATTGCACAGGCTGGGAAGGAAGTGGTTGAGTCAGGGCTGGCATCTAGGGACTGGGAACCATTTTGGTTTGCCTGTTCAGCCTTTGCTACCTTGGCAAAGCTGGGCCTGAGTGTGGAAGGGAACATGCTTGTGCCATGTCAGCCCCAAGCAGTGATGCTGTGTCCCAGCTTCATGGCCACAAGGAATCTGGGAAGGAAGCTTTGTGACTCAGGCACCAGTTTCGATAATACCTGTGGTGCTTAGCAGTTAATTTCCATACATTTTTGGCACGAGTCATTTATCCTGCATTGAAGAGCAGAGGCAGAGCTCCCTGGGACTGGAAAAGGAAAAAAGAAAGGCAGCAGCTTGAAGTGGGGCTCCCAGCAGCAGGAGCGTGGCCCTTCCTTTGAACACCTCCCTGGGGGTCTGGGCTTGCCTGTTTCCTCTTTAATAGTAACTGCTGTCACTTCCATACAAAGGGAGAAGTAAATGCCTTTCTTCTTCTTCTTCAAAGTGACTCTAAGGTTTCAGCACTGAGCTCACGTGGATGCAGGCACTTGTGCTGCTCTGGTGGATTTCTCTGGGCTCCCCAGCACTGTATTCGTGGTTTGGATGCCTCTAGCTTTACACCAGCGACGTTCTTTGAATGTCTTACGTAGCCTTTGGACTAAGCAGCGCCTACCTGCAGCCTGCTGAAGAGCCCAAGAGCAGGAGTTACAGGAGGAAGCCACCCCAAGAGGAAAATAAATTAGAGAAGACAAGGGGGGAAATGGATGTGTCTAGAGGCAAGAGAGAGAGAAGGTGAGGGGATAGTCTGCATGCAAGGTAAGTTGAGTCTCTTGCTCATATCCACCCAGGTTAGCAAAGTTCGAGGCAACAACAGGAGGGATCCATTTTGCTGTTTGGGTTGTTGTAGGCTTGAGCATGACGTTATGCACCTGCCCACCTTTACTCTTCCTCCCTGCTTGAGTAGCTCTTTCTCTCACCCCCTCACCACATCTGTAGCTCAAGTCCTGGGCACTGCTGTAAATGAACTGCAGTGAGTTGTTATGGCTTGCACTTCCTAATTCAATAGGCACCTTTTATCATATTAGCACTCAGCACTTCTATTCAATTATGGTCCTGTTAGCAGGGAGCTTAATTTGTTTGAGCTGCATTTATGAAACATATAAATATACTTTCCCAGAGACAGCTGCTGCTGCCAAACACAGGCTGGAAACTACCCACAGAGTGGAAGAACTTGCAATTCTGTGCTGGTATTGTGCCTGGTTCCATGCAGGTGCATAGAATCATAGAATCAGTCAGTGTTGGAAGGGACCACAAGGATCAGTCAGTTCCAACCCCCCTGCCATGCCCAGGGACACCCTACCCTAGATCAGGCTGCTCACAGCCTCTGCCAGCCTGGCTGCAAACCCCTCCAGCCATGTGGCTCCAAACACCTTCCTCAGCAACCCATTCCAGGCTCTCACCAATCTCATGCTCAACAACTTCCTCCTCATGTCCATACTGAATCTCCTCACCTCCAGTTTTGCTCCATTCCCCCTAGTCCTGTTGCTACCTGATAGCCTAAAAAGTCTCTCCCCAGCTTTTTTGTAGCCCTCTTCATATCCTGGAAGGCCACAATAAGGTCACCTTGGAGCCTCCTCTTCTCCAGCCTGCACAGCTCCAACTCTTTCAGTCTGTCCTCATAGCAGAGGTGCTGCAGCCCTCTCAGCATCCTCATGGCCCTTCTCTGGACACATCCAGCATGTCCACATCCCTCTTGTCCCAGGAGCTCCAGAACTGGATGCAGTACTCCAGGTGGGGTCTCACCAGAATTCAGTAGAGGGGGAGAATCACCTCCCTGGCCCTGCTGGCCACACTTCTCCTGCTGCAGCTCAGGCTCTGCTTGGCTTTTTGGGCTGTAAGTACACACTGCTGGCTCATGCTGAGCTTCTTGTCCACCAAGGTGTATTCAGAGTGCATGTTGCAGTGGCATCATACACCTGTATGGTGTATGTCTCCCAGATGCAGCAAATACAGTGCCAGCTGAAACACACAAATTTAAGATGCAAACCTGGCCACTGCTAGGAAAAACCCTACAGATTCCCCAAGGGTACAGTGGTCTCTCCCAACCTGCCTCCGACAAGAATGGCAAGAAAGCATGCAATGACCAAAAGGAGGCTGCTAATGGAATAGCAGCATTGAAAACTAGAACAAAGTTCTGTTAGGAGGAGCTGGCTCAGCTACTAAATAGCAGCAACTGGGAAAAAAAAATAAAAGAAGCATCTCTTGACAGATGATTTGCCTAGCACTCAAATGACCATTGCAAATCTGTGTTCAGCAGCTTTGCAAAGCCTCTTGTTTGCAAGCATTTGCCACCAGAGCAGAAGTGACAGCCAGTGTGTCTGCACAGGGATCACTGATGCCCGCAGAACAGAAGTAGTGCCCACAGGCACTAGGGCTGGAGAAGTCACCTCCTGTCCCCATCTCCCACAGCTCCTGGCAATATTCAAACTACATGGCCTGGGTTTTTTCACAGACAAGATTTTCATCATCCTGTGACAACCTTCAGTACCAAAAACCACAAAATAAAAAGGCAAAGTGTGCAGTGACCTCCTCAAGAACAGTCCCAGCCAGACAATGGTGATGGCCCCAGACAAGTCCACAGTCGGTGCTGGTAGCTGGGGAGCTGCAGTGCCAGGGTGATGTTTACCAGCCCCTGGGGCCTTCAGCAAAGGCAACTGCTTGTGGCTCTGCTGTGGAGAGAAAAACAATGTCCTTCAGCTGGAGGATTTATGGCTGTGCCCAATGCTTCCAAGCACCATCCCAGCCGCCGACACGCAGTGTATTGCTTAGGTGGCTGGGGGATATACGGGGCTTGAGGCGCTGAGGTTTAATCTTCTTGTTTGGAAAGCTCTTTGTCTTTTCAGACTAGGTGGCTTTCACTTTTAGCCCTTCCCTCTGCCCACCCATAAAGCATTTCCATCCCTCAGATGTTAAATCTTGTAGACGTGCACCTGCTGGTAACACACAGAGCAGGGGGCACAGGTCCGAAATGGTAGCACGAAGCCAGCAGATGTTGATTTTTAAAGAAGAAATTCCTACTGCTTTGGTTTTTTTTTCCCTCAGATATTAAATGTTCATGTGTGAATTATGGGCACACACTTTTTGAGACAGAGGGCAATAAATAGAATCATAGGATCATACAATCATAGAATTGATTGACAGATAATTTGCCTAGCGCTCAGATGATTTGCCTAGAATCAGTCAGGGTTGGAAGGGACCACAAGGATCAGCCAGTTCCAACCCCCCTGCCATGCCCAGGGACACCCTACCCTACATCAGGCTGCCCACAGCCTCTGCCAGCCTGGCCAAAAACACCTCCAGGGATCTGGCCCCAAACACCTCCCTCAGCAACCCATTCCAGGCTCTCACCACTCTCATGCTCAACAACTTCCTCCTCACGTCCAGGCTGAATCTCCCCACCTCCAGCTTTGCTCCATTCCCCCTAGTCCTGCCACTACCTGAGAGCCTAAAAAGTCCCTCCCCAGCTTTTTTGGAGGGAATGATGAGACACTGGAACAGGTTGCCTGGGGAGGTTGTGGCTGCTCCCTCCCTGGAGGGGTTCAAGGCCAGGCTTCATGAGGTCTTGAGTGTCCTGATCTAGTGGGAGGTGTCCCTGCCTGTGGCACAGGGGGGTTGGAACTGGATGATCTTTGAGGTCTCTTCCAACTGAAACCATTCTATGATTCTATGAATAGTAAGTGACTGTATGTGTTTTTAAGCAGGTATTTTCAGGGCTCTGTTGAGTCCTGCTTGAAAGTACTGAGTAGGTTTGGTCTTATTTCATAGAATCACAGAATGGTTTGGGTTGGAAGGGACCCCAAAGTTCATTGTACTGGGTTTTAGCTAGCCCCACCCCCCAAGCTCCAAAGCTCAATAAATACTTAATTTGATTTTGGAAGTAAAAAGAGGTAAACTTTCACAATAAATAGAAGGTAAAGGGAGTTACAGAGGATGAGGGGAAAGGGAACCAAAATACAGGGTATGGAGATGAGGGGGATTACAGAGGATAGGAGGAAAAAAAGGGAGCAAAATATACAATAATAGAATACATCCCATGGATGGAAGTTGGATCCAAGTGCTGGAATTGATGATTTGATGGTGAAATGCAGTGAGCGAGAGTTCCAAAAAATGGTTGCTCCCCTCTACATGTTTGCTGGAGAGCAGGTGGTGAGCAGCAGCAGGGCAGTGAGGTGCTGGGCAGGCAGGAGAGAGAGAAAGAGAGAGACACAGAAAGAGAGCGAGAGAGAAAGAGAAAATGTCCAGCCCCTTTTATCATAGTCTTGTCAGGAAGTGGACACCTGGGGGCAGGTCAGACCCAGGGAGGAATCAGGATAAAGCTCCAGGTAGGTTTAACCCTTTACAACCATCCAGCTTCACCCCCCCCCCACCATAGGCAGGGACACCTCCCACTAGAACAGGTGCCCAAGGCCTCACCCAACCTGACCTTGCACACCTCCAGGGAGGGAGCAGCCACAACCTCCCTGGGCAACCCTTTCCAGTGGGTTAAACAAACATAGTGGGTTTAATAATGAGCCTACTTCCATACAAATTCTTCCCCGGCCCACATGCACCACTGAGTACCCAAATGTGAAGTTTGGGCACAGAGTCATTGCTAGATTGGGAGCTTATGACAGGCAGATAGATGTGATCTCAGAAAGAGCAGAGGACTCGGACGATGCCCTCACCCCCAGGTTTGGTTGCTAGTCAGAAGCTATTTCAGTAACGAGAGCTGACAAAAAGTCCACTTAATAGCTACAGATCAGGCTGGGATTTATGGAGCTTGGGGGGATAAAGTGCTGTGTTTCATTTAGATGGCAATGCCCTCTAGAGAATAACTCTGGATTTGGTGCCTCTTTCCCGGGTTGTTTCTATCTTTATATTTTAATGATGCTAAGATGGTCCTTAGTGAGATTTTTATGGTACCCTGTCAAATGAAGCGGAGTGCCCAGGCTTGATTTCTGCCTTGTCAGTGCTCTGTGCTGCTGCATGTCTCTGCAGGCCATCTTGGGGACATGGCAATGGGTCACTTGCCTTCTGGCCTGCTCATCTACAGCGAGCAGGACTGCAGGCCATGTTAGCATCAGCTTCCCATCCACCCATCAGAGCCAGGCAAGGAGCGCTGGCGACTCAGTGCGGTGCCTGGTACGGAGGCTTGATCTGTAGTGCCTCAGGCACGGGGCTGACATCTCAGCATAGCATCATAGAATGGTTTAGGTTGTAAGAGACCTCAAAGATCATCCAGTTCCAACCCTCCCCGTGCCATAGGCAGGGACACCTCTCACTAGATCAGGATGCTCAAGACCTCATCCAGCCTGGCCTTGAACACCTCCAGGGAGGGAGCAGTCACAACCCCCCTGGGCAACCTGTTCTAGTGTCTCATCACCCTCACTGTGAACAACTTTCTCCTAACATCCCGTTTAAATCTCCCCTCTGCCAGTCTGAACCCATTCTCCCTCATCCTGTCATTACAAGACCTTGTGAACAGTCCCTCCCCAGCCCTCTTGTAGGCCCCCTTCAGATACTAGATGGTTGCTATAAGGTCTCCTGCACAGCATGAAGCATTAGTGCAGTCTTTCAGGGTCATTGTGGTGGTTTAGCAGTTACCTGCCCCCTCCCCTCCACCCTTTGATATAACCCAGGCTAGGACTCAGAACAGCTGGAAGTTGGTAAATGAAGCTTTATACTTACAGCAATGCTCAATATACAGGCAGATATTTACAATTTGTGACAGATATTTACAGATATATGCAGTGAAAAGGTAATACAGAAACACCACAGCCCTCCCAGAGACCAAAAACCCTAAGAGGGGGTTTTAACCACCCCTACCACCTTTCCCCCCATTCCCCAATCTTACCTCACCATCTGTTGATGCAGCAGATAGGTGGAGGTAGATCAAGCCAGGGAGGTTAGCAGTAGGAAAGAGGTTAGTGGAATTATTGAAAAAAAATCAGCTACACAAGGCAGGGACAAAGGAGCCATGCAAGAGGAGCAGCCACAGCCCAAAGAGGTCTGAAACCCTCTGACTTATCTATATTTGGGTTACAACTCTTAAAACATTTTTTTTTTCCTTTCTCAGTAGAGCTCTGAGGGAAGTAGCATNCCCCACCTTTTGAAATAAACCCTGTCTAGGACTCAGAAGCACTGGAAGTTGGTAAATGAAGCTTTATATTTACAGCTTTGCACAATATACAAGCAGATATTTACAAGGTATAACAGATATTTACAGATGTATACAATGAAAAGGTAATACAGAAACACCACAGCCCTCCCAGAGACCAAAATCCCCAAGAGGGGTAACCAACCACCCCCTACCACCTTTCCCCCCTTCCCCAATCTTATCTCACCACCTGTTGATGCTGCAGATGAGCTGAGGTAGATCGGCCAGGGGGGTTAGCAGTAGAAAGAAGTTAGTAGAATTACTGAGAATTAGCTACCAAGGCAGAGACAAAGGAACCATGCAAAGAGCAGCTACAGCTAGAGTAATCTGAAACAGTCTGGTATCTAATGTTTGGGTTATGCTTTTAAAAACAACTTTTTTTTTTTTTTTCTTTCTCAGTAAAGCTCTGGGTGCAGTGCCATCCTGTGTTTTCCTCTCTCAGCCAATAGTCTTAATTTTCTCAGCTCAAATTCTCCAATTAGTTCAAACCAGCACACCAACAGGAGCAATTAATGCTGTGTTTGCAGTAGTTTCACCCCAGAGGATTTTAGGAACCATTTTGAGTTAGGAAAGTCCACTTGCCTTTCCTCTGACACTATGAAGCCCAAGCATTTCACATCTAAACTCTGACATTACAGCATTGCTGGCTGGGCTGTGCCAACATCCGCAATCCCAGGGGTGCTCCAACCAGCAAGGACAGCTTTGGGCATAAGAAACAAGAGGAAAATAATTGCTGCTGCAGAAGTGACAGTGCTCAGATCCCTAAATTAAGTAGAAATGTCAGGCTGAGAGAGTTGGGGCTTTTCAGCCTGGAGAAGAGAAGGCTTCAAGTAGACCTTATAGCAGCCTACCAGTATCTGAAGGGGGCCTACAGGAAGGCTGGGGAGGGACTGTTCACAAGGTCTTGTAATGACAGGATGAGTTTAAACTGGTGGAGGGAAGATTGAAAATGGATGTTAGGAGAAAGTTCTTCACAGTGAGGGTGGTGAGACACTGGCACAGGTCTTTGATCTTTGATCACATTGGGTGATTCTGTGCTCCACAACCTCCCTGGAGGTGTTCAAGGTCAGGTTGGGTGAGGTCTTGAGCGACCTGTTCTAGTGGGAGGTGTCCCTGCCTATGGCACAGGGGGGCTGGAACTGGCTGAGCTTTGAGGTCTCTTCCAACCTAAACCATTCTATGATTCTATGATTAGAAATAGAACAACTGGAAAAAAAAAAACCAACAAACCACTTCCCAAGCCCTGGTGCCACCATGGACTTTCACCTCCTTCACATCACAGGGATCTGGATGAGAGAGTGAAGAGCCCTTTGCAGAGGTTGCAGCTCTCAATCTGATGGCTCAGCAAGGGCAGTGCTCTGGCTCTGAGGGTGAAGGATGTCACACTTCATTTATCTCCTGATCTTCTGAGGGATGGATTTACCAGAAACCTCCTGTGGCCTTTTGTTGCTCTAAGCCCACAAATCAGCAATAAGCCTGGCCCAGCCAGATATTAGGTCAGATTTGCAGCTGTCCTGTGCCTGGATGGTGTCACACAGCCAGAGCCCAGAGGTGTCTTTGGTGCTGTGATTTTGCCTCCCATGATGTACCCAAGTGACCAGTGCCAGGTACATTAAAACACAAACAGCTTTGCTGTAAATACCACATCCTGCTTCTCCAACCAGAATTATTTGGCATCTGATGTTAAACTGCTGGGGGGAATTATCAAAAAGGCACATCAGTGGCCATGCAGGGTTTCACTTTGTGGCAGATGCAATCTTAAGCACATCAGGAACTCTTGTGTCTGACCTTCTAGCCAGAACTGTTAGCAATGGACAGGCTTCCTGCTGCCCATGATTACCACACATTTGGAACCAGCATCCGTCTGCCTCATGAGGAAAGTCCTTGTTGCCAGTGGCTGGAAATTTCTTCTCTTCACCACTCAGCAAACTGACCCTAGGTGAGATGGCATATAGAATCATAGAATCATTGAATCATAGAATCATGGACTCATAGAATCATAGACTCATAGACTCGTAGAAGCATAGAAGCATAGAATCATAGAATCAGTCAGGGTTGGAAGGGATCACAAAGATCAGTCAGTTCCAACCCCCCTGCCATGCCCAGGGACACCCTACCCTAGATCAGGCTGCCCACAGCCTCTGCCAGCCTGGCTGCAAACACCTCCAGGGATGTGGCCCCAAACACCTCCCTGCAGGGGCAACCCATTCCAGGCTCTCACCACTCTCATGCTCGACAACTTCCTCCACACATCCAATCTGAATCTCCCCACCTCCAGCTTTGCTCCATTCCCCCTAGTCCTGTCACTCCCTGATAGCCTAAAAAGTCCCTTCCCAGCTTTTTTGTAGGGAATGATGAAACACGGGCACAGGCCCTCTAGTCAGATCACACACTCTGTGCCAGCAGCTGGTCTGCCACGATTCATAGAATAATAGAATCAGTCAGGGTTGGAAGGGACCACAAGGATCATCTAGTTCCAACCCCCCTGCCATGCCCAGGGAAACCCTACCCTAGATCAGGCTGCTCAACAACTTCCTCCTCACATCCAGTCTCAATCTCCCCACCTCCAGCTTTGCTCCATCCCCCCTAGTCCTGTCACTCCCTCATAGCCTAAAAAGTCCCTCCCCAGCTTTTTTGTAGCCCCCATCAGATCCTGGAAGGCCACAAGAAGGTCCCCTGGGAGCCTCCTCTTCTCCAGCCTGCCCAGCCCCAACTCTTTCAGTCTGTCCTCATAGCAGAGCTGCTGCAGCCCTCTGAGCATCCTCGTGGTCCTCCTCTGGACACCTCCAGCATGTCCACATCCCTCTTGTCCCACGGGCTCCAAAACTGGATGCACTACTCCCTCCCTGGCACCACTTGGGATGCAGATATCCTGCCCACATGGATATCCTCCAGCCTGGGGATTGCTTATGAAAGCACTGCAGCTGCAGCAGCTGAAGACCTTGTCCAGTGGTTGGCATCCTCCTGAATGGGCCAGACAATTGGGAAGCCCTCCCTGGGCTGGAATGCTGATCAGCTTTTCTGCAACTGTTCTTTGCTATCTTGAGCCTCAGCCCTGGGCACAAGCAAAGGAAGGATATTTTCAAGACTAGAGAGGAGCTCGCACTGCCAGTGTTTCACAAAAAGGGAAATCATCCATTGGAGTGATCTCCCCAGGTCAGTGGTGGAGTTCCCAACATTGGACATTTTCATATGCAGCTGAAAAGAATGCTGGGCTGTCTTGTCTGCTCCCTTCTTTTGCCAGATGATCCTTGGAGTCCCTTCCAACCTGGTGTTCTATGGCTCTGTTATTCTGGTCTTCCTTCAAGTTCATGAGTGATTTCTTCACCCCCCACCACCACCAAAAAGGCTGCATTGGGGCTCTCAAGATGCTGCAATCAACAGGATTTGGTGTACACTAAATGTTCTACAGAACGCCAGAAAGCAAATGGTGATAGGTAGAGGAGCACCTGCAGTTTTTCAAACCCAGGTGGAGAAAGCTTCCAGTTAGCCCTGGAAGATCCAGTGCAAGCCATGCCCTGGCCAGCCAGTCCCACACACCACCAAGGAAGCCCTCATCAGTGCTGCAAAGAGCTTTTCCTTGTCACACCTTTCCTTTGCAGCTCTGCTTTCTGAAAGATTGCTCCTAAAAAGTCTACATTGATTCTGAGCAAGGTTCATCTGGTTTGAGGGACCCCTGTGCTGTCTGCCATGTTTATCTGGGCTCCTTGGCAATGGCTGGGTTTGGGATAACATTCCTGTTACATCCATGAGAGCAGAGAGTGGGAGGTCAATCAGCCAAGGCCATTACCATCACCACTTCAATCTCTATTGAGTGATTCAGGTAGTGACAGGACTAGGGGGGATGGAGCAAAGCTGGAGGTGAGGAGATTCAGATTGGAGGTGAGGAGGAAGTTCTTCAGCATGAGACTGGTGAGAGCCTGGAATGGGTTGCCCAGGTAGGAGGTTGGAGCCACATCCCAAGGTCTTGTAATGAGAGGACGAGGAGGAATGGGTTCAAACTGGCAGAGGGGAGATTGAAACTGGATGTTAGGAGGAAGTTCTTTACAGTGAGGGTGGTGAGACACTGGCACAGGTTGCCTAAGGAGGTTGTGGCTGCTCCCTCTCTGCGGGTGTTCAAGGCCAGGCTGGATGAGGCCTTGAGCAACTTGTTCTAGTGGGAGGTGTCCCTGCCTGTGGCACAGGGGGGTTGGAACTTTGAGGTCCCTTCCAACCTAAACCATTCTATGATCCCTGGAGGTGTTTGCATCCAGGTTGGCAGAGGCTGTGGGCAGCCTGGTCTAGGGTAGGGTGTCCCTGGGCATGGCAGGAGGGTTGGGACTGGATGATCCTTGTGGTCCCTTCCAACCCTGACTGTGATTGCAAATGTAACTATGGTGTTCCCAAGACTATAGAATAGAATAGTAGAAGTATTGAGTAGAATAGAATAGAATAGAATAGAATAGAATAGAATAGAATAGAATAGAATAGAATAGAATATAGAAAATAGAATAGAATAGAATAGAATAGAATCAGCCAGCTTGGAAGAGACTTCCAAGATCATCCAGTCCAACCTAGCACCCAGCCCTAGCCAATGGCACTAAGAGGTAATAATGAAACAGAAATGTAATAGATGCTCTCCAAAGAGCATCCAGCAGCTGGCTCCTCTGAAGGATGATCTCACCTGTCAGCAAAGGGAACATGCTCCCTCTGGAAGTGCTGCTGCATTTTATGCATGGTGACCTTCATAACTCCTGAGCTTGGAGGGAGTGGTGGCCAAGATTTTCAAACTGAACACAAAGCTTTGGGAATGCAGTCCAGGGCTGAGATTTCAGTGAGTGGATGCACATCATTTTTCAAACATCAGCTCTTTCTGCCAGCACCATCCTCTCACCTGGGGCACCAGCACAAAGGGGTTGCAGCAGGACTTTTAGGACTGCTGTCCTGAGCCAAGGGAGAATGAAATGCAGAAGGAAGGAGGCCATGGAAGGAATGAAATACAGAAGGAAGGAGGCCACGGAAGGGGATGGAATACAGAGGCCGCAGAAGAGAATGGAATACAGAAGGAAGGAGATCACAGTAGGGAATGGAATACAGAGACCGCAGAAGAGAATGGAATACAGAAGGAAGGAGGCCGCGGAAGGAATGAAATGCAGAAGGGAGGAGGCCACAGAAGGAAATAAATACAGAGGCCACAGAAGGGAATGGAATACAGAAGGAAGGAGGCCATGGAAGGAATGAAATACAGAGGCCACGCAAGGGAATGGAATACAGAGGGAAGGGACAAAAGGAGAAGGAGGTTCCCTTTGGGGTTGTGCCATGATGCATTTGGGAGAAGACTAGGACAGCTTGGGCTGAACAGGGGAAGGTAATGCTGCCAGCACCCAAGCAAGGTCTTCTAACGGGGAAGCAGAGAAACCAAACTGCTGAAGCACCAATAAATCCCACCTCTGTCTCAGGTGCAAAATCAAGTTTGCAGCAGAGTCTGATAAAGGGAAGCCTGTGAGAATAGATGGGCACCAATCTTAATATCGTGCTTCTCTTAAATAAATCAGCTGTAGCAAATGGTTTAATTTTCCACTGGGGGCAATACAGTGCAGTATGAGGCCCCTGGTAGTGTTTCTCTAGACTCAAACCTTGCAGTCATTTGTAGATATCAGCAAAAAAAAAAAAAACCTCTTTGCTAGCACAGTTTGGTAAAGCTGCCCAATAGATCCAACCTCTTGTGGTTAAGCCTACTGCATCTGGGTGAAAAAAAGCACAGGAAAACTAAGAAAAAAGAAAAATTCTCCTGTTATGGTGAGGAAGGGAAGTACTGCAAGTTGCTACCCAGGAATACATCAGGGATGCTGACATCTCCATTCCTACTGCCTCAGCTTCTTTTCCTCGGGAGTACAGAGCACAAGAGAGCACAAGCTCTCAAGCCTCTCAGCATTTCACTTTGATAAAAGCAACCAAACTACCAGAGAGAGCTGGACTGAAAACCACACGGTGGGGGGAGATGATAAAGAATCCTGCTATAAATTAAAGGCAGAAGCAAAACAACTGCAGCCACCCGGGGAAAGGGCTGAGGACCTCATAGGAAATCCTGTATGAATCTACAGCAACCTAATTAAAAAAAGCAGCTGGAAAGCTCAACATTATCCTAGCAAAGAGAGGAGGAAGTGGAAATCTATTTGAGAGACCTTGAAACTGAGCTAAGGATCTTCTGAGCTGGTTTTGGGATGACACAGCTGGCTGAGGAGGCAGTTGGGTAGGTGTGACACAGCCTTCCCCTAGGATCTGGGCAAGTCATTTGGTCTCTCCATTCCTCTGTCTCTAAGGCAGAATGAAAACACCCTCCTCAAACAAGCAGTGCCAGGAAAAGCTATGAAAAATCCTCTTCCTTCAGCCAGCAGAGCCCTGCACTTTGCTCTCTAACAGCAAACAAAAGACTTTGCAGCTTGGTATCCTCCAACCTGCCAGCGTGGGCAGGGTGCTGGTGCTGCACAAGGGCCTCATTTGGGATGAGCTGAGCTAAAAGCCAAGGCATGGCATGGAGGATTTGGATGCAATGGGCACTGCTGAGCATTCAGCCAGCAGAGCCCTGCACTTTCCTCTCTAACAGCAAACAAAACACTTTGCAGCTTGGTAGCCTCCAACCTGCCAGCATGGGCAGGGTGCTGGTGCTGCACAAGGGCCTCATTTGGGATGAGCTGAGCTAAAAGCCAAGGTGTGGCATGGAGAGCTTGCAGAGAATGGGCACTGCTGAGCATTCTGAGGAAAGTCCCAGGATCCAGACATGATCATTCTCCACCTCTCTCGGGATCTTGGCCGAAGCCCAGCCTCTAACTATTAAACTGAACAAGGTTACTTGGAGAGGAGCAACTGGAAATGTACCAGCACCAGGCTCACTTCTCAATATCTTCATGGGATTGGGGCACTGAGGAGTTCATCCCACACCAGCTCTCACTGCATCCCCATGGGTGAAGGCCTGGAGTGGAGGTTGCAGGAGCAATGATCTTCCTCCCACAGCAAAGTTGCTCAAACCCTGCTGCACAAAGGAGCTCACTCAGGCAAATCTCCAGGACATCAACTTGCTGGAAGCACAGTGCAGCTTCTGCTTCAGGTGAAGAAGATATGGCAAGACTCCTCCATGGGCAAGAGGAAATGGTCTCAAATTGTGCAGGAGAAGGCTTAGGTTGGATATTAGGGAAAACTCCTTCACCAAAAGGACTGCGAGGCACTGGAACAGGCTGCCCAGGGAGATCATAGAATCATAGAATGGTTTAGTTTGAAAGGGACCTCAAAGATCATTCAGCTCCAATCCCCCATAGGCAGGGACATCTCCCACTAGATCAGGTCGCTCAAGGCCTCATCCAGCCTGGCCTTGAACACCTCCAGGGAGGTTGTGGAGCACAGAATCACCCAATGTGATCAAAGATCACATTGGGTGATTCTGTGCTCCACAACCTCCCTGGGTGACCTGTGCCAGTGTCTCACCACCCTCACTGTGAAGAACTTTCTCCTAACATCCATTTTCAATCTCCCCTCCACCAATTTAAACCCATTCCTCCTCATCCTGTCATAACAACACCTTGTGAATAATCCCTGCCCAGCTCTCCTGTAGCCTCTTCAGATATTGAAAGGCTACTCTAAGGTCTCCTGAAAGCCTTCTCTTCTCCAGGCTGAACAGCCCCAACTCTCTTCAGCCTGTCCTCACAGCAGAGCTGCTGCAGCCCTCTCAGCATCCTGGTGGCCTCCTCTGGACTCTCTCCAACAATTCCATGTCCTTCTTTTTTTGGAGGCTGCAGAGCTGCAGACAGTGCTGCAGGTGGGGTGTGAGGAGAGCAGAGCCAAGGGGCACAATCCCCTCCCTTGCCCTGCTGCCCACAGCTGCTCTTGCTGCAGCCCAGCACACAGTTGCTGTCTGGGCTGCACTCACACTGCAGCCTCATCTTCAGCTTTGCATCAGTTCAAACCCCCAGGTCCTGTTCCTCAGGGCTACTCTCAGCCATTTTCCACCCAGCCTGGAGTTGTGCTTGGGATTGCTCCCACCCAGGTGCAGGACCTTACACTTGGCCTTGCTGAATTTGATGAGGTTGGCCTGGTGGAGTCCCCACCCCTAGAGGTATGCAGAAGCAGTGTAGAAGGGACATGGTTTAGTGGTGACCTGGCAGTGCTGGGTCAATGGCTGGACTTGATGATCTTGAAGGTCTCTGCCAACCAAAATAGTTCTATGATTCTGTGATTCTGTGTCAGGATTTCCTTCCTCCAGTCTCTCCTTTCAAAACCTGCCCATCTCCTACCAGCCTCCAGCAGACAGCCCCATGCCAGACAGGATGACTGACAGCCCCCCCCTTGCCACCCTCCTCCAGAACAGGAGCAACCCCAGCATGGTGACAGCTCTGGGACAGATGGACAGAGCAAATCACCACTCTCCCACCCAGTCTGTGCTACTGCAGCAGCTCACCTGACAAATAAGGCCATGACAAACTATAGAGAAAACCCCAGTTTAGGCAAATTCCCATCTGTTTAGTTAAGATAATTTTAGTTTACTGCATTTTTTTTCCCCCTTTTTGGCAGTTGCCTGTGCTCAATTAACTGCAATCTTGGCTTTGGCAAAAAAAAAAAAAAAAAAAAAAACAACAACAAAAAAAATGAAGCACCCTAATTAGCATGTTAAGCCCTTCTCATTTCCCAATACTGTATAATGTTGTGAAAGCTAATCTATAATGTATTGGACGTTATGCAAATTCTCTGTACTCCATATGGGGTTTATAAAGGCAGGCAAATTAAAAATAGTGTTTGGAGTAGGGCTGGGGAAGGGGAATTTTGCACAGTAAAATATGCAGGGAGGAGAAAAGGGGTTCAGAACCTTCTCCCTGTTGTCCCTGTGTTCACAGCTGCATGGTGATTTTCACAGCAGAGAGGTTGTTGTGGGTCAGCATTCTCCTGTCTCCCCCCTCCTCCCCACACACCTTGAAATAACCCAGGCTAGACTCAGATGGCTGGAAGTTAAGAAATGAAGCTTTATATTAAGAATCATAGAATCAGTCAGGGGTGGAAGGGACCACAAGGATCAGCCAGTTCCAACCCCCCCTGCCATGCCCAGGGACACCCTACCCTAGAGCAGGCTGCCCACAGCCTCTGCCAGCCTGGCTGAAAACACCTCCAGGGATCTGGCCCCAAACACCTCCCTCAGGGGCAACCCATTCCAGGCTCTCACCACTCTCATGCTCAACAACTTCTTCCTCACCTCTAGTCTGAATCTCTCCACCTCCAGCTTTGCTCCATTCCCCCTAGTCCTGGCACTACATGACAGCCTCAAAAGTCCTTCCCCAGCATTTTTGTAGCCCACGTCAGATCCTGGAAGGCCACAAGAAGGTCGCCTGGGAGCCTCCTCTTCTCCAGCCTGCACAGCCCCAACTCTTTCAGTCTGTCCTAATAGGAGAGGTGCTGCAGCCCTACAGCTATGCATAATATACAAGCAGATATTTGCAACATATAACAGATATTTACAGTTATATACAGTGAAAAGGTAATACAGAAACACCACAGCCCTCCCAGAGATCAGAGTCCCCAAGAGGGCTTCCCAACCACCCTGCCACCTTCCCCCCACTTCCCAGTCTTATCCCACTATCTCTCTTACATGACAGGAAAGCAGGAGTAAGAGCAGCCAGGGTGGGTAGCAGCAGGAAAGTAGTTAGATGTTGTTCAGATCCAGCTAAGAAAGTAGAGAGAGAGATGCAGCAGCCAGAGTAGCTCAAGCAGCTCTGTCTTATCTATGTTTGGGTTATAACTCTTAAATATTTTTTTTTTCTTTTTCAGTATGAGTGTGGTAGCTTCATCAGTGCTTTCCTTTCTCAGCCTATACCCTTAATTTCTTATCAAAATCCTCCAACTCTTTCAAAGCAGAGCACAGAGGTGTACTGCATAAAGGCTCTCCAAACTGGACAGGGTTTAGGTGAAATTTAAGATGGGAGCCGCTGGTCTCCCAGCAGTAACCCACAGCACTCTCTGCTGGGGCTTGTCACAGCTTCCCCTCTCTTGCAATACGACTGTGCATGGCATCTTAGGGCCACAAAGGTAATCAGAGGGCTGGAGCACCTCTGCTATGAGGACAGGCTGAGAGAGTTGGGGCTTTTCAGCCTGGAGAAGAGAGGGCTTCCAGGAGACCTTACAGCAACCTTCCAGTATCTGAAGGGGGCTACAGGAAGGCTGGGGAGGGACTGTTCACAAGGTCTTGTAATGACAGGATGAGGGGGAATGGGTTCAAACTGGCAGAGGGGAGATTTGAACGGGATGTTAGGAAGAAATTCTTCACAGTGAGGGTGGTGAGACACTGGAACAGGTTGCCCAGGGAGGTTGTGGCTGCTCCCTCCCTGGAGGTGTTCAAGGCCAGGCTGGATGAGGTCTTGAGCGACCTGATCTAGTGGGAGGTGTCCCTGCCTATGGCACAGGGGGGTTGGAACTGGATGATCTTTGAGGTCTCTTCCAACCTAAACCATTCTATGATTCTATGATCTCGTAGCATATTTGCCCCAGTGACACCTGGGTCCTTGCCTAGGAGGCTCCATGGGCAGGTCCATGGGCAGGACCTAGCCAGCCCCCATCAGCATAAACCAACAGGGTAGGTCCACTCCTCGTGGCACCCAGAGCGTTTGCATGCTTCGATCCACTTGATGTTTTGTAGCCCTCTCCATAGGTGGATGCCAGCATAGCTGCCAACACAGCTGGCTGCTTATCATGCTGCCAGCTTCTGGTGGAGAGGCTCCATGCTGGCTGCCAGGGCCAAGCCAGCAAACATGTCCTGTCTCATGTGGCTTGTCATTGCTGCCCGTCAGCTGTGTCCAGCCCAGTGCGTGCAGCCTTCGCTGATTGATACTTAATTAGATTACAGCTGCTGCTTAAAAAATAACCATTTGACAAAAATAAAGTCTTGGCTGGTGTCAAGCTCAGCTCGCTGCAGGCCAGGAGGAGTGGTGATGCCTCTGCCTGGCCAGCCAGGGAGCTCTGCCGGAGCGGGCAGTGCCAGCATTGCAGCCACTGGGACCAGTGGTTCTCCCCACCTTCTCCCTGCTTTTGCATTGGTTGCTGGGTGCAGTGATGCCAACAAGCTGGGTCATACTGGTGCAGCCTCTGGGACATTCAGCTCAAGAGCTCTTGAACATGCTTATTCCTTCTGTGGTACCCCACAGTCGCCCTGGGCTCGGCTGAGCACAATCTGCTCATGGCTCCATGGGCTGCCACCCTCCATAGTGGCACCTCCTGCCCACTATCCTCCTGAAGGGCACATGGTAGCACCTCTGAGGGCAGCACTTTTCAACATCAGGTAGCAGCAGGTCTCAAGGCCATCTTGGAGGCATCTTCTTGGCAGATGAGGGAACAGTGCTACAGTGCTTTTCTCCAGCTGCTTCCTCCAGTATCTACCTGCCCCAGCAGCAGGGCTCAGCTGCTCCTGCTGCTCCAGGGCTGTTGTCCTTCCCAGCCTGTGGACATTTCCTTTAAATGCCAGCATGTAATTAAGATTGTAATTAAGTTGTTGGGTTGTTTTTTTATATGCCATGCTTCTCTTTCTCCTGGGTCTCTTCCTCTGTGCAGTGTCAGGCACTTTGGGCCAGGGCAGGAAAAAAGCAGGGAGCAGCAAGAGCTAGAAGTGAGGCTGTCACAGGGTTGGACATGGGCTGGTCTTCTGCATCTCCTCTGGTGGCAGCAGGTGTAGGTAGGCTCTCAGCAGGGCATGTCGTGTGGGACTGTCTGCTCTTATCCCAGGCAGAGAGGTACAGCATTGCTGAGGAGAAGGACCCATCTGTTTGCTCGCCATTGCCTGCCCTGCACAGCCATTGAGTGAGGATGTTGGGGCAGGAGAAGGAACTGAAGGTGTTTCTCATGCAGGGAGTTTGTCTCATGGAAACTAAAAAAAAAAAAACAACACAACAGGACATTGCACAAGGAAATGGAAATGACAAAACTCAACTGAGGGCTCCTCAAGTGCTTCTTTCCCACAGGGAATGGATGAATGGGCTGAGGTCCTCCTAGCAGCACCACGGGCAGCAGCTCCCTTCATCCTGCCAGTGTTGCCCACCTGGGCACTTTCAGCTCATGTTTCCATGATGACTGATTTGTTTCATAAAGGTCTGCATTTGCTTCTCTTCTGCTGCAGTTCCCTGGACTGGTGGACTTGGGGATGCAGCAGCTCCACAGGGGAGAGCAGCTGCCCATGCCCTGCCACCAAGCACAGCCCCTGCAGCCACAACTGCTGGAGCTGGACACGTCACTGCGGCAGGGAAGGAGCCAGGAGGGCTGGCAACACTTCCCTCCGTGTCACCCAGCCTGGGGTTTTGCTTTGCAGAGGTGCACACACACACACACACTGTGGTGATTCAGAAGTTACCTGAGACCCCACACTTTGAAATAACCCAGACTAGGACTCAGTCGGCTGGAAGCTAATAAATGAAGCTTTATATTTACAGCTTTGCACAATATGCAAGCAGCTATTGACAATGTATAACAGATATTTACAGATATATGCGGTAAAAAGAAACACCACAGCCCTCCCAGAGATCCCTAAAAAGGGTTTCTAACCACCGCTACCACCTTCCCTCTTTTCCCCAGTCTTATCTCACCATCTGTCTTATGCAGCAGATAAGTGAAGGTAGATGGGCCAGGGGGATCAGCAGCAGGAAAGAAGTTAGTGAAATTATTCAGATCCAGCTAAGAAGGTAGAGAGAGAGAGAAAGAGCCATGCAGCAACAGCCACGGCCCAAAGCAGCTCTGTCTTATCTAGGTTTGTGTGGTGGTTCAACAGTTTCCTGCCCCCCCACACTTTGAAATAACCCAGGTTAGACTCAGTCGGCTGGAAGCTAATAAATGAAGCTTTATATTTACAGCTTTGCACAATACACAAGCAGATATTTACGATGTATAGCAGATATTTACAGATATATCCAGTAAAAAGATAATACAGAAATACCACAGCCCTCCCAGAGATCAGAATCCCTAAAAAGGGTTTCTAACCACCGCTACCACCTTCCCTCTTGCCCCAGTCTTTTCTCACCAGCTGTCTTATGAAGCAGATAGGTGAAGGTAGATAAGCCATGGGGATTAGCAGCAGGAAAGAAGTTAGTGAAATTATTCAGATCCAGCTAAGAAGGTAGGGAGAGAGAGAGAGCCAAGCAGCAGCAGCCATGGCCCAAAGCAGCTCTGTCTTATCTAGTTTGGGTTACAACTCTTAAACTGTTTTTTTTCTTCTTCTTCAGTAAAGCTATGAGTGCAGTTGCATCATCAGTATTTTCCTTTCTCAGCTTATAGTCTAATTTCTCATTCAAATCCTCCAATTAGTTCAAACCAACACACACACACACCCCCAGAGTGGGGGTGTGGAGCCCCAGTTCCTCCTTAGTGCAGCTTGCTGTCTGTTAGTGCAATACGATGGAGTCCTGCTGGATCAAAGCCACCTTTGAGCCGTAAAGCTACTGCGAGTGCCTGAGACCGCGCCAAAGTGGGGAATTGGCCTTGCTTTTGTTTCTGCTACCTTCATTTAACAGTGGGTGCCGATTACTCGAAGCGATATGGGCAGGACCTGGTAATAGTAGAGCTGCTGTAGCGTTAACTTTAAGGGGATGATCCAGTTGCCTGCAGTGTTAAAGATACTTTGTGGCCAGGAACCCTGCTTTATCGCTTTGTATAGTTTTGAAGTAGTTTAAAGATTGAATAACATAAAATAACATAATATAATGTTATTTATGTTATTTCCCACGTGAAGAACTCCTGTAAACCTTGCAGTATTGAAACTCAGTGAACAAGGCATCTTAGACAAGCTGAAAAACAAATGGTGGTACGATAAGGGTGAATGTGGAGCCAAGGACTCCGGAAGTAAGGTCAGTCGCTGAAGGTCTTTTTGTACTGATTAGCAATCACGTTTTTGACCCACTGTTTGCTTATACAAAGAATGACTTTGGAAAGTTGATATTTACAGTTTGAAGGCTGAAAGGAAAGAATAGGGCGGGGTGGGGGGGGAGAAAATTCATTAAGCCTCCGAACGTGACGGCATTTTTTGTTTTGTGCNTTAAATGTGCAGGTTTCAGCACAGCCCATGTGTATTATTCAGGCCAGCATCTATTTTTTTTTTTTTGTCTTTTTGTTTTTCTTTTTAGTTTTTGTTTGTTTGTTTTATTGAGAAAAAAAAAAAACAACCTTTTTTGTTTCAAAATTGGGACTTCTTAGATTCTCTTCAGGAGTTTCAAAATTGGGATTTCTTAGGTTCCCTACACGTCAGTTTGGTGTTTCAAAATTGGGCCTTCCTAGATTCTCTTCAGGAGTTTCAAAATTGGGATTTCTTAGATTCTCTACATGTCAGTTTGGTGTTTCAAGACTGGGACTTTACTTAGATTCCCTACATGTCAGTTTGGAGTTTCAAATTGGGATGTCTTACATTCTCTACAGGTCAGTTTGGTATTTCAAAATTGGGACTTCTTAGGTCCTCTACATGTCAGTTCGGTGTGTCAAAATTGGGACTTCTTAGATGCCCTACATATCAGTTTGGAGTATCAAAATTGGGATTTCTTCGATTCCCTACATGTCAGTTTGGTGTTTCGAAACTGGGACTTCCTAGATTCCCTACATATCAGTTTGGAGTTTCAAAATTGGCATTTCTTAGATTCTCTACATGTCAATTTGGTGTTTTGAAACTGGGATTTCTTAGATTCTCTACATACTAGTTTGGAGTATCAAAATTGGCATTTCTTAGGTTCTCTACATGTCAGTTTGGTGTTTCAAAATTGGGACTTCTTAGGTCCTCTACATGTCAGTTTGGTGTTTTGAAACTGGGACTTCCTAGATTCTCTACATGTCAGTCTGGGAAGTGGTCACCTGCTCGCCAAGGGTGGGCAACTTCAGAACAGAGCCACACTAAGGAAAAAAAAAAACCAAAACCTCCCTCCCTGCCCTGTTTCCCAGTGCAGTTTAAAATTTGTTTGTTTTTTATGAACAAAAATCCAGAAACAATGCAGATAATTCACTACAGAAATATTGTATATTCTTTTTTATTCTGCTTTGAACTCTTTTGCTGCTGCACTGCCCTGTCCCACACCAGCCATGCTGCAAGGGCTGGTCAGCCTCCAGCAGCTCCTCTGGTAGGTCCACTGCAGACCACCTCTGAGGAGGCAGCTGGGCCAACTCGATGATAGCTGCACACTTAAATTGCAGAAAATATTTATTTACACCCCTCAGTTAAAAGAAAATGTGGAGAAATTAGATTTATTTTTCTTTTTTATGCTGACAGAGCCATTGGTGACAAAAATACTGCAGAAGTGCTGGGCTTTTTGGAGTGAAGGACATTTTCAAAGGTACCAAGAGGAGGAGAAACCCAGCTCCAGCTGAAATCAGTCGCAGTCGAGCGGCTAACTCCCCTGGTGCCTTTGGAAGTGCTCTCTGCAATCATTCCAACAGCAAACTCTCATTTGGAAGCACCCTCTCGGTGCCAGAGGACAATTTTGAGTTCCATCCAAGCCAATAACAAAAACGTATTTATTTCAGCTGGACTGGAAGTCACTTAGGGCACCAGCCTGTAGCTGCTGTAGGAGATAAATTTAGGATTGGGGGACATATGAATGCATATCAGCTATGGAAGGGAATGGTAATTGAAAAGAGGTGTAAATGAGTCATCCCATCAGTTGCTTAAATGGCAGCCTCTTTGCTACAACTGCACCTTTCCCAGCTGCCTGTGAAATGCACAGACACTTACAAGGGTAGATCGTGGTTTTTTCTGTCTGTGTGCAAGTTTTGCTGTCCCCGGAGACACTCTTAAACCAAGCTCTCTCAGCAAGTGCCTTCCCTGGGCACAGCCCCTTGCTACAGGTTGCTTGGGCATCTGCCCATCCAGCTGGGCTGGTGTGGCAAGGCAAGGCACAGCAGGGCACAGTGTGGCAGCTGCTCCAGGAACCCTGTCCTGCCCCTGCCGGCAGTGAGTCCTGCACACAGTCGGGCAGCCTGTGCAGCAGCAAAAGGGTTGCAGCAGTATTTAACGTGGTTACAGAATCCTGCTTGCCATAAAGGCAAGCCTGACCCCCACCCCCAGCTGACATGTACTGAAGGAAGGTAAACCCCAGCCAGCACTTTTTGTGTTGCAGTGCCTGGGTTCTTTTCAGCTCAGTCCCTGAAGGTGCTAGTTTAGCTTAAAAGGCTCTGCTGCTTGACCTTTAGGTAGCTGACCACTTTCCTAGGGTGTTTGTTTGATTGTTTGGTTTTTTTTAATTATTATTATTTTTTTTAATCCCCCAACTGTTGAAATGCAGGTAGAGAAGCCTTAGCAGCACCTCGGTCATTTAATCTGCATTCACCAGCACCAGGTGTATAATGCTCTGGGATTTTATTTTTCCTGGTTTTTGTCCTGGCCTTCTGTAAAACCTCCTTTCCCTCTCAGAGCTTTCCCAAGGTGACTTTCCCATCAAAGATGCTCAGCCTTAGACAGGTTCACTCCGGGACACCGAAGGCCTTGGGGAAGTCAGTGGCCAAAAAAAAAACCAAACCAAAAACCAAAAAAAAAACAACCAAATCTCAGTGCCTCGGAGTCAGCCAGGGCTTGACTCACCAAAGGGTGAGAGACAGATCAGCTACTGCCCTGAGCTGCCAAGGCCGGGGGGGACAGCACTGATGCGACAGTGGGACACTAAATGCCACGAGTGCAGCTATCCCAGCTAGGGCTGAGAGTGCAAAGTAGCTTGTTGTGTCTGCCCTGCTGCTGGCAGCCCGACTAACGGCGTGGCTCGTTTCTCTTAGGACAAGACCAGCGCTCTCAGCCTGAGCAATGTTGCTGGGGTTTTCTATATCCTGGTCGGAGGCCTCGGGCTGGCCATGATGGTGGCGCTGATCGAGTTCTGCTACAAGTCTCGGGCTGAGTCCAAGCGAATGAAACTCACCAAGAACACACAGAACTTCAAACCCGCCCCCGCCACCAACACCCAGAATTATGCTACCTACAGAGAAGGCTACAACGTGTACGGCACAGAAAGTGTGAAAATCTAGGGGTACGGCTGCGGGCCGCGAGATGAACCCCTGTGGGTTTGATGTCTTCCTTTTGGGTTCTTCTCCAGCTGGGTGTGATATTTCGGGGTGAGCTGCTGCATCGCCTGCTGGCAGCCTCCGAGTAGAATCAGTTTGCATTTCTTCCCTGAACCCCAGCAAGCTTGGCGCCACCCCATGTTAATGGGGTTTAGGCTGGAAAAGACCACAAAGATCATCCAGTTCCAACCCCCCTGCCATAGGCAGGGACACCTCCCACTAGAACAGGTCACTCCAGGCCTCATCCAACCTGGCCTTGAACACCTCCAGGGAGGGAGCAGCCACAACCTCCCTGGGCAACCTGTGCCAATGTCTCACCACCCTCACTGTAGAGAACTTCCTCTTAACATCTTATTTAAATCTCCTCTCTGCCACTTTAAACCCATTCCTCCTCGTCCTGTCATTACAAGACCTTGTGAATAGTCCCTCCCCGGCCTTCCTATAGGTCCCCTTTCAGATACTAGAAGGCTGCTATAAGGTCTCTTGAAAGCCTTCTCTTCTCTAGGCTGAAAAGCCCCAACTCTCTCAGCCTGTCCTCATAGCAGAGCTGCTGCAGACCTCTGAGCATCTTCGTGGCCCTCCTCTGGACTCGCTCCAACAGTTCCATGTCCTTCTTGTGTTGAGGGATGGCTGGTTTCAGGCTGAAGTAACTCCTTGTCTCCAGCATTGTGCTGGTTCAGCAGAGATACGAGTATTACATTAATTGTGGGGTTTTTTTAATTACTACGGTCAAAATTTAATCTCTCATCCTAAATGACCTCTCTCCATTTTGTTCTTTAAGCTATAATCAGGTCAGATAAGTGCTTTGAGGAAGTTTCCCCCCAAAAAAATCTACAATAGAACAAAAAAACCACCTGCACCAGGAAAAAAAAAAAAAAAAAGAGAGAGAAAAAAATATTTCCAAAGCATGAAAAAAGTAGAGTTGAATTTGAATTGCTGAAAAATGACCCTGGAAAAGCATAGGGCCCACAGACTGTGTTTCTCCCCAGGCTGAGCTTCCCTGCCTCTCGCTGCCTGCGGTGACAAAAATCTTTCTGGTTTTACTGCAGATCATCAACCTGACAGCACGCAAGAGGAGGAGCAGCAGAGAATGTGGCGACTTCATGGATTCGGACCACCTGAGCCAGTCATACTCTCTCCGAGGTGTCAGGCATGACACATATTGATGATGGTGCAATGTACTTTTAATAGGAAAAAAAAAAACTGATTTTTTTTTTTTCCTTCAGTGCCTTATGGAAGACTCTGAGACTCACAACAATGCAAACCATCACCGAAATATTCTTGCTTTGCTTGAAAGAAGAAAAAGTAAAAGTTAAAATAAAAAAAAAAAAGAAGTAAGGAAAGAAACAAAAGGGGGAAAAAAATAATGGTGGAGAGAAAAGGGGGAAAAAAACAACAGCAAAAAGAAAGAAAAGGGGGGGAAAAGGAAAAGGAAGAAAAGAGAAAGGAAATAAAGAAAAGGAAATAAAGAAAAGGAAATAAAGAAAAGGAAAAAAGAAAAGGGAGAAAGGAAAAGGAAAAAAAAAAGAAAAAAATTTTTAAAAGAAAAAATATAATAGAAAATAAAACAAAAAAGATAATAA
>VWZI01016926.1:0-154720 GCA_013396835.1 Psilopogon haemacephalus | reverse complement strand
TTTTTTTGGGTGGGGGGGTAGGGGGAGAGGGAGGGAGCTGTGTTAGACAACTCAGCAGGACAGCAAGAAAAGATTGAGGCTGCTTCCTTATTCTCCTCATTCTTTCAGGAGTTAAAGTATTCCTGCTTTGTGTCATAGATGTAGGCTTGGAAGAGTAGAATCTAAGGAGCTAAAAGTGGCCCTCAAAGAGACTCCTGGTACCAAAATGAGGTGTGAGTGAAAAAATGAAAATCAACCAAACCAACTCATTTGGCAACAGTGTCTAGTCTTGGGTATAGACTCTTCAGAGAGGGCAAAAGCTCTCTGGTGATGGTGGGAAAGGTTGGAATTCAAGAATGAGATGTTGTATGGGAGATGGGGAAATAGAACAATGGGTGATGAGTATTCATGAGAGCTCATTATACCCAAAGCACTCAAAGAGAAGCTTCTGAGGTTTCCTGATGATGTCAAAACCATTGGATGTCCTGAGGTTGCAAAATCCTCAGTCAAGGCCAAGAAAGAGCTGGTTTGGAGAAAAATGCAGACAGATGATGGAAAATCACTACAGGAAATGGGATGGATTTCTTGCATGTGTTGCATTTCAAAAGGAGGTCCCCAAAGATGGGGAGAAATCCTACGGAGAATTGTCTCCTGGGGACTTCACAACGATTCACTGCTGTTGATGTTGTTGGTTCTTTGCCTGAGAAGGAATCTGCCAGACAATATTTGTTGGTAGCTATGGATTTCTTCAGAAAATGACCTGAAGCTTACCCAAAAAGGAACCAAGAAGCTGTGATTGCAACCAAGCTTCGAGGGGATGGATTTTTCACCATATTTGGGGACCTAGACATGAAGAACATGCAAAAAGGCAGAGCCTTTGAGGCTGCAGTATTGTTGAATGCTGGTAAATGCATCACTAGGTACTTGGGATCCTATGGATGGTGGAGAGGGGAAGCTTGGTTGGTGCTGGGAGCAGGCATTGAGCCAACTGCATGGCAACGTAGCCTAGATGTTCCACTGCAGCTCCTCAGTGCCTTGGTATCTCCCTATCTCATCTGAGACACATTTGTGTCTTTTGCACAGCACCAGAAACCAATGAATGGGCAACTAAATCCCACACCACACACACACACACACACACACACATGCTCTGTGAAACAACAGCAGAAGGACCAGAACTGATCCAAGCTAACGGGAGCATTGCCTCAGGCAATGTGCACAATCTCTGGTGCCAGCTTTGGTGGGGACACCTAGCTGATGCCACATCTCCTCAGGATGGAGTGATCAGGAGCCCACACAGATGAGCCAGAGTGTGTAGCAGTGACCTATTGATAGGAGGCCAGTGGAGGAGTTATGAAGGGAACCAAGTGGGTCCCAAAAGTCAAGATTAGAGCTGTGAATGTTTGGTCTGACAGGCAGGGCCCATAGATTTCACCGACGCCAATGGGTCTGCCAAAGAGAATTTTCAGGGGTCAGAAAAGCCTGCAGTGGGAGCAGAGTCAGTCTGAGGTGGCTCTATGGAAATGGCCTGGCTGCAATATTTAATACATTGGTTGCTTTGACCTTCCTTCTCCTCTGATGCCTGAGGTGAATCATGGAATGGCTGGTTTGGAATGGACCCTTAAAGCTGCCTGCAGTCAGCAGGGACATCTGCAACCAGAGCAGGTTGCTCAGAGTGCCAAGCAGCCTGACCTAGAATGGTTACAGGGACAAGGCATCTCCTACCTCTCTGGGCAACCCAGGTTAAGCCTCACCATCTTCAGTGCCAAATATTTCTTCCTTCCAGCCCAAATCTCTTTTTTAGTTCAAACCACCACCTTTTGTCCTGTCACAACAGGCCCAACCCAAAATCTGTCTCCAGCTTTCTGAAAGCACCCCAAGTTCCACGAGTCTGGATTCTGCTGACAGGTGCTGGTTTTGACAGGCTTCCAGACTGTCCCCAACTAGGAAGGCTCTAGATAGCTTCTGCTGCAGCATCTGAACATCATGGAGCACCAAAGGTTTCTCTTCTGTTTGTGTCTCATCGTGTTATTGAGCAAGCTGCGCACACATCCCCATCCTTCTCAGCAGGGAGTTATTCTACGAAGGAGTTACTCACCAGGGAAGGCTATGTAGTCCAGCACATACTGCAAGTTGAAGCCAACTGGACTGCACAGCAGTTGTGCCACCCCTGTGGACAAGCCTCAGCTTCATCAGCTGTAGGGCATGTTGATGGAGCAAGAACAAAGTCATTTAAGCTGATTTGGGAACTCACATGGTTGCTTTGGGAGGCAGAGGACAGCAGGTGCAAATATTCAGTCCCTAACTCTAGCCAAGCCTCTTGGTACCAGTACAGGTCAGGGGCTCTTTAATCCCTTCTTTGGGAAGGAGAGCTTCCATGGTTTCCTCCAGCACTAAGACTCTGGCTTGTTGGGATCTACAACCTCACAACTGAAGGATTTTTATAGTTTGGAGCCCCATTACTTGCATCCTCTGTCTTCTCCTGAGAGCCTAATGGATTGCAGCAGAAACCACACGTCCCTGTACAGGCCTTCTGCCGAGCCTTCAAAATCATGTTTGAAATGCATGGCAAGAGAGCAAGTCCAAGAAAACAGCACGTGGGAAGCCTTAACTTGAGGTGGAAAGGAAGGAGAAAGCATCCCACTGCAACTTCTAATGTGCACTGATGTTCTGAGCCCAGGAGCTGGGGATGCTTTGAGATGCTTAGGTGCCTAGTGGCCCTCAAAAAAATGCTGAAAGGCCACCAACACTGGGAACTGAAGTGGTTGTATATGCTTCTCAAAGTCCATCCTCTCCAGAAAGAAAGAAATAGGCTTATGCCTAAAGAGGGGAAGAGGACAGAAAGGCCTAGCTTACTGTCAGCTAGGAAACTCCACAACAGCATCTACCTTCCAGATCAGCACTTTTGGTCACAGCCCATGTTTTATGATGGTTTTGGTTTCCTCTCCAGGCCACCCTGCCTGCAGTTGCTCTTCCCACGTGCATTAAGGCTTCCTGTTGCTTCCCACCCTGCCAGAAAAGGCAACTTCCAAAGCTCTGGCTGTGGTGCTGGTGTAGGGACGGAGTCATCCTTAGGCAGAGCCCTTCTCATCTGGGGGTGGCCATGTATAGGCTGGAAATTGCCCAGAAATCTTCTCTGGAGACTTTCAAACACCTCCTGGGTGTGGATGATCCTGCTCTAGCAGGGCATGCGACTGGGTGATTCTTAGAGGCCCCTTCCTCCTCCACTGTGAAAACAAGGGCTAAGCCCTACAGGAGTATTCAGGGAGCAGGAGGAACCAATGCCCCTCGGTGGTTGTAAGGGACCTCTGGAGATCATCAAGTTCAACCTCCCTGCTAATACAGGGGGGCACCTAAATCAGGTTGCACAGGAATGCATCCAGGTGGGTTTGGAAAGCATCCAGAGCAGCAAGCTCCACAACGTCTCTGGGCAGCCTGCTCCAGGGCTCTGACACTCTCAAATATATTTACCAGTGATGATTTTGTTGAGGTCTACTTGGAACCCAGGACTGGCATTGGGATGATGTTTGTAAGTAGTCTTTGGTCAGCAGATTGTCAGCTACTACAAGGAGGGAGCAGGCAACTGAAAATTGGTCTGTGACAAGAACAGAAGGTCAAGAAGAGGTAGACACATAAGATAAGAGTCTTTATCTATTCCCTCCTTTGATGAGCATCACTGGCAGAAGTGGGTTTCAGGGGTCAAAGCTCCAAGATCCCTAAGGTTTTTATTCTTTAGTGCTGCTCCAGGAGCTTCATCACTTCCAAGAACCCTGAGGTTTTTGTTCTTGAGTTCTGCTCCAGGAGCCTCTCTTAGAAAGTGCCTTACCAGAGTCGCTGTTGTTTATGTCTACTGTCTGACACTTCCCACCAAAATCCTGTCTCCAGTTGCTTCTAACTTCATCCAAACATAATGATTTGGCCTAAAAGCTCCCATAGCAGTTGGTTGCCTCTGGCTGTCTTTTTTATCTTCTTTCCTTTTAAAGTTCATCTGAGTCAATTAAACTGTTTCCCAGAGTGTAGCTAAAACTACATTTTTGGTTTCTCCATGTCAGGGAAAAAACCTGATGATGTCTTTTTCTCCTAAGTTCTGGTGCACTGTGCTGTGGATCCAGTGGAGCTGGGCTTTGGGGTGGGAAGGTGCTTCATGGCCTCATGTTGCACCAAGGGAAGTTTAGGTTGGATATTAGAGGAAACTTCTTCACTGAAAGGGTTCTCAAACACTGGAACAGGCTGCCCAGGGAGGTGGTTGAAAAGAGGCAGAGATGTGCTGCCAAGGGTTTAGCATCAGCTTTGGTAGAGTTAGAGAATGGTTGGACTGGATGATCTGAAAGGGCTTTTCCAACCAAAGCAATTTTGTGATTCATGCCTTTTTCTCTGCAAAATTGTCTCAGAAGAAGGCCTAGACAGTAGGACTCAGCAGCAACAGCTTTGATTTTTCACATCTAAACACTGCAGATTCCTGGGCATGTTTCTGGCCAGCTCTGAACTCACTCAGTTTAAGACAGAAGTTGGTCCAGGGAAAGTAGGAGCACACTGATGTAGCTCTGGGCAGAAGAAAAGTTCAATGTGGGGAAGCAGCAGAAGGCTGGGATAAGACATCTCGATGTGGCATAGGCTTAAAGGTCTGGAGACTGGGGAGTGTGTCGGATTGAACCCAGGTCTTAGGTCTGGATGACCAAGATGCAAAGGTATTGCATGATCCAGGGTATCTGAGAGGCTGAGGCCTTCATCTCCAAGCTGCAAAGATATTAGACAATGCTAAGTTTAACACTCAGGTTTAGATACCTCAAAAGGGTCGTTGTGTTCCTGGTGGCTCTTCCTTGCCAACTGTACTATGTGGACCATAGCAGTGCCTTGGATCAAGATTGAAGGCAGAAGGGGCAGAGTCCTCCAGGGACACCAGCCACTCAAGAACAGCTCTGACCCTGGTGAGCCCTCAGTTTTTTCCTGAAGATGCCATCCATTAATGCAATCCTGTGTTGGGCAGTGAGGGTCACCTGTCCTCTCCACTCCTCTCCACAGCTGCCACCTCTGATTCCCTCCAGCCCAAGGTGGGGCACAAGCTGTGACAGTGCCTTTGGTCTGCAGAGGAGCAAGTCTAAGGCAGAGCCTTTGTGCAGCCCAGCCCTTGGCAGGAACTCTCCCATCAGCCTCTCCCTGCTAGAAGCAGCCTCTGGCTGTGCCAACTGCCCTGAGCTTCAGAAAGTGCCCTCAGTGAGCAGAGCCTGAGCTCAGAAGTCAGATCTCTGGGCAGGATTAGTTCTGTCCAATTTCAGACCAGGACATTTGGGTAGTCAGAGCTTTTCTCGTTGGTGCCTGCAACAAGAACTCCATCGTGCAGGGGCAGGAGGAAGGAGGTCAACTCTTGGCTCTGACCTCCCTCCTCCTGTCCCTCTGCTGTGCCCACAATGTCACGTTGCAGCTCAGCCTTGATAACAGCCACAGGAAGTCACCTCCGGTGCTGAACTTCAAAAATGTGTTGCTGCTTCTGCCTCAGAGAGGTTGCTTTAGCAGGACAGACGGACAGAAGAATGCAGAGAGACAGACAGACCCAGCAGTGGCATGAGCGCTGCCCAGGCAGGCACAAACTCAGGACGGGGTGAATCACTCTCCAGCTGTGCCACAGCCAAACATCAGAGCAGGGCTCAGCTTCCTTCAGGCAAGGTCTGGCCTCCTCAGCAGCCTTCCCCACCTGCTCTCCACTAAGTAAGTAGATGGCTGATGGATATCTGCTGTCCTACACAATGGTGGTGCTTTGCTTGGTACGTGGTTAAGCATGGGAAGAGATAAAATGGTCTCAGGTTACACCAGGAGAGGTTTAGGCTGGACATTGGAAGGAACTTCTTCACTGAAAATGTTGTCAAGCCCTGGCACAGGCTGCCCAGGGAGGTGGTTGAATGCCCATCCCTGGAGGTGTTGAAGAGGCAGAGATGTGCTGCTGAGGGACATGGTTCAGCATCAGCTTTGGTAGAGTTAGCGAATGGTTGGACTCAGTGATCTTAAAGGTCTTTTTCAGCCAAAGTGCCTCTATGATTGAGACCCTGGCAGGTTGCACTGATGCTTCATGCCCTCCTCTCACTCCAACAGAGGGGATGTCCTGCTCACCCAAAGCAGCTGGCTTTGGATGGAAAATGTAGGAGAGACGTCTAGTTCACATTGTGGGGCACTGGAGGAGATGACAACTTGCAGCAAAGCACCTCCCTTTCTCTTGCATTGCTCAGGCAAAGGCTCTTTTCAGATCCTCATTGTGGGCAAAGGGCATGGCTGAGGTTCAGCTGAATGTGTCTGACGGGGAGGCTTATGCTCTTCCTTTTGGAGTGGAGCTTAGTCCTAAGCCCTTTTTCAACCTCAGCTGTCACTCATATCTGAAGAACTCTCAGCACTGGCAGCAGCTGCAGAGCTCCTCAGGCCATGTCTTTCCAGGCTGTAGGTACAAAGCTTGGCTTCATCACACCATGGAGCAGGGAAGGGGGTTGGATTCTGGCTGCATTAAACTCATGTAACTCAGCTGGGGATAACTTCCAAGAGGGGAGGAGCAACCTTGTGTATCTAGATTTTTTCTGATGGAAACAACCCTGAGAGAAATGGATGGTCCTAGAGTAAGACAGACAGGTGGATGGGGTAGATGATCCCCCAGAGGCTGATGGCCACTCAGCTCAGACAGCAGCAGGACAGAGGCCCCACGTTGGGTGAGTGTATCAGTGTAAAGGTTCTGCAGTGCCTCTCTGTGCAAAAGGTCTCCATCAAAGAGCATGAGGACCTGCTTCTTCTGCCTTTCACTTACCCAAGGTTCTGTGGATCCTTGTGGATTTGAGTCCCAATGAAAAGCCTCTCTGTAGGTAGGAGGCTATGACAGAGATGACCTCGTTCAATACTTTGTCCTGTATTAGTCATGCAGATTTTGTTTTCTTCATCACCTTGCTCAGCATTGAGCTTGCTCTTCAGAGCTCACATAGATCTCAGTGTAGAGGTTTCCTGAGGCACACCATTAAAAGAAGCCCTGAAGGACCAGACTCTCACTTGTTAAAGGAAGCGCTGAAGCAGTACAGTGACCAGGTCAACCACTGAGCAAACTATGAAGGTCTGTAAAGTCAGCCAAGGTATGGCTGGGCATGGCACAGCAGTTCACACAGAAGAACATTCAAGGAAAGCACTAAAGCCTGGCCAACTAGAGCAGGGAGTGGTAGTGTCCATCCAGCAGAAGGCTGGGCCATCATAGAATGGCACCTCCAAAGGTCATCTGGTCCAACTTCCCCATAGTCAGCAGGGACATCCTCAACTAGACCCAGTCCTGAGCCCTGCACCTGCCAGATCGGACACAGCTTCCCAGTTGGAGCTCTGGTGGGAACACTCTGCCACCCAGGTGTGGGGCTGCAAGGTGTGCCCCATTCTTAAACCAGTGTTGGATGGCAGCAATGAGCATATCCTGTGCTCAGGGAGAGGACCTTCTCTGCTTAGTGATGGAGTTCCAAGGGAGGAAAGCAGTTTGAAGACCGTCAGGGAAAGTCAGAAAGAGACAAAGCCTTGGAGTCACTGCCCACCATGAGAGGACCTCAAGAGGCAGAGCTCATGTTATGAAGAGCTTCCTGTCCTGACACCCTCTGACTAGTTGTGGTGACTCAGAAGATAGTGGGCAATGGCAGCATGTTCCTGCCTGGCAGAACAGGGCCAGGAGCTCCAGGAACTACCCAACCTTCCCAAAGAGAAGCAGACAGTGACTAGGATGATGGATCACCCAGGCTGGAGGAGCTGCTGAGGCTCAGCTGGCCTACACTTCACATCAAAACCTCTGCAGTACGTGTTGAAAGATGGGTCACTGCCATGGGTGACTCACTTCTGGAGGAAGCAGAAGGCCTGATAGGCAGACCAGACCTATGTCTGTGGGAAGTCTGCTGCCTCCCAGGGTGGCAATGTGAGGAGAAAGCTTCCTCACATCATTATCCACTGCTGAGCTTTCAGGTAGCTGGAGGTAAAGTAGCAACAAGAAGTCCAAGGTAATGGAGAGACAGAGGCTGGAAATTGCCCGGCAGAGAAAGACCTGGGGGTGTTGGTCAACAGCTGGCTGAAGATGAGCCAGAGTGTGCCCAGGTGGCCAAGAAGGCCACCAGCATCCTGGCCTGGATCGGCAGTGGTGTGGCCAGCAGGAGCAGGGCAGGGTTTGTCCCACTCTTCTCAGCACTGGTAAGGCCACACTTCGAATAATGTGTTCAGTGTTGGGCCCCTCACTCCACAAAGGACATTGAGATGCTGAAGCAGATCCAGAGAAGGGCAACAAAGCTGGAGAAGGATCTGGAGAACAGGTCTGGTGAGGAGCAGCTGAGGGAACTGGGGGTCTTTAGCCTGGAGGAAAGGAGACTGAGAAGAGATCTCACTGCAACTCCCTGTAAGGAGGTTGCAGTGAGGTGGAAGTTGGTCTCTTCTCCCTATCTATTAGGTGATAGAATGATAGGAAATGGCCTGGCATTGTGCCAGTGGAGGTTTAATTTGGGGATTAGGAATAATTTGTTTGCTGCAAGAGTGGCCAGGGATTGGCACAGGCTGCCCAGGGAGGTGGTGGAGTCCCCATCCCTAGAGGTGTTCAAGAAACTCGTGGCCATGGCACCTGGAGACATGGTTTAGTGGCCACAGTGGTGTTGGGATGAAGGCTGCATGGGATGATCTTCTAGGTCTTTTTCAACCCCAACAATTCTATTCTTCTGTCTGCTCCTGAGGCACTTGAGAAAAGCCCAGCTCCTCAGGCAACCATTGCCCTGGCACAGCAGTGGAGGATTGCTTTAGAAAGAGGATCCAAAAGACCTCACATTCACAGCTAGAAAACTGAAAGTGCTTTCAAGCCCCGTTCTGATCCTCCCCTGCCTCATCCATCTTCCCTGGCAGGCAAGCACTGCAGGTGTATCAGTTCAGAGGTATGAGGTGGCTTCTGGCTCATATGCCCTCTTTCAGGTGAAGAAACAAGTAGGACACCATCCTGGAGGTGTTCAAGGAACATGTGGGCATAGCACTTTGTGACATGGTTTATTTGCCACGGTGGGGTTGGGTTGATGGCTGGACCAGATGATTCACCTTAGAAGTCTTTTCCAACTGAAACAATTCTATGATTCTCTGTCACCCATCGTTATTTCCCAGAGGGGAAAAAAAAGAGATGTCTTAGTGGGCAAAAGTAGCTCTGGCTACCACTGGGGACCTTCAGGTGTCAGGGAGGAGAGAGCCAACCCACTAAGAAACCCCTGGTTCATTCAGAGAGAACCCAGATGCCCAGCTCTAAAATATGTGGTATTAAAAATGGTCACTTTTCCCATCCAGTAGTGAGGAGGCCATGGCACAGAGCCGAGCAGCTCCATTTTCTCCTGGTGGAGGCCATGACAGAAGGTTTTCTTGTCCTTTCTCTATTTCCATATCAGGTCCTGGTGGATAGAAACTCAGCCTCAACTACAGCAGGTTGTGAGCATTTTTTTTTTTCCTTCAAAATTTACAAGTCAGCTTTTTCCTGCTGTTCAAACGAAGCTGCCACATGAAGAAGGGCTTGGGGGCATAAACCCTGCCTTTTAGACTCCAGCCACAGCTTCTACGTGGAGTTTTCAGAGGCAATTCCTTTATATGAGAGCCAAATTTTCTGAGTGTCCTTCAAAGAAGATGAAAGAGGAGCTAGCAGCAGGTGTTGGGTTGGTACAGATGAGGCTGAGCTCTGCCCAGGTAGCTATGGTGGAGGGTGTGAATGCAGCTCATCAGGCAGCAAAGTGGTCCCTGCCCTCAAAAGCAGATAAAAAGGGAGAGGAACTGCAACCTCCGTGGATGTGGACACACCACACAACTTCCCCAGGCTTGCTGTGATTCGAGCTCCTCAGCAGCACTACAGTTAATATTTATCAGGCTGTTTGTCCCCAAAACCACACTGTGATATCCCTGCTGACTGCAGGGGGCTTGGACTAGATGATCTTTCCAAACCAAACCATTCGGTGATTCTATGATTTACTCCAGGAGAAGGCAGGTACAAGAAGGTTTAAATGCAGCCAGGGCTCAGGGGGTTTGGACTCCCAAGGAGTCATCTCTGAGGCGTGCAGAATGGAGACAGAGTCAGGGACTTCAGTTCTGTGCTGGCTGCAGGGATCAGCTGATGCTGGGTAGCACAGAATCCCAGCACGGCGGGGGTTGGAAAAGATAAGGGGACTCCAAAGCCTCTCTGGGCATCATGTTCTAGAGCTCCAGCACCCTCATGACAAAGAAGTTTCTCATATTCAGGTAGAACCTCCTGGGTTTCAGCTTGTGCCCATAGCCTCTTGTCTTGTCACTGGGTGCCACTGACAAGAGCCTGGTCCCATTCTTTTGCCTCCCCCCTTTAGCTCTTGCTGAGCCTTGAGAAGATCTTTGCAACTTTGAACCTATCTCCTGCCTGTCTTTCAGGATCAGAAGGAGCTTTTGAGACCTTTATGCTCCAGCTCCTGCTTTATATTACTCAAGAAAAGAAGTCTCTTCTAGAAGAGAGGTGACAGTCTCCCCATCTGCAGAGATTTCAAACCCAGCTGGCCATTATGATCCTGGCCAAGCTCTGTGGGTGCCCTGCTTTAGCAGGGGGGTTGGACTGGATGGTCTTCAGAGGTCCCTTCCTACCCTCACCATGCTGGGATTCTGAGCTATGTCCAAACGTATCCTATACCAGAGCTGCTCTGTTTGTGTTTGTGCAGACCCTTCCCAACCAGCTGAGCTGTTTGACAAGCTAAGAGGCAGCAGAAGGCTTCTTGAGGACAGGCTTCAGGTCTGGCCTGGCACCTGGGAGTTAGGGAGCAGCCAACACAAAGGCACAGGGGGAAATGTAGTGAGCTTCCTGACATTGTAAATAAAGAAAATAGAAAGAAAAAAAAAAAAAAAAAGGGTGGGGAAAGACAAAACACCCTATGGAATAATTTAATTTATTTATTACTTCATCTCTACTGACTGTCAAAGGTGGTCACCCATTGCTGTGGACTTTCTTGAGCTGGTTTGTTACCACCAGCTTGAAAATAATAAACATGATGGTCAGGATTTAGCCAGGTTGTGGAGTAAGGTGCTTCCCTCAGCCCATTTTGGGTGGTCCTGTCCACCTGCATCCCCTGAGAGTGATGGAGGAGGTCTGCTGGGTGGAGAGGTGCAAGGAGGAGGCAGGGTGGTGGTCACTGGTCGTGCTCAAGGAACATAAATCTTGGCGACTAAAGATGAAATTATAGAGGGCTTAGATAGTCAGCAGCAGGCTCTGCTGAGCTTTGCAGGGAGCTCCTCCAAAGCCTGAGGGAATGGTATTAAAGAAAGTAATAAATCTGGAACATAGGAGGGTGAGGTGGCAGATGGTTCCTGCACCTCCCAGAGCCTCTGTCCCAGGGCTGCTTTCAGCTTTTCTGCACCAACTGGGCATTTTTTTCCCCTCCAATCCCTTTCACAGCTCAGCCTTTCAAGGGTGACAGCTACATTTCATCCTTCTGTTTTCATCCCAGTCACCTCAAAACAGCTGAAGAGTGAGGATACACACCCATCCGTGAGCTGCAAAGCCAAGGCAGAGTCCTTCTCAGAAGGGCTGAGCTGAAAGCGTGCAGTGAACTGAGTGAATGATGTTGTGATGAAGGCTGAGTGCTGGCAAAAGAAATGGGGATTTCCAAAGACACAAGGTCTAAGGACAAAGATAAGGGCTAGGATGTTCAATCTGGCCTTGACGAGTCTGGTATGACACTGCTAGGGGAAAGCTCCCAGAGGGGACCTCACTAGATGGTGGAGTTGTTTCCCAGAAAGACTTATCTTGGATGGAAAACATTTAAAAATAGGCTAATAGGAAATGTTTTCTTTTTATAGAAAATAAAAAGATTGACCAGTTGTAATGATCTTGGCTTTGTCAGGAGAGCATGGACAGGGAGTACACTGCTGTCACTGGAGGCAGGAGGTGGCTGAGGAGGGGACATCCCATCTCAATACCTATGTCTGAGGGTACACATGGCCCATTGCAGGAGCTCAGAGGTGATTTTACCCATGGGTACTAAGCCCTACAGAGGAACAAGCAGAAACAAATCTCACCAAGTATGCTGCTGGGGACCATCCTATGAGGTCTGGGTTTGGAGGAGTCTGTCCTCAGAGACTTCTCCTATGGCCAGGACCAAAGGATGCAGTGCTCCATGAGGTTTACTCCCATTGTGGGTTGTGGGGAGGCAAAGGAGGGTCTTGCTGAGGCGCTTGCATCCTTCCACTTTCAACCTGATTCCTGGAGGAGCTGACAGAGCTTGTCCCAGCCTCCCCTTCCATGGCTTGTGCTAACATCCATGGGCTGTGATCAACTTCTCTGCCATAGCAACCATCTCCTCCTTGGCTACAACCTGGCCAGTCCCCATGCAACACCCAAACTGAGCTCCAGCATCCTCCAAGGCCAAAGACAGAAACTTTTCTGCACCCAGGACCTCACCTCCCTGCTGTACCTCTGCCCAGACTGGTGCCAGCCATCCAACTGCCATGGCTAGCTTTGATTGGTGGAACCGATTAGTTAGTGGGTTGAAAGATTTACATCTGTTGCCTTCTCTCTACCTCCCTCCTCCACCCTCCCCCTGGCTCAAACCTGCCCTCCTCTCCTCACCTCACCCTCCCACCCAAACAGGTAAGGAGAGCAGTTTGGGAGAAGCTGATTTGCAGCCGAGCTCTGACCCTCCAGGAATGGACAGCAGCTACCTCAGCGTGAAGGAAGCCGGGGTGAAAGTGCCCCAGGACAGGGCCAGCACAGACCTCCCCAGCCCCATGGACAAGACCGATTCAGAAAGCAACAAGGGCAAAAAGCGGAGGAACCGCACCACCTTCACCAGCTACCAGCTGGAGGAGCTGGAGAAGGTCTTCCAGAAGACCCACTACCCAGATGTCTATGCCAGGGAGCAGCTAGCCATGAGGACAGACCTCACTGAGGCTCGTGTGCAGGTAATGGGGGGTGGCCTAAGGATGGGGAGGGCTGGGGGAGCTGCAAACCTCCACCCCTCTGGGGTGGGGGAGATGCACACAAGCCCACCTCTCTGGGGTGGGGGAGATGAACACAAGCCCACCTCTCCGGGGCTCTTTCTGGCAAGATGAGGAATGTAACAAATTGTGTTGAATGATTTGATGTAGAGGTGGCCAGGTTGTTTAGTACTGGAGAGAATGAGAGGCATGTCCCATTTGCCTGGTTGTCTAAGTGTGTGCTGAGACTGTGTGAAACTTGGTGATCTGGAGCACAAAGCTGCTCCCAGCTCCTTAAGAGGAGTAGGAACCAGTGGTCTCAATCATCTCCACCCACACCAGTGCCAGATCCCATCAGCCGGCTCCCTAGAACTTACCTGAGGAGTCCACCAGAGCCAGACACTGCATTGAAGGAAAAAAGAATTCTCCAGGTGCTGCTCTTTCCAATTGGTCAAGCTCAAACCAAAGATCTGGCAGAGCTCAGAAGCACGTGCAGAAAAGGAGCATCATCATCTGGAGTGGACACCTGCAGCTCACACTTTGATGGTCATCAAAGGTCCCATTGAAGCTTAGGCTCTCATTCTCCAGTCTAGGGTTTCAGCGCTCATGCTTGGTACCAGACACTGCTTGAGCCAATCCAGGGTGGCAGCAGGTGTGGTGCACCAGAGAAACGTGGCAAGACAACTGGATGGTGGCAGTAGAGAAAGACACACACGTGGCTCTTGCATGCACACACAGAATCATAGACTTGGTTGGTTGGAGAAGACCTCTAAGATCATCCAGTCCGACCATTCTCTAATTCTACCAGGGCTGGTGCTAAACCATGTCCCTCAGCAACACATCTCTGCCTCTTTGAAACATCTCCAGGGATGAGGATTCAGCCATCTCCAAGGGGACCCTGTTCCAATGTTTGAGAACCCTTTCAGGGAAGAAGTTTCTTCTAAAATCCAACCTAAACCTCCCTTGGTGCAACCTGAGGTCATTTCCTCTCATCCTATCACTTGGAGAAGAGACCAACTCCCACCTGGCTCCAACCTCCTTTCAGGGACTCATAGAGAATGAGGAGGTCTTCCCTCATCCTCCTTTTCTCCAGATACCTAAACCAGACCTCTTGGGCTGTATCCTGGCCTGCCCCGTGGTGGGGTGGAGAAGGAACTGGAAGGAGCCAGGGAATGTTGCCCAAGCCAGCCTCCACCTCAGAGCCACCCTCCTGGTTGCTGATCCCATTAATGAAATGTTCTTCGTGGTGCCCCTGTGATGAAACAGAGGGAAATGTCAAACTCTGCTGCAGAGAAAAAAAAAAAAAGAAAAAAAGGAGAACAGAACAAAACAAACCCCAAAAAGCACAACAAAACCCAACCTAAAAAGCAAAGCGAAGCAAAAAGTAATATATCTTGATCCCTTTTCCCCCATAAAACCCTGGGAGGCTGGTGGAAGGAGTGGAAAGACTGAGCTAAGCCTGCAGGAAATTAAACATGAAATGAAAACAAGCTTGAGTTATTCAGTTCTCTCATCCCAGGCTCCAATTTCCCATTCCAGGCCACTGATAAAATGGTGTCCAGTTTCAGTGCTCAAGGATGAATTCTGGCTCTGTTCTTGCAGGCTGGAAAGCAAAGGGGCTGGTGGCCATCCCCAGGAAGAAGAGAGACAGACTTTTGCAGAGGGATGGGGTCCTGGAGATAGGCAGACAGGTGGAGGTCAGGAAGAGGGAGAAGAGAAGCAAGGCTGGAAGGCAGCGGTGGGGAGAACCTCACACTTCAGCCTCTGCTGGGGTGGATAGGAGGGCAGGGAAACCACTTTAACTTGGAGGAAGGATGGACACAGCAGTGCAGTCCCCAGATATCCTGCTGGCTGGTGAGGTCCCAGCTTAAGCACATGGAACTTGGTGGCAGGGGCAGGGTGGTGGGCTAGCAGCAGCAGTGAACAGGAGCCTCCAGCTTTCCTTGTCCCAAGCCATTCCTGGCCTCTCCACCCCACAAAGCACATTGGCTGTGGATCCATATGGATTTAGGTACCAGCATCTGGCTGGATGTTTATAGAGGCATGAAACATTTTCTGCTTTATGGAGGTGGTTTGGCACATCAGGGCTTATCAAAGCAGTGTCTGCAGGAGTTGAGTAGATGACATTTACCCTTCCACCTCTGCTTGGGTTTTTAACATTTCATCCCTGCACCAACCTTGACCCCTGCACTGACCTCAGCCACTGGCACATTCCCTGTCCCACAGCAGTCTCTCTTGGTGAAGGGTGAGAGGCAATGCAAGGAAAACAAGCCTCAGGTGGGGCTTGGATGTGGTTTTTTAAAGCAGGTGTCTTCCAGGCTGGAGGAACTCTAAAGCACAAGTCCTGTGAAGGAACTGGGGTTGTTTAGCTTGGAGAAAAGGAGGCTGAGACCTCATTGCTCTCTACAACTCCCTGAAAGGAAGTTGCAGCCAAGTGGAGGTTGGTTTCTTCTCCCAGGTAAGAAGTGATAGGATGAGAGGAAACAACCTCAAGTTGCACCAAGGGAGGTTTAGGCTGGACATGAGGAACAATTTCTTCTCTGAAAGGGTTGTCAAACCCTGGACCAAGCTGCCCAAGGGCAGTGGTGGAGTTCCTGTCCCTGAAGGAGTTTAAAAGAGATGTGATGCTGAGGGATATGAGTTAGTGGTGGACTTGATAGTGTTGGGCTTGATGCTCTCCAAGGTCTTTTCCAGCCTACAGGATCCAGTGATCCCAAATCCTTAGTATGAGCTGGGGTTTGCTGACATCACCACATTACACGCTGCCTTGCCTGTCCTGATCTCCCTGGAGCACTATGGAGGTCAGAAGAAACCAATTAGTCAAAAAAGGACCAAAAAAGAAAAGAGAACTTCAATAAGTGGTCCAAACCTTGCCACAAGTGTTTCAGGGCAGCACAGAGCAGACAGCAGCCCTCAGGCTGTCTCCAATAGCCCAAACATCACTGAAGACTGAAGACACTCTTCTTCAGACTGACATGATGGTTTGCCACAGCCTCCCAGCCCACCAGCCATGTGGGAATTGCAGTTCATTGCACCACAGAATCATTTGGGTTGACAGGGACCTTTCAAGGTCATTTAATCCAGCCCCCTTGCAGGAACTGCCAGTTTCAACCATTTTGCTCTGCCAGAACTCAATCCAATGGAGGCCTGAGGAGCAGCAGATTCAGAAGCCTGTTCTGCCTTGGTCAGCTCCAGGAAACGTCCCCACAGCTCCAGCCTGGGGAAGCCAAATGCACAAGCCCTGCACCGATGGCTTCAGAGATTGCACGACAGAGCTGGGCCCCACCATGGAAGCTGTGGGATGACTGAGTGAGATGCTTGGGATGGATGTTCAGATGGGATGCTGGGACAGGATGCTCAGGATGGATATTGAGAAGGATGCTTGGGTGGAATGTTCTTTGGCAGAATGCTTGGAATTGATATTAAGGCAGGATGCTGGGGCAGGATGCTCAGGATGAATCTTGAGAATGGTTGGGTGGAATGTTCTTGGGCAGGATGCTCAGGTGGGATCCTCAGGGAGAACACTCAGGCTGGATGCTTACTTAGGTGGGATGCTCAGGAAGGATTCTGAGGCCAGATGTTCAAGTGGGATGCTCAGGCTGGGTACTCAGGAAGGATGCTCAGGTGGGATCTTCAGGCAGGATGCTTAGGCTGGATGCTCAGGTGGGATCTTCAGGCAGGATGCTTAGGCTGGATGCTCAGGTGCAGTGCTCCATGAGGAAGCTCTAAGGGGCTGCCCCAAGCCCGGCTGAGCGGGCAGGGCAGGCAGTGCCTTCTCCAGGCAGGGGAAGGGCCGCATATGCCTGGCACATGTTGGCCCTGGCCCCATGCACAGCCAGGGCTCTGCTCCCTACCTGCTCCCCACCCCTCTGTGCACAGCGGGGCCTCCTCCGCCCGCCAGCAACCGGGTCACCAGCGCTAACTTTGAATCTGCAGATCAAAGAGGCATGAGCTGGGCCAGCCCTGGGACTGGCCTGCAGCTGGGCTGCGGCGGCTGTGCCAAGAAGAGGTAGAAGAAAAGCAGACAGATGCCTGGGGGCATCAAACCTGCTCCAGTAGGGCTCTCTCCATCTGCAGCTGGGATAACGTCAGGGCCTTTCTGCTGGGGCTTTCTCCACCCGCTGAGAATCCTCAGAGGGGGGTTTGATTTGGGGAGTGGGGGGTGGAGGGGGTTTGGATTGCAGGTTTGGGTAAGGCTAGTGTGGGCAGCTTGGGGATGGCCCGTGCCAGTGGCTGTGGGGCAGGGCACTCAACCCACATGAGAAGGATGTGTCCTGGTGTTCCCCAGGCTGAGCAGATTACAGCTGAGCACAGCCAGACCCTCAGCTGCTCACTGGTAGCCTGGTGGTGGGAGCTGCCAGAGACTCTCACACGGTGGTAAGGGGGAAATCTGGAGCAGCAGAGCCTGTAACAACCCTTCCGGCACAGGCAAGGAGGTCAGCTCAGACCAGAAACCACAACCCCTTGGGTCTGTCTTTCCCTGGAAAGACCAGGCATGGTTCCTTAGCCATGTCCCCCCTTCCACCTTCTGAACCACCGTGCAAAACTCGAAGCAGAAGCGAGCAGCTCTAGGGCTGCTCTTTTCATGCACTGGCGTGACCTGCACAACCCAGCCCCTGGTGATCGCCTGCATCTCTCAGTGCCTTCAAAGAGGCTCTTGATTGATGTGTTTCCCTGACTCACAAGCTTCAAGAGGCTTTGAAGACACTGGGCCAGGCTCTGATCTCTCTCAGGCTGATGCAAATCAGGAGCAGTGGTGCTGACAACAGTGCAATAACCCACACTGATGTCAAGCCAGTAAAAATAAGAGCAGAAAGAGAGTTTTGGTCTTTGCCTTGAAGGCCTCTGAGCAGCACCATGGAGCAGAGAGCTGCAAACCCAGAAAAGAGAGCTTAGTATGCAGCAAAGACTGTGCCACACTGTGGAAGGCCTCTGGTCCTTTCCTGCAGCTAAGGGAGGAAGGAGTGTCAGACTTTATATTTTTTTTATTTCCCCCCTCATAGTGAAAAGAAATAAGGCTGAGAACCCAGTGAGAAATGCAAGCTTTGAGCCAGCAGCATCATCATAGGCAGGGATGAGGCTTGGGGAAAGTCCCGGCGCTGCTGGCTTCATCCTGGCAGCAGCACACATGAGTGGATTCCTATTTCTCACCTGAGGCTGAGTGGCAGCACCTGGGGAACACTGGTTTTGGGGTGTGAGGGTGCTGGGCTGCCCTAGGGCAAGCCAAGCTGTGGGAATGAAGACCTGGGAACATCTCCAGGAAGGCAAACTCCAAAAGATGGGCATCCAGGCAGCATGGGATGACCCCCATTCCCCCTGGGCATGGGTGTGGAGCATCCTGCTCCCATGCCAAGCACCACCACCCGCCTGCCAGTGGGCTTCCTGGGGGCTGCCAGGCCGCCACCAGCTCCCCCTTTATTGAGAGCCCCCCGTTGTCACCCCTCCCCAGGTGTGGTTCCAGAACCGCCGAGCGAAGTGGCGGAAGCGAGAGCGCTTCGGGCAGATGCAGCAGGTCCGGACCCACTTCTCCACTGCCTACGAGCTGCCCTTGCTCACCCGTGCTGAGAACTATGCCCAGGTGAGCTCAGCCCTACCACCCCCTGCCCCGCTCCACAGAATCAGTGAACCATAGAATTGTTTGGGTTGGAAAAGACTTCAGACATTATCTAGCCCAACACCTCCATGGCCACTAAACAGTGGCCCCAATTGCCACTTGAACACCTCCAGGGATGGTGACTCCACCACCTCCCTGGGCAGCCTGTGCCAGTGCCTGACAACATTTTCAGTGAAGATTTTTTTTTTCTAATCTCCAACCCAAACCTCCCCTGGCAAAATTTCAGGCCATTTTCACCTGTCCCAGTGCTGGCTGGACACAGCACATTTGCTGCCAGTCCAAGTGATGGTTTGCATCTCAGGTTCATCCACCAAGAACTGAAGGGACAGGAACTGATTTATCCTGGTGTCCTTCTTCTGGTCTCTCATGCCCTGGACTGGAGAAGTCACCTCTAAAGCAGTCAAAGAGCCCAGCCCTGTGTGACAAAGCTCAGCCACCTTTTGGGCACAGGTCACCCTTCCCAGCACACTGCTTTCCAACACTCTTCTTCTACCACATCTGCTGCTGCCACTGGTTTGGAAAAGGTGCAAGAGTCATGGTTAAAATCCCATCAGTTCCCAGGAAGGCTCCCTGTTGCTGCACTCTGGTTTCAAAGAATCCAAACAATCCCAGCATGGTGGGGGCTGGAAGGGAGCTCTGGGGATTATGCACTCCAACCACAGCAGCCTGCCCAGGATCACAATATCCAGAATCGTTTGGAATCTCTCCAGACTTGGAGACTTCACAACCTCTCTGGGCATCCTGCTCCAGGTCTCCAGCACACTCACAACAAAGAATTTCCTCTTCATGTTTAAATGGAACCTGCTGGGTTCCAGTTTTTGTCCACTGTCTCTTGTCCAGATGAGGCCTGACTAGGGAGGAGGAGAGGGGCAGGAGAACCTCCCTGGTTCTCCTCTTCTCCCAGGCACCCTCTTTAGACTCTTGGACAGAAGCTCTTTTACCCTGGCAAACTCCCACAGCCATCTCCCAGTGCTGGGCTGTGGTACCTGCATCATGCTTGGTGACATCCAAGGATGCTTCCCAAGAGACTTGTAGGTTTGTGCTCCAAAGGAAGGGTGAGAGCAGCCTTGTTGACATTAGCTGAGGCTGCTCCTGGAGCCTGCTGAAACCATTCCTGCCCTGGCTCAGCAGGCAGAAGACAGAGCTGTCTCCCTGCCTCACCTCCCTGTCCTGGCACACCTGGACATGCCACAGCAGCCTGCTAAGCATTGTGTCAGGCCCTGGTTCCTGACACTGCCTTCAGATGATGCCAGGGCAGGAGGAATGGGGCCTTTGCCCCTGAATAAACACTCCTCTAGCTGGCCAACTGCTCTTCCCACCACTGAGAACTCGCTCAAGGACATAAATATAGACTTATGGCATTTAGTTCTCTAGCTGTGATGCTCTGGCCCTGACTTGTCCTCAGAGATCTGCTGGGAGTCCTCCCTCCATGATGTCTCAGCTGTCAGCTGCCTCCCCACCAAAGCTCCTCCTGCAGCCAAGCCAAGAGCGTTTGACCTCTCTCCTGCTTGGCGTCTCCCCCGAGCTGAACAAGAGGCCCTTATGAAACAGCTGAGAGATGCCAAGGGAGCTTTGCAAGCAGAGGACACTCTCAGCAGCCCTTTCAGCAACCCCTTCTCCTGCCTTTGTCACCTACTCTACTCCCTCCCCCACTCCTGGCCTCCTCTCCCAGCTCTGGAGAGCCAAAAAAAGCAACTTGCAGGAGGTGGATCAGGGAAGGGCCACGGGTGAGGAGTGCAGTGGGGTTGTGGGATGAAGGGCCCTTTGCTCTCTTGCTCCAGCTGCTCACCTCCCTGCTTTCATCCAGCGTCCCCCAACCACAGTACACCTACCCCCTGCCTCTTCTGCAGGGATGCTGCAGCAGCCCAGGTGGCTGCTCCAGGTGATCCCCCAAGAGCTGGTGATGCTGCTTCCTCAATAGGCAATGATCACTGTGGGGAAACTGCCTGCTGTGGGCAGGTCAGCTCCCATGAACATGCCTGAGTGCACCAGAATCACAGAATCATCAGGGCTAGAAGGGACCTCAAGGATCATCCAATTCCAACCCCCCTGCCATGCGCAGGGACACCTCACACTAGTTTAGGTTGCTCAGAGCCACATCCAGCCTGGCCTGAAAAATACCCAGGGATAAGGTTTCTATCCTGAGCAACCTGTTCCAGTGTCTCACCACCCTCGTGGTGAAGAAGACACCAGTTTTTTTTTGTGCTGGCAGCATCTCTGCTCCCAAAAGTGTTCCTGGTGTAAAAATAATGGAAGAGAATTGGATGGGAAGAGATGAACAGAGAGACACTAGGGCACAGTCCTGCTCCCAGTGACACAGTGCCACACTCCCTGGCCCTGCTTGGATTGGCATATGGACTTTGGAGAGGACCTGCTGCCTCCAATGGAGGAGTTTGTGGATGTCAGTGTTGATTATAGAATTGTTTTGGTTGGAAAAGGATCTTTAAGATCATCAAGTCCAAAAGCTAACCCAGCACTGCCAGGTCACCGCTGGACCATGTTCCTCAGCACCACATCTACACAGCTTTGAAAGACTCAAAGGATGATGATCTTTGGTGGGTTAGGAACTTACCCCCCCCCCCCCACACACTGTTGAAATTTCCCAGATAGCTCAGACGACTTGGAAGTAAGCTGAAGCTCTATTCACAGCAAAGCAAAACGTACAAGCATATAGACACAATATATTTGCATTTACAATTATATACAAATGAGAAATAATATAGAAATCCAAAATCCCTCCCGGACAAAGGAAACTGTCCAGAAGGGGCTCAAAGATACCCGTTCTTTCTCCTTCTACTTTCCCAGACAGACAGACAAACAAAACCCACCAGCAAAGCTTACGTTGTTATTTGTTAGTAGAGAGATACTGGAGTAGAGTGAAGGAGAAGCAAAAGGAAGCAATGTCCTGGAACCAAGCGGGACAAGTTGTCAACATTTTGGCTTTTTATCCCTCTCAGCAAACCAACGAATAATAATAGACTTCATCATTCTTTTTCCTTTCACAACCAATGATCTAATTTCTCTCATTATAATATTCCAATTAGCCTCAAACCAGCACATGATCCAACCACTGACCTGGGCAGCCTGTTCCAGGCCTTGGCAACTCTTTCTGTAAAGAAATTGTTGCTCACGTCCAACCTAAACAACCCCTGGCACAACTTGAGGGTGTTTCTTTTTGTCCTGTCAGTTGTCCCTTGGGAGAAGAGACCAACATCTACCTGGGTCCAACCTCCTTTCAGAGAGGTGTAGAGAGCAATGAGGTCTCCCCTCAGCCTCCTCTTCTCCAGACCTAACCCCAGGTCCCTTAGCTGCTCCTCACCAGCCCTATTCTCCAGACTCTTTATCAGCTTTGCTGCCCCTCTCTGGACCTGCCCCAGCCCCTCAATGTTCTTTTTGGAGCGAAGGGCCCAAAACTGAGCCCAGCAGTTGAGGTGTGGCCTCTCCAGCAAGTACAGGGGGACAATCCCTGCCCTGGTCCTGCTGGCCACGCTATTGCTGATCATCTCCTTGCTGAGGCAGGGCTGAGGGAGTTGGGGCTCTTGGGCTTGGAACAGAGGAGCCTGAGGGGTGACCTCATTCACGTTGCTAAAGATGTGCAGGGCAGTGTGAGGGAGACAGAGCCGGGCTCTGCTCGGGGATGTCCAGTGGCGGGGCAAGTGGCATTGGGTGGAGGCTGGAGCAGAGGAGGTGCCACATGAACACAAGGAAAAGCTTTTTCACAGTGAGGGTGCCAGAGCCCTTGAGCAGACTGCCCAGAGAGGTTGTGAAGTCTTGTACTCTGGAGACATTCAAAACCCGTCCGGATGTGTTCCTGCGTGAGCTGTTCTAGGTGATGCTGCTCTGGCACGGGGGTGGGACTGGACGGGCTTTGGAGGTCCTTTCCAGCCCCCAACATTCTGTGATTCTGCGATCCAAGCCGAGATGCTGGTGGCCTCCTTGGCCACCTGGGCACACACCCGCTCATCTTCAGCCAGCTCTTGACCATCATCCCCAGGGCTTTCCCTGCTGGGAGTTCCCAGCCGCTCTGCCCCAGGCCTGAAGCATCTTCGCGACCCAAGTGCGGGACTCAACCCTCGGCCTCGTCGAACCTCATCCCACCAGCGCAGCCCTGGCCCTTCAGTGCAGACCCCTCCGCAGATCCTCCATGCCCCCCGCCCCCCCCACCACCGGGCAGCCCTAACCCTCCTTTTCCTACCCGCTCTCCCTCCCCAGATCCAGAACCCCTCCTGGATCGGCAACAACGGAGCCGCCTCGCCCGTGCCCGCCTGCGTGGTGCCCTGCGAGCCGGTGCCCTCCTGCATGTCGCCGCACGCCCACCCCCACGCCCCCAGCGGCGTCTCCGACTTCCTGGGTGGCCCCGGCGGCCACGCGGGACAGACTCACATGGGTGGGCTCTTCGGCACGGCCGGCATCGGCCCCGCCATCAACGGCTACGAGCTGAGCGGCGAGCCGGACCGCAAGACCTCCAGCATCGCGGCCCTGCGGATGAAGGCGAAGGAGCACAGCGCCGCCATCTCCTGGGCCACATGACGAGGGCTGCCGAGCCCAGCGCCCGCCGCGCCGCGGGGGATCGGCGGCACCCAGCCCGCCCCGCTCCGACTCCGGCCGCCAGCTGCCTCCTCGGGGATCTGACCGCAGCACTTTCAGCTACCCTCGGCGTGTTAAAGGACACACGGCAACCTGAGTGGGGCGCTCCCGGCACCGCCGCGGCGCCTCCCGGCATCCCGGGGTCGTGTGAGCAGGAAGAGGGGTGCGGAGCAGTGCCCTCTTCCACTGAGGTCTGCGTTCCCGTGAGGTCCCCTCCCGTCACGCCCCCCCCCTCCGCAATAACCCAGGGCTTTGGGTGTTTTTGTTTTTTTTTTTTCTCTCCCTGCACCTCTTTCTGACACCGGACCTGCCTTTGCAAAAAGCAGGAGCCCAAAGGTGCTTCAGGGGCTTCTGCCAGCCCATCACCACCACCACCCCACCCCCATACACACCTCCACGCTCTCTCTCCTCTCCTAACTCGGTGGCAGTGTAGCTGACATCTGTTCTGCCCTGGCCGGTGGACGGGATGGAGACCGACACCGGCAAAGAGACATCTCTCAGGCTCCCACCCTTTAGCAAGTGGCTGTGACTTCCCACAGCCAAGCTGGGAAGACACCTTGAAGCTAGAAAGAAGGCAACGTTTCCCCACCCACCTCCTCCTGCCCTGCTGCCTGTCCATCTTGCTGGTTGATAGGAAGCTCAGAGATGTAGAAGGCTGTGCAGAGGATGTTCCTCTTCCACGGTGCTGGGAGTTTTGGCCAGGCTCTGGTTACCCACCTCAGCAGAAGGTAACTTCCCAGCATGGTTTGCTGTCCCAGGAAGCACCTGGGCTTGGCATGACCAGGGTCACAGTCAAGTGTTGAGGCTCAGGTGTGTGGTGGGGCAGCAAAGTGTCTCCTCTGGCTTTCCCTGGGTTGGGAATTACTGTTCTCCATTTAGAGCCAGCAGCTAAGGGAAGGTACAGTAACTCCAAAGAGACTGCTCTGAGATGTGCTAGGACATGGCCAAGGCTGCCTAAGGTCATCAGGTGCCTCCTAGACCTTGCCCTGGGGCTGGATATGTGCAACAACAGCCCCTCCCCGCAGCCCTCCACCACAGGGCCTTGCTGCACACAGCTGCTGTGGACATCTCCTGGTGGGTACAGCACAGGGAGCAGGCTGGGAAGGGACAAAGGGCTGGCTGAGATGACACTACCACACCTCCAACCACTTCAGCTCCTCTTCATCTTGCAGAGGAAGCAGGAGACACCGGCACATGCCTGGGTTGTCCGATGTGTCGCCTCTGCTTTTCCATCCCAGTGCTCTCCAAAGAGTAATGTTGAATTACCCTTTTACCCCACTAAGGAGAAGCTGAAGGTCCTCCTGAGCACCACCACCTACAAAGTGTGGCCCAAGCTGGGGCAGCTGGCTCCTAGGACCACAAGGGGAACACAGAGCTTTACTCCCACCAGAATTTGCATGCCCCTCCTCATGCTCGTGGTACCATCACTAATCTATTGGGATAAGAGAACACCAGGAGAATTTTTTCAGTTGGAAAAGACCTTTAAGGTCATTGAGTCCAACTGGTAATGCAGCACTGCCAAGTCCACCACTCCATGTTCAGCACCAAGGAAGGCATCTCAATGACCTAGAGATGCCTTCTAGCCTCTAGAGACACCTTCTATCATCTCAGGAGGATGCCTTCCTGGGCACACCACACACTTAACCCACACCATGTGCATGAGCAGAGCCTTTACAACCACAAGCAGACAGGACTTGGGTGCCAGCCTGAACATTCAACTCAGCATGATGGCTTAGGTGCTAAATGTGATCACTGAATCAGGCCACAGCACCTTGATCAGACAAAGGTGGAAATCACCCTCAGTAGCTTCTGGTGGGCACACCAGAAGCTATGGGGGTCCTAGGCCACCATGGGATTGGATGGCAGAAGGTAGCTTCTCCAGCAGATCTTGGTGCAGTATTGAGAGCAATTTCCCAGGTACACTGAGGGGCAGGATGTTGTCCATGGTTGGCAGACAATGTTATGAAGAATTGCTGCCCTGAGGGCCCCATGATCATAGAATGACAGGATGCTCGAGGTTGGAAGGGACCTTTCAAGGTCTCCTAGTCCAGCTCCCCATGCTATCCCCACCATGAAGTTCCCAAAAAGGTAAATTAGGCTGGTAGGGTAGGTGGGCACATGAAGACGGGTCTTGTGTGGTCTGCGGGTACCAAAGGTAGCTCCAGCAGAGGTTTGTGGCCATTCCAGAGTTTAGTTAAAGGGCAGCTTTTCCTCCTGGACTTCCACAGGGCCAGGACCTCACCTGAGCCCGGAGAACTGAATGCCACATCCCTTGCCTTAAAGAGAGGACAGTCCCCTGGCAGCAGTCAGAGAGACTTGGCCAAGGCTTTCTCACCCCTTAAAACCTATGTGCAAAGCACACATTGGCCCCACCACCTGCTTTAAACCCCACTGCCCAATAGCATCGTGAGGTCAGGGTGGGGAGACTTTGTTCTCCAGAGACCAAACATCACTGGGTTTCCTTTCTACTGGTGGCTTGATGGAAGGGGCTCCTCTTGGTAGTCTCCAAAAGCAGGTTGAAGCCACCTAGATTTTTAATTAATTTAAAAGGGGGGTTTGTTTGGTTTAAGCTAGCTGTTAACAAGAAAATCTGTCTAAATATATATATAAGTAAGTTATTTATATATATATCTATCTATATATCTTAACCAGGTCAACCTGCATCTCAACATCTTCTAAAGGGTCAGCACTGCTCCTGCAATCTCAAGTTACCACGATAAAGACCCTTTTTTTTTTTTTTTAATTAATGGCTATTATAATGATGATAATGATTTTGATGCCTTTCCACTCTGCTTTACTTCTTTCTCTATTTATTTCTCATTGGGTGTTTCACTCCTGCTCATACATTGAGTTCTGGTTCCCTAGCTTGGATTTGCCTTTGAAGCTCCAAGCTTTGTCCCAAAAAAAAAGGCCATCAAAATGTTCCCCAAGTCCCATGGTGGCATCTTCTGTGGGTGCAGCACCCAAGAGCACTCAGCTCCAGCCTCATGGAAGTAGTAAAATGTTTCTTCTGGTCTCACAGCTCCAGCACCTACCTGGGTTAGCCTCATGGGGAAGAGGACCAAGACAAAAGAGATAAAAGAGAACCAGTAAGATAAAAGAGAACCAGCCTCACTCTCCTTTGCCCATGACAGCATGGGAACAAGCACCCAGCCCTGCTGGAGCACCCACCCAGCTCTGCAGGAGCACTCAAGCATGCCTGGCCCAACTCACCAGCATGAACTGGGGAAGGCCACAGGTGGTGAAGGCATCTTGGATGTGAGGACATGGAGCTGCAGCACGGGTGGCTTTAGGGGTGTAGTGCTAAGCCAGGCTGGGTGTAGAGGCTATGCTGCCCAAGCAGGGTTGTCAGGTGAGTGTCTTCAGTAGTGGAGGTATTTTAGAATCATGGAGTCATTTTGGTTGGAAGAGACCTTTAAGATCATTGAACCCAAGCATTAACTCAGCACTGCCAGGTCACCACTAAACCATGTCCCTCCGCACCACATCTACACAGCTTTGAAATCTCTAGAGGGATGGAGAATCCACCACTGCCCTAGGCAGACTGGTCCAGGGCTTTAGAACCCTTTTGGAGAAGAAATTGTTCCTCATGTCCAACCACTGGCACAACTTGAGGCCATTTCCTCTTGTCCACTCATTTGTTCCTTTGGAGATGAGACCAACCACCACCTGGCTCCTTTCAGGGAGCTGTAGCAATGAGGTCTCCCCTCAGCCTCCTCTTCTCCAGACTAAACAACCACCTCCAGTTCCCTCAGCTGCTCCTCACCAGCCCTGTTCTCCAGATCACTGTTCACCAGCTTCCTGGTCTCTCCTCAGCCTCCCCTTCTCCAGACCAAACAGCTCCAGCTCCCTCTGCTGCTCCTCACCAGACCTGTTCTCCAGACCCTTCACCAGATTTGTTCCCCTCAGCCTTCTCTTCTCCAGGACTACATGACCCCAGGTCTCTCATGCACTCCTCACCACTCCTGTTCTTCAGACCTTTCACCAGCTTCATTGCCCTTCTTTGGACTTGTTCCAGCAGCTCAGTGGCCTTGGAGTGAGTGGCCCAAAAACTAAACCCAGTATTTGAGGTGCAGCCTAACAGGAGAACAATCACTCCTCTGCTTCTCTTCTGGGGCAGGAACGTGCATTTCCCTCGTTCCCAGGGTCCACCCAGCACCTTGCAAAGCACATTGCAAACAAAGGCAAAAAAAGGACCTTTCTTGGAAAGAAAGAAAATCAAAAGCCCAACCAAAACAACAAAAGCAGTTTGAAAAATAATCAAGCAGAGGCAGGGTGAAAAGCAAAGAGATTTGAAGAAGAAAGAGAGAGAGGAGGAGGAGGAGAAATGAAGCCCATATGGGAAGGCATGGGTGTGGAATGGGATGGGAAGTTGTTCAGCCCCAAAGGGAGGTGGGAGAAGGTGGTGGGATGGGTTTGCAGCCCTTGGCTCTTTGCTGTTTCCCCACTCCCCCAGCGTAGGTAGGTAGGTAGGTAGGACTTTTATACTACTGATTTTGAAGGACAGTTTTGGACGTCTAATAATATCTCAGTTTAGGTGTGCAGTGTTTGAAAGACTGGGAGCAAGGAAGAGAACCAAACCTCAATCACTATTATTGGGTGGTTTTATTATAATTATTATTATTATTAATTTGGAGGGTTGGTTTTTGTTGATGTTGTTTTGGGGTTTTATTGTTGTTGTTGCTGTTGTAAAATATCCTAACCTTGTANAAAAAAAAAAAAAAACAAATAAAATAAAAGAATGGGAAAAAAAGAATCAGTAAAGATGTTGCCATGTGAGGTTTTGTGCCATGCGATGTTATTGCCTATGCAGCCATGTATTGCCAGCTCATTACCCTGGAATATTAAAGGAGAACAAAGAGTCTTGCAGCTTGCTCCTTCTTCACTTCTTCTGCACTTAACAGAGCCTCAGAAGCAGAGAACGGGCTGGGTTGGAAAGGAACTTTACAAGGTCAGCTTTTAAGGGCACTCACAGACACACAGGTTGCAAAGGGTTGGAAGGGACCCTCAAAAGATTATCTTCTCCAATCACCCCACGGTCAGCAGGGATATCTCTAACTAGATCAGGCTGCCCATGGCCACATTAAGTCTGGTTCCCATTGCTGCATGGAAGAGAATCACAGAATCACAGAATGGTAGGGGTTGGAAAGGAGCTCTGGAGATCATCTAGTCTAAGCCTCCCATCAAGGCAGGATCACCTAGGGCAGATAGAGGCTGTAGGGGCAGGAGTAGAAGAGAGAAGCTTCATTCTTAAAAACACCAGCTGCAAGGGCAACCACATTTCAGCATCACACAGAGAAAGCCTTGATCAGGTCTGTGGGCCATGTCCTTGTACACACTTGAACCCATGCTCCTCATACCTCTCATACCTTTGGTGGTCAAATGGTTCAGCCTATGCCTTTCTCAAGCTCCCCTCCAGCTAATAGAATCATAGAATGGTTTGTGTTGGAAGGGACCTCCAAAGGTCATCCAGTCCAACCCACCCTGCAGTCAGCAGGGACATCCTCCACTAGAACAGGCTGCCCAGAGCCCCTTCAATCCTGACTATGAATGTCTCCAGGGATGGGTCCTCAACCACCTCCTTGGGCAACCCGTTGCAGTGCTCCATCACCCTCATGATGCAGAACTTGTTCCTAACGTCTACTCTCAATCTGCTCTTCTCTCATTTCAAACCATTGCCCTTGTCCTGTCCCTGCAGCCTTTGCAAACAGTCCCTCTGCAGCCTTCTTGTAGTCCCCTGCAGATATTGAAATGTAGTTACGAGGTCTCCCTGGAGCCTTCCTTCCTCTAAGCTGAACTCTGTCCGCATGTCTTCCTAGTAGAGGTGCTCTAGCCCTCTGATCATCTTGGTGTCTTTCCTCTGGACCCACTTGTACCTCTTCTATTGCACTTACCTCAGAGCCAGAGAATGGGTTGGGTTGGAAGGAACTGTTAGAGGCTGGCTTGTGGCTGCCCCACGACAGCTGAAATGTGATCAGAGGGGCCTCCGAAATCTCACGTTAATTGGAGCTGGCACAGGAGCACGAAGGGTGCCCTTTTGAACTGCTGACGCAGGGCAGCAGGGATTAGCCCGTGGTAGATTAACAACAGGTGGCAGCTCACGGGCTGCTGCCTCACCACGGACAAAGAGAACCAGAGAATCACACGAGCCTCTGGCTTGCAAGAGACCTTGAAGAGCACCGAGGCCAACCCTTAGCCCAGCACGGCCAGGTCACCGCTAAACCATGTCTCTCAGCACCACATCTGTGTGGCAGCTTTGAAACCTCTCCAGGGATGGGATGGGGACTCTGACACTGCCCTGGGCCAGGGCCTGACTACCCAACTAGGGAAGACATTATTCCTCATGTCCAGCCTGAACTTCCTCTGGCACTTCCTCTGAGGCCACTTGTCACCTGGGAGAAGAGCTTGACCTCCACTCCCCAGCTCCAGCCTCCTTTCAGGGAGCTGTAGAGAGCAATGAGGTCTCCCTTCAGCCTCCTCTTCACCAGACTACCAATTCCAGTTCCCTCAGTTGTTCCACACCAGACCTGTTCTCCAGACTCTTCACCAGCTTCATTGTCCCTCTCTAGACCCACTCCAACACCTCAACATCCTTCTTGGAGTGAGAGACTGGCTGCCACCTGGCTCCAGCCTCCTTTCAGGGAGTTGTAGAGAGTGAGACAGTCTCCCCTTATCACTCCTGAGATGGTGAAGAGGCAGCAGCCACGTGCAGGACCACCCTGCCAGCCAGCTCGCAGCTAATGCTGGCCCATTCAGCATCCAGTAGCCAGCAGAGTGGCTGCAGGGAGCAGAGGAGGATGTGTCCCTTGCTTGCTGTTGCATCTGGCAGAGCTTAAGCTTTGCAGGGCACCTGCAGGTCTCTCAGCCCTTCCCAAGCAAGATGTAGTCCATCAGGGCTCACACAGGGAGAGGTGACTTGCCAAGATGGCATGAAATTGGGAAGCCTCAGCCACTCTTATGGCTTTTACAAAGCATGGTCTTCTCACAGTACAGCAGCATGAGGTCTCCTGAAGTCTGTGGAGGACATCCAGAGCTAGGAGTGGTGGAATCTTTCCTCTGAAAGTGCCCCTTACTCCTGCATTCCAGCTGTGCTCTCTGCCCTCCCAGCTCAGCCTCCAAGCCTCACTCACCCTCCCCTCCACTGTGGGTCTGCCAGGCTCCCCCAGGGGTGCCCACTGGAAGCCAGATTCTGCTCATTGGGCTGTGGGGCAGACACACTATATTGAGGAGGGGGCTTGTCTTGGCCCTATGGCTTCATAAGGCACATCTCTTGCCTCATCCCAACATGGGGCTCTGGGAGGGCCCTTTCTACTGCTTTTGCTCCTGAATAAATTCAGATTCCATGGACCCACCACCACCAGCACCAGGAAGTGCCCAAGCCCTGGCCCCCAGATCCTAGGTTTGCTGAGAAGTGCCCTTCATGTTCAGGCAGAGGGCAGGAGGTGCCCAGCAGCTGTCAGCAAGCCAGCGAGCTCCACAAAGCCCCTCAGGCATTGGGAGGGAGCATCAGGTGGGTTCAGCTGGAGAGTGGCTGGTTTCCATCTCACAGAGAACCAAAGAAATGGATAAAGCAGGTGCTGCTGCAAGCTTATCTTTTCCTCTTAGAGGAGAAAAAATCCTTCCCTCCCCAGGCACTCAAAGCCAGATTCTCCAGATGCTGGCCAAGGTCAGATGGTGGAGAGCCTAAAGCCAGTTTCAGTGATGTCCTGGTTGTATGGCTTTAGAGCAAAGAGGCTGCCAAGGAGCTAAAAAGGCCACTCCAGAAACTCCAGATAGGAGCAGGAGCCAGGTTAGAAACTCACATTCCTGTCTTGAAGCTGCTCTTTCCTCCTGACATGGGAAAGCTTCTCTCTGTGGCTACAGCACCTGGGTTAACTTCTCTGCTGGAGAATTTGATCCTGAGGCAGCGAAAAGTTGGGGCACTTTTGATGAAAATAATTTATTATTTTCTTTTTCTTCCATCTGGCAACTGAAAAGATTTGCTTTTCTCCCCCCCCCTCCCCCCCCGCTCCTCTTTTCCAAATCAGGTTATTAACCTTTGGGCAGATGGATCTACAATCATCTCCTCCTCGTAGGCAAGGAAGCCCACCAGCCACACAAGGTGCATCTGCTTAGGAGCAGCTGGAGCCCACATGGAAAGGTGTTGCATTTAATCCAGGACAAACAAGTGTTTATTAGTTGGGAAGGGACCTTCCACTTTCCCTTGGTTTGCAGTTCGTAACTTAACTGCTGGAGCAAAGACAGATGCTCCCAGTTAGCAAGCTGCTCCTCCTGGAATTCCTGGATCTCATTTTACCCTTCCTTCTGCTTCCAACCTTTTCCGCCTTGCCTGTTTTGTGTGAAGTGTGGCAAAAGGGAGCATTGTCCCCTGCCCGTGCCTGGCACCCAGCTGAGACCTGAAGGAAAAGGTTTCACAGCAGAAGGGCCTGGAAAGCTTGGAAAGGGCCAGAGCAGCAGTGAGAAACCACATTTCTCCTGAGTGCATGGCCCTAAAGACATGCAGGAGGAACACTAAGCCCTCAGACTGACAATCCCAAAGATGATGGGACACAGCTTATCAGTTGGGTGCCCAGATGGCCAAGGCCACCAGAATCCTGGTCTGGATCAGCAAGAGTGTGGCCAGCAGGGCAGGGATCATCCCCCTGTACTGGGCACTGGTGAGGCCACACCTCAAATACCGGGTCCAAGTTTGGGCCCTCACTCCAAGAAGGACACTGAGGTGCTGCAGAGTGTCCAGAGAAGGGCAACAAATCTAGGGAAGGGTCAGGAGAACAGGTCTGGTGAGAAATGGATGAGAGACCTGGGATCATGTATTCTGGAGAAGAGGAGGCTGAGGGAAACAAAGCTGGTGAGGGGTCCTGAGAACAGGTCTTGTGAAGAGCAGCTGAGGGAACTGGGGGTGTTTAGTCTGGAGAAGGGGAGGCTAAAAGGAGATCTCACATCTCTCTACACCTCCCTGAAAGGAGGCTGGAGCCGGGTGGCTGTTGGTCTCTTCTCCTAAGTAACAGCAATAGGACAAGAGGAAAACAGCCTTAGGTTGCACCAAGGGAGATTTAGATTGCACACGAGCAGTAATTTCTTCTCAGTTGTGTTGTAAAGCCCTGGGACAGCGGAGTCCCCACTCCTGCAGAGATATAAACGCTTTGTAGACGTGGTGCTGAGGCACAAAGTTTAGTGATGAACTTAAGCAGGGTTGGGGAAATGGCTGAGCCTAATGATCTTAAAGGGGCCTCTTCCAACTAAAACAATTCTGTGATTCTATATATCAGACTAGCATGAGATGTCCACACTGGGCAGGTGAACACCCATAAATGGCACATTTCAAGCAGTTCCCAAACTTTGGCTTTTAGTTGTACAGATTCCCACTGCTGCATGGAAGAAGAATCACAGAATGGTAGGGGTTGGAAAGGAGCTCTGGAGATCATCTAGTCTAAGCCTCCCATCAAGGCAGGATCACCTAGGGCAGATAGAGGCTGTAGGGGCAGGAGTAGAAGAGAGAAGCTTCATTCTTAAAAACACCAGCTGCAAGGGCAACCACATCTCAGCATCACACAGAGAAAGCCTCGATCAGGTCTGTGGACCATGTCCTTGTACACACCTGAACCCAAGCTCCTCATACCTCCTTTGGTGGTCAAACGGTCCAGCTTATGCCTTTCTCAAGCTCCCCTCCAGCTAATAGAATCATAGAATGGTTTGTGTTGGAAGGGACCTCCAAAGGTCATCCAGTCCAACCCACCCTGCAGTCAGCAGGGACATCCTCCACTGGAACAGGCTGTCCAGAGCCCCTTCAATCCTGACTATGAATGTCTCTAGAGGTGGGTCCTCAACCACCTCCTTGGGCAACCCGTTGCAGTGCTCCATCACCCTCATGATGCAGAACTTGTTCCTAATGTCCACTCTCAATCTGCTCTTCTCTCATTTCAAACCATTGCCCTTGTCCTGTCCCTGCAGCCTTTGCAAACAGTCCCTTTGCAGCCTTCTTGTAGTCCCCTGCAGGTCCTGGCAGTCTGCTATTATGTCTCCCTAGAGCCTTCCTTTCTCTAAGCTGAACACCCCCAGCTCCCTCAGCCTGTCCTCACAGCAGAGGTGGTCCAGCCCCTGATCATTTTCATGGCCCTCCTCTGGGCACAATCCATCAGGTCCATGTCCTTCCTCTGTTGAGAACTCCAGAGCTGGACATGGCACTTCAGATGAGGTCTCACCACAGCGAAGCAGAGTGGCAGAATCACCTCTCTCGACCTGCTGGCCACATTTCTTTTGATGAAGCCCAGGCTGCCGTTTGTCTTCTGGGTCAATATTTAGGTAAAAAATCCATCAGATGTGACTATTTCTACAGAGCCGTAAGACAGAAGAAGTGAAGTCACATCTGTTGGATTTTTAAACCTAAATTCTCTGGATTGTTTCTCTTTGTAGGCACCTGGTGCTCCACTCACCCACCTCATGAGTTGCCTTCCCTCCTGGGGGCAGCCTGGTACTGAGTCACTGTGGAAGATCTCTGGAGCAGGAGCACTTCCTAAAAGCTCTGGTTTTAGGAGGAGTAAAGGGAATTTGATGGAGAATTCCTGGATTCTTTTCCAGACAAATGAAGATAACAAACAGGCACAGCCTTGCTGGAAGAACCTTTTGATCTGTTTCCAGTCGGGGAAGTCCCTGCTTGCTGCTAGCTCCACACCACTCCACTTAATTGCCTCAATTGTGGCTGTTAGCCTGTAATGGGAAACACAAGTGGTCCTCAAAGGGAACTCGAGAAGCTGCTGATAGGGGAATCCTGAGGAGCAGCAGAGGTGGGACCACCTTACCACCATTTCCGGCGGCTTGAAACTACCCAGAGAGCACCAAGAAGGGCACTAAATGGCTTCAGCCAGGGCACACTGAGTCGTGGAATCATTGAGTGGTTTGAGGTGTAAAGGGACCTTTAAAAGTCACCCAGCCCCATCTCCTGCATCTGCAACTACAGCAGGTTGCTCAGAGCCCCAAGCTATCTCGCCTGCAATGGTTCCAGGAGTGAGGCTTCTACCTACTTTCAGGGCAACTTGGGCCAGGGTCTCACAACCTCCAGTGTAAACAATTTCTCCTTTCTCTCTAAGCCTTCTTCTTCCCACCATTAGTTCAAACCATCACCCCTTGTCCTATAACAACAGGACCTACTAAAAATTCTGTCCCAAACTTTCTGATCAGCTCCTTGAAGCACTGAAAGGCCACCAGAAGGTCTCCCTGCAGCCTTCTCTTCTCCAGGCTGATCAACCCCAACTCTCAGCCTGGCCTCACAGCAGAAGGCTTCCAACCCTCCCAGCATTGTTGTGACCTCCTCTGGCCCCACTCCAACAGGTCCCTGTCTCCAGAGCTGGGCCCAGCACTACAGGTGATCTACCAAAACCTCCAACCACACTCCAGTTCAGACAAAAACGGTGTCAGGCTTGGGACACCAGAATTCAGTCCTGGTTTTAGCCACATAACTTCTCAGGCCATGGGTATATGACAGGGTCTCTCCATTTCCATCTCTGCCGTTACAGGCAAGAAGATCACCATGAAGCTCAAGTTATTGTGTTCAGACAAAGCAGTGTTCAGACTTTTCCAGCAGTTTTGGACTGAAATTACTTTTCCCAGCCTATAACATTTAGAATAAAAGATAATAGAGGTGGGGCACTTGCAGGATTTGCTCTGCTCTTGCCAGCTCTTCAGGTCCAGCTTGAAGTTGGATGCTCCATTCCCAGCAGAACGTTTTTGTCTTGCATTGAGTACATGGAGGCAACCATCCATGACGGCCACAACTACCTGTGGGTTATATTTCAGTTTACAAATGCTTTGCAGCAGTCCTAGCAAAACATTCCAAGTCAGGTTATTTGGGGCTCTGAGCAACCTGCTCTAATTGAAGATGTTCCTGCTCACTGCTCTGCTAAGACCTCACCTGGACTACTGTGTCGACTCTGGAGCTCTCAACACAGGAAGGACATGGACCTGATGGAGGAGGTCCACAAAGATGATGAAGGGGATGAAGCAGCTCTGCTAGGAGGACAGAGCTGCGCTGACAGCCTAGAGAAGAGAAGGCTCTGGTGAGACCCTAATAGCAGCCTGCCATACCTAAAGTGGGTTACAAGAAGGCTGCAGAGGGACTGTTTGCAAAGGCCTGAAAGAACAGGATGAGGGCAATCATTTGAAATGAGAGAGAGATTTAGATTGGATGTTAGGAACAAGTTCTGCATGATGAGGGTGGTGGAACACTGGCATAGGTTGTCCAGGGAGGTGGTTGAGGTCACATCCCTGGAGATAGTCAAGGTGAGGCTTGATGAGGCTTTGAGCATCCTTATCTAGTGAAGGATGCTTCTGCTGAGTGCAAGGGAGTTGGATTAGATGAGTTTTGGAGGTCACTTCTAACCCAAACCATTCTATGATGCTATGACTATAGGGGAGCTCAACCAGATGAACTTTAGAGGTCCCTCCCAACCCAAACCATTCTATGATTCTGTGACTGAAGGGGGGTTGAACCAGGTGAACTTTAGAGGTCCATTCCAACCCAAACCATGCTGAGATCTGCTCAAAAAATGCTCTGCCTGCAAGAAGCACCCAGGACAGCAGACATTCATTCTGGAGGGCAACCGTGCTACATCTTGAATGTGTTTTTAACACGACCACTGCCCACCTCCTCCACGTGCCTCAGTGACATTTTCCAGAGTGCTCAGAACAGACCAATACATCCCGAGGGCAAAATCAGTCACTGCTGGGGACCTCAAATCCCACCTTGTGACTGATTCAAGATCTGTACCCCCTAGCCCTGGAGCTGAAAATTCTGGAATGTTTGCTGTCTCTCTCCCCAAGAAGAGGAAGGATCTGTTCCCCATTTCTCCAAGATAAATGCTACTGTCAAACCTTGGCAGCAAATGAGAGTAACGACTCCTCTCCTTGAAAAGGTGATGGGGGATGAATTCGTGCAGAGCAAACTTGGACTTCAAAGTCCAACCCCACTTGTGGGAGAGACAAAATATTGACAGATCCTTCTGAGGCACAGGGTGGATATTCCAAGTTGGACACAGATTTATGGAGTCCAAGCAGCCCTTCACTTGCAATCTTCCCTTCTAAAACCATCCATGTTCCCTCCTGGTGTTGATCCAGAGGTGAAACACCACAAACACTCCTTGAATTGACTTTTTAATATACCAAAATTATCCTTTGGATGGGTGGGGGAGGAGGGGGAAGGAGGGAGGAGCATCTATACAGTAAAAAGTCAAAAGTGATCTTAAAGACTGACACAAACTCATTCCAGAGCTTACCTTTACAGACCTTGCATCCAGAGCATGACAATCAGCAAGGGAAAGGGAAAATAAACCATTTTACAATTCTGACAGTCAATTACCCCATTTTCTGGTCCAAACCAGAGGCAAACTGCCCCCAAAATGAGATGGCCCCATAAAAGCAATGGTAAAATATCTGAAGATAACTGATAGGTGTCATGGAGAATTCTGTGGAAGAATCCACACAGGCATGCTTTGGGATGCAGGCAGAAGGACCTAGTGCATTTTGACTCACCTGTAGATCAGTTTAGGATGGTTGGTTAGGCTGTCCCCACATGAAAGTGTCGAACCAACTGTTCCAAATCCTCTGAAACTCTGCAAACTCTAAGCTTTTTACTAGCTTGCTGGGAAAGAACCATGAAATTAGAGCAGTTTCACAGACCTGCTTAAGGAACATGTTCTAACTTGGCTCAGCTGCTGAGCTCAGCCTCCAAAAGAACAGCCCAAACTGAAAGGACCCCCACACACTGCCACAGCCACCTTCTTTAGAGGAATTACACTGGTACCTCTTGATGCTCAAGAAGCAGACATAAAGAGGCCACATCTGGAGTCCCAGGTCTACTTCTGGGCTCCCCAGTTCAAGACAGACAGGAATGTACTGCAGAGTCCAGCAGAAGCTGCAAAGATGCTGAGGGCATCTGTGTAAGGAGGAAAGGCTGAGAGCCCTGGGGCTGTTGAGCCTGGAGAAGAGCAGTATGAGAGGGAATCTGAACAATGCTCAGCAAGAGATAAATGGTGGAGGGCAAGAGGATGGGGCCAGGCTGTTTTCAGTGGTGCCCAGTGACAGGACAAAGGGCAACAGGCACAAACTGGAACTCAGGAAGTTCCATTCAAACATAAGGGAAAAACTTTATCATGAGGGTGCTGGAGCCCTGGAGCAGGCTGCCCACAGAGGTTGTGGAATCTCCCTGTCTGGAGAGATTCCAAGCCCCCCAAGGGATCCTGGGCAAGCTGCTGAGGGTGCCCCTGCTTTATCAGGGGTGTTGGACTGGATGATCTCCAGAGGTCCCTTCCATCCCCACCACACTGGGATTCACGAAGAAATGAACCCAAGAGGCTGCAAAAGAAGGGAAAACAAGCAACAAACCTTCCTCTTCCTTGTGACACCCCCCTGCAGAGTGTCATCTCCTCCATGCTCCCCAACACCACAGTAACTGAGGAACCAAACAAAGACAGCAGCAAACCTCACTAACTAGTAACTAAAGGCTCCTAGTGAAGAAGATGATCTGTTTTACAGGCAGATCCCAGAGGAGCTGGGAAGAGAAGCATCCCCTCAGAGCTATTGTTCCAATCTGATTTTCATTCACAGCGCAGCCACAGCGTTGGGCAATAAGATAAGGTCTTAGTGGGGGTGAGACAAATAGGAGCAGATGTTTCCTGTTTCCAGCCTGACTTTCATTTGGTTTCTGTCATTGCTGCCTATCCAGCTTTTGGAGAGGGGGTGAGCCATGATGCCTAACACTTGTCCTATTGTTTGGGGTGGGGGTGTGTGGCAAAGTCTGAGGAACACAGTTTGCTTGCAGTGTAACAGAAATAACAGCAGGAGGGCTCTAAGTGGCAGCAACGATTTCTACACAAAGGTGCAACGACCCTGATTTGGTCACAAACATTTCAGCAGTGGAGCTAGGATGCCTTTCTCAGCTCGGCTTGGGATCATCTTTAATACTGAACTGTAGGAGGAATAGTGCAGGCAATTTAATTTCTGATTTTGTTGCATTTAGTATTCTGCTTTGGGTTCATTTCAGCACTGAGAAACGATTCTGATGATCACAGTTCCTCCAAAACCCTTCCTAAGCTGTGTGCTTCAGTGGCAGCCCGTGGCAAGGGGTTCCTTAAATGACAAAGCCCCAGCAAAGAGCAGTAATTTAGATGAGTTTGTAGGTGTGTGCTAACAGTGTCTTGTCCAGACACCTATGTCTGCAAACTGAGGCTGCAGCTGGGGAATTCTGTAGGCTTAAGTGGTTGATCAATCACTATTGCTTGCTGAAAAGGATTCAGATGTGACAAACTCCCTTCACAGCTCTCGTTCTGATGTATGGCCACGATGTAGAACTGTAACCTGAGCTCTCTTTTGATAATGCAGACCAAAAAATACAGAGTAAGACTGATGGTTTTTTTCCCCTGCATAACACAACTAGCTATGACATAGAGTCACGGCCTCTTGCACAGACAGCAGAAAACCTGAGATTTAGGCAGGAAGAAGAGGTGCAGCAATTCGAGTTCTGCCCTGCAGGTCTCTTGCTTTGAAGAAGCCCATCCTCCCAGCTGCGCCGTGCCTCCACTTGCATCTAAATAACTGAAGTCACACAAAATGCTTTTGCCCTTTAAACAGACACGTTTTTTGTCTCTAAAAAAAATAAACACCCATCTCACTACACAGAAGAAAACCTTACACAGTTACTTAAGCCAACAGTTCAGCTCCACAGACAGATGGAAGCCCACCAACCAACAGCACGGGCAGTGAGTTCCACCAGAGAGTAGCTCTGCAGTGCTTTGAATGATGGACGCTTACAAACCAGAGAGCTGCAGCACATTCACTAGAAGGGGTCAGTCAGACCACAGAGGATGAGGTTCTGCTTCATTCCTGCAGCACCAAGTGTGTGTCTGACACTCTTGGGAAGACTCATGAGCAGATTCGATCCTCCATGGGCACCAGCAGCAGCTGTCCAGCTTTCCATTCCATCTCTGTGCAACGTGAAGGGAAGACAAGCCAGCAGAATACACCACCTCCCTCAGATGGAACCCATTCTCCAGCCAGTTTTATCCTTCAAGGCTTTACGGCCCTCAGAGCACCTTTTTGCCCATCGTTTCCATCACTCAGGTTTGTCCCACAGCTGCCTTTACAAGCTGCCAATGTTGGGAAAGCTCTTCAGCTTCTCTGGGAAGTCATCCTTGTAGAGGACAGGGTCAGCACGGTGCTCCACCACTTTGAGAGGCATGGTCCCAAAGACAGAGGCGAACTTGTTGATGCATTCGGATCTGGTGAAGAGCAAAGCAAGCAGCGTCATTAGGAACCCCAACCACTGCGCTGCCTTCCCAGCTCCCACACCAGTGTCACCTCGTAGAAAACTTCCCTTCTTGCTTCTTGGAAGTGTTTCAGCCCTGCTGGGCTACTACTGAATAAAAGAAAGAGAGAAGTGCAGAGAGAGCGAGCGAGCTGGTGTTCTTTGATTTATCCATTTAATCACAGAGAAGAGCAAGGGGATGCTGGCAGCAGCACATGTGCACATGGAGGTCAAAGCTTCCCTTCTCCACCCCTGCCCCCCCGCCCCAGAATTCCAGTCATTCTTAAAGCAATGTACATGCTGTAAACCAGAACAGATTAACTGCCAACATGGCTCTTAAAGGGCCACTGATAGGTCAAGTTGGCTCCTAAGGATGGATTATGCGAAAGCCAAGCTTTCGTGAATGTGGGGTTCTCAAAGAAATAGGAACAAATAAAAAGAAGAAGGGGGAAAGGAAAAAAAGGGGGGAAAAAAGAGGGAAAAAAGGAAGAAAGAAAGAAAACAAAAAAGAAAGAAAGAAAGAAAGAAAGAAAGAAAGAAAGAAAGAAAGAAAGAAAGAAAGAAAGGAAGAAAGGAAGAAAGAAAGAAAGAAAGAAAGAAAGAAAGAAAGAAAGAAAGAAAGAAAGAAAGAAAGAAAGAAAGAAAGAAAGAAAGAAAGAAAGAAAGAAAGAAAGAAAGAAAGAAAGAAGATGATGAGGAAAATAAAAGAGGGAAAAAACGGGGAAAAAAAAGGGCTGGTTGTTTTTCCCAAGCTTCCTCAGAAGCTCTGTCTTGCCCCACAAAATAAACACATCTTGATGTCAAAATAAAAGCAAACAAACAAAAAAAAAAAAAAAGGAAAAATACATAAAGTCAAAAGTAAAAAGGAAAGAAAAACGGGGGGGAAATAAAAGGAAAAAAGGAAAGAAAAAAGGACAAAAGAAAGGATAAAAGAGAGGAAAAACAAGAGAAAAATGACAGGGCAAAAAAACCAGGGAAAAAAAGCCCAAAAGGTTGGTTTTGTCCAGCTGCCTTCAGCAGCTCTGTGTTGCTTCCCCTGAGCACAAACAGGCCTGGGTGTCTGGGCAGCACTGACTGCACTGCAGCTTGGAAGAGCAGCTGCATGCAAGCCACCAAACGAAGCCAAGTGGGGTTATTTTCTCTCTCTGAAGGCAGAGTCACTGAGCAGCAAGGACCCACCCCAGCAGTACCTAAAAACTGCCCCAGCAAGGACTTGTCCACTTCTAAACACCTCAAGAGGCTGTAAGGCTGTGCAAGGGAGCAGCTTCCAAAGCCGAGCAGAAAAAGCTGTTCCCCTTTTGGCTTCCTCTGACTCAGCTCCAGTGCTGCAGGTCTCTGCTCTCCCACCACTGCACCCTTTCCCGACCCCTCCGAAGGGTTAGAGGGTCACTGTGGCTCCAGGATCATTTTCCTTGCCAGACCTGGTCAATCACACCAACCTAGTGTGACAGTTTTGTGATGGGGACTGCCCGACGCTGCCCCAAACACTCTTTTGAAGTCAGGGGAGGGGGGGCACTCTGCAAGGTTGGCTTCCCAAATGAACTCCTCAGCCCCTGAACCTTCTCCTGGCTCCCTCCCACATGACTGGAGAACACAAAGCCCAGGTTGTTGAAGTGCTACCTTCCTCCAGAGATGTTTCAAGCTGTAACTGTTATATTTCAGCCTATTTCCTGGCCAGAAAACGCTTTCATATTGAGTGAGGCTTGAATAAAATATGTACACACAGGTAAATCACAGAATGGCTTGGGTTGGAAGGGATCTTCCAGATCATCTACTTCCAACCCCCCCTGTCATTGGCAGGCAAAATGGAAATATTTAATTTTCTGCTACCTTCTCATCCCCTCATCCTTTCTCCTACTTCCAGATGCAAATCTTCAGGGTAGGAAAAAATGAAAAGGAATTCAGAGCGTCAGAGGAAACTGTATGGTGGGAAGCACCTTCTAGACCTGGCACAAACATTGTCTGTTCCAGACCTGGAACAGGCAGGACTGAAGAGACACAAGTACCTGTTCAAGGTCTGCAATAATACGTGAACCATCAAAAGGGTGAACTTTGAACACAGAGCATAGGATCATAGAATGGTTTGGGTTGGAAGGTCATCTAGCCCAACCCTCTCTGCAGGCAGTGGGGACATCCTCCACTAGATCAGGTTGCCCAAGAGCCCAAGAGTCCATCCTCACCTTGAATATCTCCAGGGATGGGGCCTCAACCACCTCCCTGGGCAACCTGTTGCTGTGTTCCAGCACCTTCATGTTGCAGAATTTGTTTCTAACACCCAATCTAAATCTCCTCCTCTCCCATTTCAGACCATTGCCTCTTGTCCTGTCCCTGCGGGCCTTTGCAAACAGTCCCTCTGCAGCCTTCCTGTGGTCCCCTGCAGGTCATGGCAGGCTGCTGTTAGGTCTCCCTGGAGCCTTCTCCAGGCTGAACATCCCTGTCCTGGTAGCAGAGGTGCTCCAGCCCTCAGATCATTTTTGTGGCCCTCCTCTGGACCCTCTCCATCGACTCCATGTCTGAGCATTCTCTCTGGAACACTAAGCAGGTTCTGGCACCTCCACAAGATGCCCAAGGTGAGATACTTTAAACACTCCGCATTTTCAGACAGGGTCAAGCTCCAGATCATCTGCTCCTCCTGAGTAACATGGCTAACTGTAATCCAAGTTTTGAGTATCAGAGAAGTCTCGTGGCAGGAAAACCACAAACATCAGAGGCGAGGAGGTAGATGGGCTGGGAGATGTGTGTGTGAGAGAAGTTTGCACAGCTGTTGGCCCTGCTTTTGGGAACAGAAGAACACTTCTGGTCTACTGGTTCAAATCAGTAATGACTGAAAGACATTGTAATGGAACAGCTGCTTGGTGGCCAGTGTGAAATGAATTAGTTATCTCAGCCTGCTGCCTAGTAGGCAGGTGTCCACATCAGAGCAGCCATTGTCACCACCAGTGTGAAGTGGCACCCTCAGAGCAAAAGACAAAGCTAAAAGGATAGTGGGGACAAAAATTGACCTCTTCCCTCCAGAGGTTATGGTTCTGCTGCCAAATCAAAGCTGAGCTCACAGGAGAAAATGTCAAGATGCAATGGGGTACATCTTGATGCGAAGAGTGTGACCAGCAGGTCAAGAGTGGCTCTCCTCCTGCTCTACTCTCTCCTAGCAAGGCCACATCTGGAATATTAGGTCCATTTCTGGGCTCCCCAGTACAAGGGACACAGAGTACTACTAGAGAGAATACAGCAGAGGCTACAAAAATGCAGAGGAGCCTGGGGCATCTCTGTGGGGAGGAAAGGCTGAGAGCTCTGGGACTGCTGAGCCTGAAGAAGAGCAGCTTGAGAGGGAATCTTCTCAATAATGATCAACAGCTAAAGGGTGGAAAGCAAGAGGATGGGGCCAGTGGAGTCCACTGACAGGACAAGGGGCATCTGAACATGAGGAGAAACTTCTTTGGAATGAGGGTGCTGGAGCCCTGGAGCAGGCTGCCCACAGAGGCTGTGGAGTCTCCTTGTCTGGAGAGATTCCAAACCCCCCTGGCCATTGTGCTCCTGGGCAAGCTGCTGTGGGTGCCCCTGCTTTATCAGGGGGCTTGGACTAGATGATTTCCAGAGGTCACTTCCAGCCCCCCCCCACTCTGTGATTCTGTGAATCCTTCTATAGGCAAACTTATTCTGGTGGCAAGACCATTCAAGCATACCAGTACAATGTCTTTAACCACCCAGAAACTATGTCATGGTTAAATAAAAAAACAAGAAGTGGAAAAATCAGGATTTTCTAATCACACTAGCTGAATCAGAAAAGTTAGTCCTCAGGAAGTATCAAAGATCAGAAACAGGCTTTTTTAAGATGAAAAGAATGTCACGCACAAGCCACAAAATGTGTTTGAAGGAAAGTTGCCTCTTTCCAAGAATTTCATCTCCTGCTCTGAATTAAGTCACTTCAATTTGACTGGACAGGCTGAGGGAGCTGGGGTTGTTCAGTCTAGAGAAGAGAAGGCTCTGGGGAGACCTTGTTGTCCTCTTTCAGTGCTTAAGAAAGCTGGGGACAATTTTTTTAGTAGGGCCTGTTGTGACAGGACAAGGGGTGATGGTTTGAACTAAACGAGGGAGATTCAGATGGGATAGAAGGAAAAAACCTGTTTATGTTGAGGGTGGTGAGACCCTGGTCTAGGCTTCCCAGAGAGGTGGTAGAACCACTCCAGGTTTGTTTGTTCAGGACTCCAGTTGAAGATGTCCCTGCTCAGCGTGGAGAGGTTGAACCAGATGAGCTGTAAAGTTTCCTTCCAACCTAAAGCATTCCATGATTCTATTACTCAATGAATTCTAAAGCTTTTGCCACCTTGAGACAACCTAACTCAAAAATGGCTCTCTGGAAGATTAACCACTCAAACCTAAGGAGCTAACATCTTATCTTAATACAGAGGGAAGGTGTTTTCCTTGGCTGTGGCAGTAGTCTTGCAAATTCACACTAACAGATGCCTGCTTACTTCCAAGAATGATTCCTTTTTTAGCCCTTTGCTCTGCCACCCATGTGCAGTTGTGCTCAAGATGGAATTAAGATTGTGTGAATTCACAGCTTGAGAGCCCTGTTTCCCCTGGCAGGCTAGGTCAATGCTTTTGGCTGTTAAGATCTCTCTTAATCAGATTCCCTTATCACCCAAATATTTGCTTGGTAGGGTGACTGTGCCTGCAGCCTTTGGCCAGCTGGTATCTGGTCAGATTCTCTCTTCAGGAAATGGCTTACACAGCACCTCTGAACGCAGGACTCACGATTTCCTTTGCAGCTTCTTCTGTGACCTGGTGTAAAAGCTAACCTAGGGCAAGAAGGGGAGTGGTGATTTGGACCTTTCTTTGGTTAATGTATTTTGGAACATCTCCCTGCTGAGGACAGGCTGAGGAAGCTGGGTCAGGATTGGAGCAGAGGAGCCTGAGGGCTGCCCTCGTTCCTGTTAATAAAGATGTGCAGGGCAGTGTCAGGAGGACAGACCCAGGCTCTGTTCAGGATGTCCAGTGACAGAACAAGGGGCACTGGATGCAGGCTGGAGCAGAGTAGGTTCCACATAAACATAAGGAAGCATTTTTTCACTCTAAGGGTGGCAGAACCCTGGAGCAGGCTGCCTAGAGAGGCTGTGGAGGAGTATCCTCTGAAGACCTTCAAAACCCACTTGGATGCATTCCCAGGTGATCCTGCCCTGGCAGTGGGTGTTGGACTGGATGATCTTTCTAGGTCCTTTCCAACCCAAACCATGCTATGATTCTTTGCCCGACACATCAGGTATTGTTCTTGGTACTCAGCACTGTGAAGTTATCATCTGCACAAAGCTTTTCTTTTATAATATGAGGATTCCCTGATGCGTGTAATTTGTCCATTCAGCCTCTCTCCTGCCCCTGAAAATAGCTACCTCATCTATACATGAGCTAGAAGAGCCTTACTCATTGCTAAGGTAGGAAAATTTGCTCTGTCATTTCTTACTCACTTCAAACAGCTAGCTTAGGAAGAAACCCTTCCAAATTACTCAGTGTACTGAAAGTAGATAACAACGGCACAGAGTGAGAAGGTGTTAGGTGTAGTGGTGCAGTTTCAGCATGATTAACCTTCATAGAATAACAGAATAGTCCGGGCTGGAAGGGACCTCCAAAGGTTATCCAGTCCAACCCCCTCTGCAGGCTGCAGGGACATCCTCCACTAGATCACATTGCTCAGAGCCCCGTCAAGCCTCACCATGAGTATCTTCAGGGATTGGGCCTCAACCACCTTCCTGGGCAACCTGTTGCAGCGTTCCACCACCCTTATAGTAAAGAATTTGTTCCTAACATCCCATCTCGATCTGCTCTTCTGTAGTTGAAGCCCCTGTCCCTCGTCCTATCACTGCAAGCCTTTGCAAACAGTTCATCTACAGCCTTCTTGTAGCCTGCTTCAGGTATTCTAAGGCTGCTACTAGGTCTCCCCATAGCCTTCTCCAGGCTGAACATCCCCAGCTCCCTCAGCCTGTTCTCTCAGCAGAGGCCTCGGCCATTTTCATGACCCTCCTCTAGACCTGCTCCTTTAGGCCCATGTCTTTCTTATATTGAGGGCCCCAGAGCTAGATGCAGTACCCCAGGTGAGGTCTCACTAGGGCAAAGTGGAAGAATCACCTCTCTGGATCTAGTGACCAACACATCTTTTGATGCAGCACAGGCTGCCACTGGCCTTCTGGGCTGCAATTTCACCCTGTCTGCTCATGTTCAGCTTCTCATTCCTCATCATCCCCAAGTCCTTGTCTGCAAGACCAACACAGATTAATTTAGTACACTGCAGGTCCTGGCACTGAAAAAAATAAGTGAAATCAATGGCCAAGCCATCAGAGACTTCGATGATGTCATGTTTTCCCCAGGGGACTCTATAGTCTGTATTCAAAATGAATATACCTGAACTCTAGATCCCCTCAGACTGTCTCCTGCCCTCAGACTGTACCCCAGCACATGCTCCTTTGGCTAGGCAAATAAAAATGTGTGGATTTGGTGTCTGTCTAACCTGTTCCACAACCATACAGTTATTTCCTCCACTTAAAACTGCAGCAGCAGTTTAAACATGTCCTTGACAAACTGTCAACTCCAGAGAATACAGGAATAGCCATAGACACAGAAATGTGATCTTGACCCCACATCACACTTCATTTTTGAGCAAAAAGCACTGTTTCATCTTCTGTTTGGATGGTGTTTACCTACACAAGAACCTAGTTCATGCTCAAAACTCCTATGTGCTGTTGTCATGCTATTATTAGAGGTTACTTCTAACCAAACCAATTCTATGATTCTATGACCATAGTAAAGCTCTACTAGGTTCAGGTAGTCCACACAGGAGAATTTCTTGTGCCTCTCCCTTCACCTAAGGTTTAAGATCCAAAAGCTTCCAGGTCCTTCCTTAAGAGGTTCTCTACCATCTTAATGGGGTACATTTTACTTCTGACTGAGCCTTTTTTTAACCCAGCCTTATTCTACATCCTATCTAAGTATTTTGCCACTAACCTTGGTGGTTGTGCTCTTCAATAATCACAGAATTACTGAGGCTGGAATAGACCTCTGAAATCATCACGTCCAGCCTATGACCTAATACCACCACACTAACTACACCATGCCACTAAGTACCACATCCAGTTTATCAGCCAAACTCTATGTGCTTGTGAGTGCCATGTGATGGCTGTTCACACATCAGACAGGCACAGTGATGCATCCCTCTTGGAAATAACTCCCCTGGTTACAGTTATGCACTAGTTCACTGCATAAATTACAACACACAGATCTCTTTTACCTTGTTAAGTAGACATGACACTTCAAATTTGCTGACTACTGGACAGAAAGACAGGAAAAAAAAAAGGATGGCAACTGGGAAGATAACCATGTTCTGCCTCTCAGTGCAAATCTGAAATGGCCCATTTGAAATGCAAATTTATCTTGTCCCCTTCTTCTGGTTGTCACTTCCAGCACTATGGCTATCCCCTGGCTTACCTACAGCTGCAAGTTATTTTTCTCCCCATGTTTGCAGGAGGGATGCAACAGACCAAGAAGCCTAAAGTGAAATGTCATTGTAAGTCCTAGATCTCAGGGTAATTCCACCTCATAACTAGCATGCATGTTTAGATAAGTCCCTGTCAAAGGAAGCTGAGTGTCCTGGCCAAGGTTGGGAAGCCATTTTACCATAAAGCGGAGAATGAAACTCTTAGACCAAGGAACTTCACGAACAATTCACTCTAAACATTCTCTGCCTCTCCAAATAACATCACTTCAAACCTTACTTCTCACAAAAATAATGCTGCCATCTCTAAAAAGACACAAGCATTTGTGTAGGCAAACTCCCTTCATTAGTGAAAGCAAACTTTGGAGGAAAGGCAAATATCAAAATTCGTAAGAATTGATGTCCTGATTCCTCTTTGGTGAACTAGCAACTGCCTGGCTTCAAATAAATCCATCTCACACACGCTGCCGTTGCTGTGCCACAGTCAAAGAGTAACGTGGCATTCCTGAAAGCACAGCCAAGAAGCTGAATTTCATCTGTGTGTCCTCTGTGCTCTACTACAGCAAAGCTGCTAAAAATTGTGCCCTTCTAAAAGCCCTTTCTCGCAGCACTCCACTTTTCAGTGTCACATCATCCACCGTGGGACTGACTGATCCTGATCAAATCCATGCGGGCCTGTTCTTTCAGGATCGGTAATTTACACAAACACAATCAGCCGGCAGTTTTGATCCTAATTTAACCAGACACAGGGTAAGATCCTAGGGATCAGAAGAGGGCAATCAGAGGACTAAGGGCTGGTCACTCACCTTTCCACCATGTGAGTCTGGTCCAGAGATAACCCATCAATTGCCGTGCATTCAGGACACTTGAACTTCTTGCGTGGGGTCACCTGCGGAAAGGCACGCCAGATATCATCAAATAGCAACAGAAGGAACATTAATCTCCTCGCAGAGAGAGAGAGGGAGAGAGAGCAGTGCAATACCTCTGAGCATGCCTGCAGTGTAAGCTGAGCTGTCTCAAAAAGAGAAGGGGCGGGGGGGGGGATGGAAAGCCACTCCATTCCTTCATTCAGCTCCATCTGGCCCGGCTGCCTACAAAATTCACAGGGGCCCAATAAAAGCGGCTTTGGAGGGGTTTTTCCCTTCTGGAACTGCAAAGAAGTGGCGATGACAAGCTCCTTAATTCCTGTTTAATGACTGTTTTCTCACTGCCAAGGTCCCTGTATAAACACCATTTGTTCTTGCAGCCATAAGAGCGATGAAATATAGCTTCCCATACTCCACCGTAACCTTAAGCCAACAGAAGGCTTCTTTTGCTCGCTCGGCAAACTCCGAATCACATGGAGGTGCNCCCCACCCCGCCTTTTACCTTCTAAAGACTCTTCTAGTAAACCAGCTCCCAGTAAAAATGATGACAGACAGAAGGGAAAATAGACTTTGGTAATTGGAAGTGAAGCCTGCTGGGCCTCTAAATCTCATTCCCAAGTTGACACACTTGGAGAAATAGAGTTGAAATGTCCAGGGCTTGGAAACGTGTCGAAACATGTCAGGAAATTAATTCAAGGGATTAAAAAAAAAAAAAAAAATTCATTTCAAACTGATCTGCAATTAACATTCTTCCAATTAACATTCCTATCAATCAGCTGTTGCCGGGCTGGGGCCAAGCAAGCCGTGGACAGTTGGTGATTTCTTTCCTCCAGTGATGTCAGATAGTTAAAATATTTCCATGTGGGTGTGGATACAGACATATATATAGAACTAGCATTTAAATTACTTTTTTTTTTTTTTTAACCTCATCTAGATAGCTAAAAATAAGCACCAGAAACAACTGCCAATAAACCCCTTCTCTTCCCAGTTAGCATCAAAGTTCTACTGACAAGGCTTTGCTACTGTGGTAGGAGAAGAAGACACCAAACAGGGGTAAAGAAAGAGGAAAGGAATCACACAATCGTGATAGAATCATAAAATGCATTGGGTTGGAAGAGACTTTTAAAGGTCATCTGATCCAACCCCACCATCCCAACAGTTAGAAGGGAGCAGGTTGCACAGAGCCCCATTAAGCCTGATTTGAACGTCTCCAAAGATGAGGCCTCCACCACCTACCTGGGCAATATGTTCCAGTCTACCACCACCTCCATAGTAAAGAACTTCTTCCTAATGTCCCCTCTAAATCTAGAAGTATAGAATGGTAGGATTTGGAAGGGACCTCTGTACATCATCCAATCCAACCCCTCTGCTAAAGCAGGGTCACACACAGCAGGTTGCTTAGGACTGCATCACCCAGGTGGGTTTGGAATGTCTTCAGAGAAGGAGACTCCACAAGCTCTCTGGGCAGCCTGCTCCAGGCCTCCAGCACCCAATAAGTAAAGAAGCTTCTCCTTAAGTTCAAGTGAAACCTCTGGTGTTCTAGTTCACACTGGTTGTCTCTTGGCCTGTCAGTGGCCACGACTGAGAAAAGCCCAGATGAGTTAAAACACAGAAACCTGCTAAATACATTCCTAGGAGTTTGTACATCCTGGGTTTAAACGCTGTAAGGTTACCCTAACGCTAGAAGTCTCACCTTGATGACTGATTTGCCAGTCACATTTGCCACTAGAAAATTCATGGCAATATCTTCACAATTCATGTGAGCATCCACCCAATTCTTGATGTCGCCAGGCATTTTGTAGGTGTAAAGGTAGTTGAAATACTGCAGGAGAGAGGAGAGAATTTTAAATGCAGATAAAATCAATATAAGATGCTAAGTATGTCAGTCACAGAAGCCCAGAATCTCAGCATAGAGGGGGTTGGAAAAGACCTCTGGAGATCATCCAGTCCAACTCCCCTGCTAAAGGAGGGCACTCACAGCAGCTTGCCCAGGATCACAATGGCCAGGGAGGTTTGGAATCTCTCCAGACAAGGAGACTCCATAACCTCTCTGGGCAGCCTGCTCCAGGGCTCCAGCACATTCACAATAAAGAAGTCTTCCCTTGTGTTCAGATGGAACCTCCTGGGTTCTAGTTTGTGCCTGTTGCTCTTTGTCCTGTCTTGGCCACTTCTGAGAAGAGTCTGTCCTGATCCTCTTGCCCCCTACCCTTTAGCTCTTGCTGAGCAAGCCCCCCCTCTGGGGCTGCTCTTCTCCAGGCTCAACAGTCCCAGGGCTTCTCAGCCTTTCCTCCACAAATAGCTGCTCCAGACCCCTCAGCATCTTTGCAGCCTCCACTGGACTCTCTCCAGCAGACCCTGAGTTACTCAGTTCTGAACAGTGGGCAGCAATGGATGGATTATGGGCAGCCTCTCATGGTGCTTTCAGCCAAGGACTACATTAGTAGACAAAATCATTCAGAGTGTTTCATGGCGTATTTATTCCCTTTCTGACCAGTATACAAATTCCTTTACAATCAGTTTTCTTAACCTGCTATCTACAGAGCTACATCACTGCAAGGTTTGCTGTGTAGAATCAGAGAACCACTGAGGTTGGAAAAGACCTCCAAGATCATCCTGTCCAACTGTTAACCCAGCACTGGCAGATCACCATAGACCATGTCCCTCAGTACCACATCTACATGGCTTTGGAATACTGAAGGGATGATGATTCAACTGCTGCCCTGGGCAGCCTGTTCCTGGGCTTGACAACCCTTTTGGGGAAGAAATTGTTTCTTATCTCCAAATCTAAACCTCCCCTGACACAACTTGAAGCTGTTTCCTCTTGTCCTAATGCCTTTTACCTGATATAATCTTCCAATGGCTTAATGTTCTAGAACCACAAATCAGTCACAGAACAATGACAGAAACACACAGAAGTGTTCCAACGAGGTTCACATTGTACATTAGGATACTACTAGTTGTGAATTACCTTGTGATAGAACGCTGCCCCCGTGAGCACCATTGATACTTCATTGGTCCACTCTGATTCGTATTTCCATTTGTTCATCTCATGGTCCCAAAGATGTAGGCGGCCTGGATACCCAACCAGCCTGTCAGGGAACTCACGCCAAACCTGAGAAGAAGAAGAAGTGACATGCTGCAGGTGTGCACAGCAGTGGCCAAGCACAACAACAGACCACATCAAACTAGGAGGAGCAGCTGACACCCCAGCAGGCTGTGCTGCCACTCATCTAGACCAGGACAGGCTGGAAAGTTAAGCAGAGAGAACCATAAAAGTTCAACAAAGGCAAGGGTAGCGTCCTGTACCCGGGGAGGAATCAGCCCCTGCAGCAGCTGAGGAGGCTGACCTGCTGGAAAGATGCTCTGTAGAGAAGCGCCTGGGAGTGCTGGTGGATAACAAGTTCAGCATGAGCCAGCAGATGTATCCTCATGGCCAACACAGCCAATGGTCTCCTGGGATGTGTTAAGAAGAGTGTGGTCAGCAGGGAGAGTCTCCTCCCACTCTACTCTGACCTAGTCAGGCTACATTAGGAGTCCTGGCTTCAGCTCTGGGCTCCTAAGTTCAAGAGAGACATGGAATTACTGGAGAGAGTCCAGTAAAAGTTATAAAGATGATGAGGGCCCTGGAGCACCTCTGTGAGGAGAAAGGCTGAGAGCCCTGGGATTGTTGAGCCTGGAGAAGAGCAGCCTGAGAGGGGATATGAGCAATGTTCAGCAAGAACTGAAGGATGAGGGGCAAGAGGCTGAGGCCAGGCTCTTGTCAGTGGTGCCCAGTGACAGGACAAGGGGTAACAGGCACAAACTGGAACCCAGGAAGTTCCATTTAAGCATAATGGGAAAGCTTCTTTGGAGTGAGGGTGCTGGAGCCCTGGAGCAGGCTGCCCAGAGAGGTTGTGGAGTCTCCTCGTATGGGGAGATTTGAAACCCAGCTAGGCATTGAGATCCTGGCCAAGATGCTGTGGGTGCCCCTGTTTTAGCAGGGGGGTGGGACTGGTTTATCTCCAGAGGTCACTTCCAACTCCTGCCATTCTGGGATTCTGTGATCTCCTTTGGGAGATAATGGTGCCTGACATCAGTTCTACTAAATCCCACTTCTTGGAGTAGGAAGCTGCCTGGAAGAGGCATGAAAAGGTCCAAGCCTGCTTTGAAAGGATCCCATCACTCAGGGAAGCCATACCCCAGAGCAAATGGCAACCCAATCCATCCTGACTTCCTTGTTGCAAAGAAATACAACTGCCTACTTGCCTACTCCAAAAGGTTTTCACACTAACTAAACCCAAACGTGATTAAAAAGGAACTTTTTGATGTGAACTTCAAGTAGATACAGCTCCAACCTAACTACTTTCACAGCTGGCTTTGGATTCAACCAACCTGCTTCCTTTGCTAGACATGGCCTTGAAACAGGCTTAGATTTTAATATTTCTGGTATTCTTTAGTGGGTGCTTGGACAGATCTGCTGCTACATGGAAGGGCCTCTTTGCCCTTGACTTGTTCCAGACAGCTGGATGCAATCAAGATACTATCCTTGTCACTCCATCCATTATTTTGTAGCTGACTAGAGGATCAAACACAGTAGACCAGAACAAGGAGAAGGGCATCATTAACACAACCCCACTTCTCCATGCTGCTGGCCACGTTCAGTAAGGGCCAAGTTTTTTTGCTGTACATAACAAAAGGAAAAAGGTAGGAAGGGTTACAACTATTTAGAAGTGTCTGAATGCTGCTAGCTTGCTAACTGCTCAGTGATTGGTAATGAAGTTAGGGTTGATATGTATTGTTTGCAGGCAAATGACTCAAAATGTGTTCTTTAAGCCAAGTAACTGCTGGGTTTGTTGGAAGAATAGGAGGCTTGATGCTTGGGGACACAGGTTTAGGTCACAGGAGTTGCTACCTCAGGCAGGTAGTGTGTAAACAAACAAACTTACACCCAGATTTCGTAGTGTTTCCATTATCGATGACAGCATCTCTCACAAGTCCTTAAGGACCACTTCACAAGCAAAAGGCACAGGAACCCTACAGCTGAAGGTGCAGTAAAGTGCCAACTGGAATTGGTCTAGCAGAATGGGTGCCTGCCCATGGCTGAAGGGTTGGAACTAGACAATCATTAAGGTCCCTTCCAACCCAAACCATTCTATCAATCTATGACCAGCACCACCTCACTGTGGTCACTTTTCCCCTGGCGTATTTCAGCTGGGAGAATTCAGTGGGCCACAAGGATCTCTATGAAAGTATTTGTCCAAGTAAATCCAATAAAGCAATCAGGTCTAAGCCAGTAATATGTTCTCATGGCTAAGAAGACCAATGGTATCCTGAAGTGCTTTAAGGAGAGTGTGGCCAGCAGGTTAAGAGAGGTTCATCAGAGGCTACAAAGATGCTGAGGGGCCTGGAGCATCTGTGTGAGGAGCAAAGGCTGAGAGCCCTGGGGCTGTTGAGCCTGGAGAAGAGCAGCCTGAGAGGGGATCTGAGCAAGGTTCGGGAAAAGCTAAAGGGCGGGGGGCAAGAGGATGGGGACAGGCTCTTTCCAGTGACAGGATAAGGGGCAACAGGCATAAGCTGGAACCCAGGAGGTTCCACCTGAACAGGAGAAACTTCTTTGGAGTGAGGGTGCTGGAGCCCTGGAGCAGGCTGCCCAGAGAGGTTGTGGAGTCTCCTTGCATGGAGGCATCCTGAATCCAGCTGGCCATTGTGATCCCAGGCAGCTGCTGTGGGTGTCCCTGCTTTAGCAATGACGTTGGACCGAATAAAGTCCAGAAGTTCCCTCCAATCCCCACAGGCAGGTTCTGCGATTTCATGGATTCTGCATCACTAGATACCTTTTCATCTCTCCACACATTTTATTGCTGTCAGTTAAGACAGCTTCAGAGTCCCGTGATGGGAACTGTTAATATTTCAAACCTACAGAGGAGGAAACCTGCCAACAACCAGATAGGAAACAAGAATGGGAACCAGATCTTTGGACTCCCCAACTTTGTACATCACCTAGAAATCAATCTTTCTAGACAGCTCTAGGGCACAAGGAGTGGTATAGTATTTAGACAGGACAATGGTCTAACACAGCGGGCTCCTGAAAGCTAAGATGATTTGAAACTTGTGGAGGAGGGCTTGTAGAATGTTGCTTCAAGTTGGAGCCATCGGTCAATTAAAGAACTGGCCTTCTGGTGGGCAAGTCAATGAGGGTGCAAGACACCTCTTGGCATTAGTAAGGAACTCAAATCCAAAGGCATGGCCACTGCCTCTGCCAAAATTTTATTCCTTGTTCTCTAGGAGCCCAAAAACTAATAATGAATTTTTATATTGTTTTAAAGCTGCTAAAATGTCCCACTCCCAGCTTTTGGAATGTGCCACTACATAAGCTGTTGAGGCTTGAAATCGCAGATCTGCACGCTCCTGGGCTAAGAATTCTTGTAGAGGGAACAGAAGGTGTATTAAAGGCAGCTGAAAGGAAGATTAAACTCAGTTGGAAGCTTTCTATCTTCTGATCACACTCTTGTTCTGCCTCAGAGATGGTTTGCAGTCCTTCACACCTTAAAAGAAGATCAATTCTCTGATGAACTGCATGTTTCACTAGGCTAAAATCATCACCCAGCCTCTCTGGGCAGCCTGCTCCAGGGCTCCAGCACCCTCCTGATAAAGAAGGTTTTCTCCCTCATGTTCAGGTGGAACCTCCTGGGTTCCAGTGTGTGCCCACTGCCCCTTGTCCTGTCACTGAGGACCACAGGGCCTGACCCCATCCTCTTGTCCCCAGCCTTTCAGCTCTTGCTGAGCATTGCTCATATCCCCTCTCAGGCTGCTCTTCTGCAGGCCCAACAGCCCCAGGATCTCAGTCCTTAAAGAGGTACTCCAGGCTTCTCAGCATGTTTGTAGCCTCTGCTGGAGTCTCCTCAGTAATTCCCTGTCTCCGAAGCAAAAGGCCCAGAACTGGCCTCCAAAAATTGAGTTTGCTGTGCCTGAAGAGTAAGTAGGTTGCTTTAAACAAAGGTTCCTTTCACAAAGCCATGCTATCAAAGTCAGTGGAAATCTTGGCTCTCTCCTCATGTTCATCACGAGCTCATTCACTGCTAACCCCTGGAAAGGCTCCAGATAGCTGCATCAAGCTCATTGCCTAAATCCACACATGTATTTGGGCCAAAATCAATAGACAGAGCTACTGCTTACAAGGAAGCTTTTAGAATAAACATAATGGGGACGGTTCTTATCCTCCTCTCTGCTTTGATGGATGCCTCTGATTGATTGGTCTGAGTAAAACATTCCATTTGAGACAGTGATTTCAATGGTTTTCTCAGACTGAAGAAGGCCAGCCTAATTTAATACTGCAAAGGGACACAGCCAAGGAAAACCCTGTTGCCAAGAGAAGGGGAGGTATGCATCTTTGTGGACAGAACTATTCACAACCTGAAGATAAATATTTTTGGGAAAAGCATCTCCCCCAGATGAAAAGTTCAACAGAAGTTCTGACTTGATGGTTGTACTTAAAAACCATGCAGGAGACACCAGATGAATATGATACTGATTCTGCTTCCAGTTGAAATAAACAGCCTAGCTCCACTCTCACCTCTCTAAAGCTCTTTCTGCTTCCTGTTCTGTGCTGCTTTGCTACCACTCACTCGCCGGTAGCCAGAGGGACAGAGGACCACCTCCTTCTCCAGAATATACTCCAGTACATATGCATTAAATTCAGTAGACTACATTAAGTCATATGGAACTTCAGCAGCTGGCTAACTACAGAATTCAAGAATGGATGCCCAGGGAGGTAGCAGAAGCCCCATCCCTCAAAGCCTTTAAGGTCAGGCTGGATGTGGCTCTGAGCAACTTGATCTAGCGTGAGGTGTTCCTGCCCATGTCAGAGGGGTTGGAACTAGATGACCACTGAGGTCTCTTCTAGGCCTGACAATTCAATGGTGGGGTTGGAAGTGGTCTCTGGACATCATCTGGTCCTGCTAAAGCAATGGCACCCACAGCAGCTTGCCCAAGATCATATTGTCCAGGCGGTTTTGCTTATCAGTATCTAATGGGTGGGAGTCAATCTAAAGGGTGGAAGTCAAGAGGGTGGGGCCAGACTCTTTTTAGTGGTGTCCCCTAGGACAAGGGGCAACAGGCACAGAACAGAACCCAAGAAGCTCCACTTAAACATAAGGGAAGAGCTAAAACTTGTTTGCTGTTAGGGTGCTGGAGCCCTGGAGCAGGCCGCCCAGAGAGGTCATGGAGTCTCCTTGTCCAGAGAGATTGCAACCCCCCTGGCCATTATGATCCCAGGCAAGCTGCTGTGGGTGCCCCTGCTTTAGCAGGAGGGTTGGACTGGATAATTTCCAGAGGTCCCTTCCAACTCCACCACGTTGGTATTCAGTGATTCAAGCTTGGATGACTTTAGCTTACTGAAACATGCCACTCATTAGAGAATTGATTTTTTAAAGGCATGTCCAAGACAGGAAATGATGCAAAACAATTCTGAAGCAGAAAAAAAGTATCTAAGGAGCAGAAAGTAGAAAGCTTCCAACAGAAGGAAGACACAATTAGTAATGTGTCAAAAATGCTTTCTATGAACAAACTCCATGGACTCCAGAGCAATAACCCTGACTTAGATGACTTCTATATTATTGCTGTCATAAAAATACTCGGTCTTTGTAAGGATAAAGTGGTACATAAGGATGTAACCAGAGATGTTCATGAACTTCATACTTGGAGATCTCCACTCCTCAGATGACAGCAATGCTGAATCATCTGCCAAGATACAGAGGTAGAAACACCATAGATGTGAGCTTTCAGTTTTGCATTCAAACCCTTTGCAAGCAGCCAATAGCTCTACTTTAATTTGTTAAGATTATGGCAAGCTAAATACTTGCTCATGTTGCTCAGCATGGAGAAAGATGCAAGAAGGCTCCAGGGACACCTAACAGCAGCCTCCCAATAGCTGACAGGGTCTACAAGAGGGCTGCAGAGGGACTGTTTGCAAAGGCCTGCAGTGATAGGATGAGTGACAATGGTTTGAAATGAGAGAAGAGCAGATTTAGATCAAATGTTAGGAACAAGTTCTGCACCATGAGGGTGGTGGAACACTGCAACAAGCTATTCAGGGAGGTGGTTGAGGCCCTGCAGACATTCAAGATGAGGCTTGAGAAGGCTCTGAGAATGTCTCTGCTGACTGCAGGGGTGTTGGACAAGATGACCTTTGGAGGTCCCTTCCAACCCAAACCATTCTATGATTCCATGTACTGTTGAAGTTGGTGTCCAATTCTCCTACCTCATAGCGAAGCATGGAAAAAGTTGCTTAGCCCTAATGATAGGGTTGTTGGGGTTTTAGTCCCAGTGCTCCAAGCCATGCTTGTGATTCCATCATGCAGCTGACTAGAACTACCCCCTTTCAAAGTCAGAATGTCATGAGTCTTCTTCTGCTACCTTCATACAGCAGCACTCAGGGACTATTTTTCTGCTTGCTCCAGTCGATTTACGTGACACCATAAATCACTGCCCTGTAATAGCTCACTTTTAACAAGGGGGGAAAAAAAAAAGCTTGACACTTTGAGTGTTGCTATAATTTTTTATGGCTGAAAGTGTACAGAGATCAAAGTTTTCTGGTGGTTTGGTTTTTGTTTTTTTTTTTCAGGCTTGCTCTCTACGCACAGACAAGGCTGTGACAGAAAAGGTTTGGCCACATGTTTCAAAGTAAAGTCTCCAAGATGTCAAGGAGGAGAAGAGAAAATGCCTGAATGTCACGTTTCCAGCCCTTCTTACAAACCAAAGCAGGAGCAGACAGACTTTCAAAAGAAAACTTTCCTAGTAACTTTATATGCTGCTACTGTTCCCTCTGGAATCCCCTGCAAATGAGTCAAGAGCTTGAGAGATACTTTCCTGGTAACACACATAAACAGATAAATAAATTATCACGGGCTGAGAACAATTTAAACATCTGGGAGCCAGCTCACGCCTGTCAAGCAAGTCACAGACACTCAGGGACAGGAAAGATCAATCTTCAGCCCCTGCTTTCTGTGCCAGAGAGCAGGAACTACATCACCTACCCTCTATACAGGAGGAAAATGGTGTCCTCAGAAAATAATCCGCTGTGCTTCTGTACTCAAAGACATTTCTATTAATTTATTTTACAGGGGAGGGGAAAGAATTTCAGAGAGGAAGGATTTGAACTACCTATGTGTTAGTCTGAGCTATCTGCTCAACAAGCCGTTTGCATTTTCCACCCATGCTGTTCCCAGAAGCAAAAACAAGCAGGATTTAGATTAAAATGCAACAAACTGCAAAAACTAAGAGTGCTTCGCCAGCCAGATTAAACAATCTCCAGTCTGCACAGTTACATTCACACACTAAATACAGGATTCCTACCCAGATGGTCCCTGCAAGCCACAGATTGCTCCATGGAAGGCAAACAGACAGCTAGATCTGGGGACAGAATCATAGAATTGTTTGGATTGGAGAAGAGCTTCAAGCTCATCGAGTGCAGCCATCAATCCAACACATTTACGGCCATTAAACCATGTCCCCAAGTGGCCACAGGTTTCTTGACTTCACCACCCCCTTGGGCAGCCTATTACAATCCCTGACCACTCTTGCAACAAAGAAAGTTTTCCTCATCTCCAGCCTAAACCTCCCCGGCACAATTTTAGGCTACGTCCTCTACTTTCATCAGCTGATACTAGGGAGAAGAGACCAAACCCCCATCTCACTGTAACCTCCTTTCAGAGAGTTGTAGAAAGCAATGAGGTCTCCACTCAGCCTCCTTCTCTCCAGACAAAACAACCCCAGTGCCCTCAGCTGCTCCTCACCAGATCTGATCTCCAGACCCTTTGTCAGCTTCATTGCTCTTTGCTGGACCAGCTTCAGCATCTCAATGTCCTTCCTGGAGTGAGGGGCCCAAAACTGAACCCAGTACTCCAGGTGTGGCCTCACTAGTGCAGAGTACAGGGGCACAATCACTTCCCTGCTACTGCTGGCCACACTATTGCTGGTCCAGGCCAGGATGCTGGTGGCCTTGTTGGAGACCTGGGCACATGCTTGGCTTATCTTCAGCTGGGTGTCAACCAGCACCCACAGTTCCTTTCCCACTGGGCAGTTTTCAGCCACTGTGCTCCAAGCCTGGAGCATTCATGAGGTTGTTGTGACCCAAGTGCAGGACCCAGCACTTAATGCTAACATTTGCAGGGAACGTCACACAGACCCAGGTGCTGAGGAGCAAGAACACAGTCTCAACTGCTACCTAATCACACTATATGGGAATTTATGTGAAGTTTTACTTGCCTTGTGGCTTTTTTCATCATGAGAATAAACCTTTCCTGCATGATCAGGCTCAACAGAGCTGAAGTTACAACTATTCCCCATTGAGGATGCTTAAATTAACACTTCAGGCACACCAATCACCTCAGTTCTACTTCCCACTACTTCTGATTGAATGCAACCGCAGCTAAACTTCTGCTTTGAAACCTGCCAAGCAGCAGAGACTCATTTGGAACTACTTACCCATCCCACTTAGGGTTTTATAAAGCTTATTTTTATTTACTTTGAGAGAGCTCCATGAGAAGGACAGGAATCAAACTGCAAATGGAGCCAGGATTTACACAGCAGGCATGTTGTGCATTTGCTGCCTTTCATCTTGTCACTTCACCCTCCAAACCAGGAGTTCCAAGCACCACCACAGACCAGAGGCATTCAGCTCACATAGCTGACTGCGCTTGATTGCTCTGCTGTTGCTGTGCGCTACTTAGACGTTCAGTGTAGACAACAGAGTACATGGCCAAAACAGGTCTCTGCCTTTCAGTTCTCCTCTCCTCATTCTGTCTTTCACACTTCATGGACTAACCCCTTGCTCTTAACCTGCCAAGTGAAGTATTTCCCTTCTGCAGATACACATGATGGATTAAACCTTTGCCTTCACTACTTTACATCTTTGTTATTACGTCAGCAGACCTACATTACTACAAGTTGTTCCTCGGGTCCAAAAGTTCACTACTTGCAAACTGTCTCTGTCACTTGAGAGAGAGAAAGAGACATATTTCATAGAATCGTGGAATTGCTTCAGTTGGAAAGGACCTCATTGAGTCCAACCATCAATCTAATACAACCGTGGCCACTAAACAACATCCTACAGTGCCACGGCCACAGGTTCCTTGAAGACCTCCAGGGATGGTGACTCCACCACCTCTCTGGGCAGCCTGTGCCAATGCCTGACCACTCTTGTAGCAAGGAAATTGTTTCTAATCTCCATCCTAAACCTCCCCTGGCACAACATCAGGTCATTTCCTGTCCTATCACCTGATACTACGGAGAAGAGATCAACTTCCCACCTCACTGCAGACTCCTTTCAGGGAGTTGTAGAGAGCAATGAGGTCTCCCCTCAGTCTCCTCATCTCCAGACAAAACAACTCCAGTTCCCTCAACTGCTCTTGCTAAGATTTGTTCTCTAGACTCTCTGGAACCCTCTCTAAAACCATCTAGGGTTCTCCAAACCCAGATTAGTGACCATGCCAAATACTCAAATAAAAATGAGCTCCTTTAGACCCAAGCTGCAGAAGGAAGATGAGTGCTGCTTTAAGTGAGTTCACTTAAGACAAACAATTCAAAGCCTGTGGAGACTGTCACTCCCTGCACTGTCAGGGTTAACCAACTTGGGCAAACTTTCTTTTCTCATCACAGCAGCAGCTGCTGAAGCTTTGCCAGCTGCAGCATATGACACGTGTTCCCCCCCGACATTCTTCAGTTCCTCTATGCACTGCTCTCCACCTTCCTCTGACATGTCCTCAAGAGGCCTCCTCTTTTCCCAGCACTTAATCTCTGAAATTTGTCTTGTCCATCAACACATGTTAGCTTGGACTGTGCTCCTGATTTGCCTGAGAAGTGTTTGAAGCTGTGAAGAAGAATGGAATTCAGTCTCCAAACTGTTTCCTACACATTTCCTGAAATTTCTTGGCACTACTGTGCCACTTACCACGTTTTTTTCCCTGAAGTAAAAACTACCTGTAAATATATTTCAGTTAGCAGTGAGCTCTTCCAGCAAAGAAAGATCCAACAAACTGAACCAACAGTGATTTCTTCTCTTTATAGATAGATGAGGTTCAATAAGGCAAAGTGTAAGGTCCTGCACCTAGGTCACGGTAATCTTAGACATCAATCCAGGCTGGGGGATGGTGAAGTTGAGAGCAGCCCTGCAAAAAAGGACTTGGGGGTGCTGGTGGATGAGAAGCAGGACATGAGCCAGCAATGGGCTCATTGCAGCCCAGAAGGCCAATGGCAGCCTGCGCTGCATCAAAAGCAGCATGGCCAGAGATGGACAGAGGTGATTCTGCCACTCTGCTCTGCCCTGGTGTGACCACACCTGAAGCACTATGTCCATTTCTAGAGACCTCAACACTGGAAGGACATGGACATGATGAAGCAGATCCAGAGGAGGGGCACAAAGTGATCAGAGGGCTGGAACACCTCTGCTATGAGGACAGACTGAGGGAGCTGGGAGTGCTCAGCCTAGAGAAGAGAATGCTCCAGGGAGACCTAATAGCAGACTGCCAGTACCTGAAGTGGGCTACAAGAAGACTGTTTGCAAAGGCCTGCAGGAACAGGATGAGGGCAATGGTTTGAGATGAGAGAAGAGCAGATTTAGATTGGATGTTAGGAACAAGTTCTGCATCATGAGGGTGATGAAACACTGCAACAGGTTGCCCAGGGCAGCAGTTGAGAGGCCTCATCCCCAGAGATATTCAAGGTGAGACTCAAGAAGGTTCTGAGGATGTCCCTGCTGAATGTGAGGGCACTGGAATAGACAAGCTTTGGAGATCCCTTCCAACACAAACCTTTCTATGATTCCACATACTGAAGTGGGTGTGTAATTCTCTTACCTCATAGCCAAACTGGAGCTCATCTGAGGTCAGCATAATGATGTCATCATCAATGGCCAGCACTGCCTCAGTCTCAATCTCATCGTAGGGGAAGAAGCGGTTACTGAGTTTGTTTTCTGCAGTCCTAACAACTTTCAGGGGAACACGAATCTTTGGCCAGAGTGACTCTAGAGAAATAAAAAATAAATTAAATTCAGTATTATATTCTACTGCTGAAGATATGGGCACCTCTGCCTTTAGCTTCTCTTCCAATTTACATCTGATTTTCTTTTGATGGAAGCAAGGAAGCAAATGCAGAGACAGAAGTTCAGCTGCATTTCCCTCTTCAGAGAAAAATCAGTGTTCTTCTAGCTGCTAAAAGGTGTAGGTACCCCTAAAACGTTAATTACTGTTGACAGTTAAAGGTTAGGTTCTGTGTATGAGTATGCATTAAGAGGAGTGTGTCCAGCAGATCCAGGTTCTTCTCCTCCTCTACTCTGCCCTACTGAGACCGCACCTGGAATATTGCATCCAGTTCTGGGCTCCCCAGTTCAAGATGGACAGGGATCTACTTGAGACAGTCCCATGGAGGGCTACAAGAACAATGAAGGGACTGGAGCACTGCCTGATGAGGAAAGGCTGACAGCACTGGAGCTGCTTAAGTCTGAAGAGGCTCCATGGACACCTAATAGCAGCCTGCCAGGACCTGAAGGGGACTACAAGAAGGCTGCAGAGGGACTTTCGACAAGGCCTTGTAATGGTAAGACAAGGAGCTGAAAGAGAGGACACTGACACTGGAGATTAGGAGGAGATTCTTTCCAGTGAGGGTGGGGAGACACTGACACAGGTTGCCCAGGGAGGTTGTGGATGCTCCTTCCCTGGAGGTGTTCAAGGCCAGGTTGGACGAGGCCTTGAGCAACTTAATCTAATGGGAGGTGTCCCTGCCCATGGCAAAGAGGTTGGAACTCAATGACCTTTAAGGTCCCTTTCAACCCAAACCATTCTATGAATCTACACTGAACAGAACTGAACCCAGTCCTGACCCATGGGAACACCACTGGCCCACAGGGCTCTAACTGGCCCCTTCACCGCCTTATCACAACCCTCTGAGCTCTGTCCTTCAGGCCAGTTCTCAGCCCCCTCACTGCCCACTCATCTAAGCCACCCTTCCTAAGCCTTCCCAGTAGACTGTGATGTGATCTTTCAACTGTCTGAAACAAAAATGTGATGAAACGTTGGTGGAAAGATCTCTCAGTGGCTATTTTCTTCAGTTTTGGGACGAGCAATTTAGGCAAACAAATGAAAAGTCAAAAGTATTTGGCTGATGGAGAAAATAAAAACACATCGTGTCTACCCAACTACTCCCAGAAGCAGGCATTGGAACCGGAATGGTTGTTTTAAAACAAAAAAGTAGTGGGGCTCTTTTCCTCTCCTGTTGCAAAGTTTTTCATCCTCTTTTTTTAGTGTTATCCACATAGCCATGGGCCTGCTGCCATCACTGATGGGTTGACAGGCTCCTAGCATAGCTCAGCTAAAGCCACACGGCAGACATCACATCCTTAAACCCAGTGAACACTAAGATCAGCACAAGGAGTCTATCAAGCTTTCACGTTCAAGGGAAAAAGCAGGATCTTAAGGGATATTTTCCCTTGGCTCTTTCACATCAACCATCAGAGATTTCTGATACTGTTTTTACCATTCATCCAGACCTGGAGAGAGTTGGGTGGAGGGAACATCAAGAAGTTCAACAAGGCCAAGTGTAGGGTCCTGCTTATGGGGAGGATTCACCTTCTGCACCAGCACAGGTAAGAGGCTGACGTGCTGAAAAGCTGCTCTGCAGAGAAGGACCTGGGAGTGCTGGTGGATAACAAATTTACCACGAGCCAGCAATGTGCTCATGGCCAAGAAGGCCAATGGGACCCTGGGGTGCAGTAAGCAGAGTGGGATCAGCAGTCAAGGGAGGTTCTTCTGCCCCTCCACTCTACCCTAGTAAGAATACATCTACAGTACTGGGTCCAGTTCTGGGCTCCCCAGTTCAGGACAGGCAGGGAACTACTGCACAGGGTCCATCAGAGGTTACAAAGATGCTGAGGGGCCTGGACCATCTCCCTGAGGAGGAAAGGCTGAGAGCCCTGGGGCTGTTGAGCCTGGAGAAGAGCAGCCCCCGACAGCATCTGAGCAATGCTCAGCAAGAGATAAAGGGTGGTGGGCAAGAGGATGGGACCAGACTTTTGTCAGTGGTGCCCAGTGACAGGACAAGGAGCAGCAGGCACAAACTGGAACCCAGGAGGTTCCATCTGAACATAAGAAGCTTCTTTGTTGTGAAGGTGCTGGAGCCCTGGAGCAGGCTGCCTAGAGACATTGTGGACTCTGCTTGTCTGAAGAGATTCTAAATCCCCCTGGCCATTGTGATCCTGGGCAAGCTTCTGTGGGTGTCTCTGCTTTAGAAAGGGAGTTGGAGGTTGGACTGGATGAGGTTCTTTCCAACCCCCACCATGCAAGGGATCTGGGATTATGTGTGCAACCACTCTGAAAACTCAAAAGTGGTCTCTTATACTCAGATTTATCTGCTGCAGCTGTCTCTTTCTTTTCCTATGATACAGCTAACATTTTGAGTTCAGCACCAAGAGATGAGGCTGTTGGTTTCCACTCTCACCCAAGCTCAGTGCACATAATGAGTAATGATCTCAAAACACCCAGTAAAGTTTCTGCCCCTTTATCCATGTCTCTTTCTATCAGCTGATCCTTGTGGTCCCTCTCAACCTTGACTGATTCTATGATTCTGTGACCTCTGGGTAGTCCAGTTTCTGAAGCTGTAAAGTGTGGATGACCCATTCTACTAAACTTCATTGTTTATATTTTAATATAGCTATCAAATCATAGAATCATTTTGTTTGGAAAAGATCTCAAAGATCATCAAGTCCAACCATTAACCCAGCACTGCCAGGCCACCTCTATAGCATGTCCCTCCACAATTCATCTACATAGCTTTTCAAACCTTCGAGGGATGAGGACTCCACCACTGTCCTGGGTAGCCTGTTCCAGGCCTTGACAATTCTTTTGGGAAGAAATTGTTCCTTATGTCCAAACTAAGCCTCCCCTGGGGCAACTTGAGGCTGTTTCCTATTGTCCTTTTGCTTGTTACTTGGGAGCAAAGACCAACCCCCACCTCACTCCAGCCTCCTTTTCTCCAGACTAAACGCCCCCAGGTCCCTCAGCTGCTCCTCACCAGCCCTGTTCTCCAGACCCTTCACAGCTTTGTTGCCCTTCTCTGGACCCACTCCAGCACCTCAGTGTCCTTCTTGATGTGAGGGGCCCAAAACTGAACCCAGAATTCACAGCGTGGCTTCACCAGTGTTCAGTAGAGGGGGACAATCCCTGCCCTGCTCCTGCTGGCCACAGTCTTGCTGATCCAACCTAGGATGCTGGTGGCCTTCTTGGGCACCTGGGCACAGAAAAAGGACTTCTATCATGTGGAAAGTCACGTTTGTTGGGGAGTTCAGTGTCTTAAATTCTGAATGATATTTAGAACAGAATATTTCTTAGAATCATGAAGTGGTTCAGGTTGAAAGAGAGATTTAAAGGCCCAGCCTAGTCTGTTTTCATGACCAACATTGAGTCTGCTGAATTTTATGACCTAATGGCCTTATTAGAAGTCCACACAAACCCCCAGAGCAACCCCAGAAATGAACATGAATTTTTGGAACTTCCCCCTGCTTCCAAACTTTCCACGCCTAGGGACAGATTCCCTCTCTTCCCCATACATTCATAACAATGACACATTTTCAGCCCTAACATTTTCCTGGTGTTGACAGAGGAAAGAAAGGAGCAGCCACCGCATGTCATATTTGGTGGCGCTATGCCAGCTCCATCTCCAGGGACCTATTCAGCTGCCCCTTCAACCCAGCCCTCCCACTTCACACATGCAAGACAAAACCAAACCAAAACACACAAAAGAGCTGAAAAACCCAAGATCTGCTTCTCTCCCAAACTGTGTCCTTTAGATGGGAAAGGAGCAGGAAACATGGGGCTAGGTTTTCTGGGAGGTTAAGCACCTCAGCTTTCCTATGACCAATTAAAAGCGAATAGCCATAAAAGTGCAGATCCTACTGTAGGGTAATAAACCAACCTTTATCAGCCATAGTGGTGCACATTACAAACTTCAAACCCATTCCTTGCTCTAATCCATCAGAAACTTCCTGGCTTTAACAGGCTATAAACAGCAGAAGCTTTGAAGTCCAAGGATTAGGATCACTAACAGACAGGCTAAAGGACAGCCTGGCTCAAGAGCCAAGTGGAATGCCCTGCATGGATCTGGAATAAACCAAAGTTAAGTTAATCAAACTGACCTGTCTCTAGCCACGGGCCAAGAGATTACAATGGTTGTGACAGCAAGAAAGGGGTGAGGGACACTAGGAACAAAGAATTATTTGCTTCAGTGCAGTACTTAGGCTAAAGGAAGGCTAAAACTTCCTGTGCTCTCAAATCTGTGATTTTCAGCTCTAAAACCAAAGGATTTGGGGGGTTATCAAACTAGTTTCTGGCTTAGTGGTAATGGAAGCAGCAAATAATTAAACACACTTTAATTGTCAAGAATTTCTCCAGGCAAGATGAATGGAGTGATCAAAGCCAAAAGATCATTGCAATGATTTATTTGTGTCAGCTCTCCTGCATCTCACCCTCACTCAAGGGAAATGTGGAAACAATCCATCTGGGTTAAATCCACCTGCATTTGGTGCTCACAGGGCTCGGGGCAGAGTGGGTGGGTACTGTCCAGTGGAAAAGGACCAGGGCATGTTAGCTGACAGCTGGCTGAAGATGAGCCAGCGTGTGTGCAGGTGGCCAAAAAAAGACCAAGAGCATGCTGGCCTGGATCAGCAGGAGTGTGGCCAGTGAGACCAGGGCAGGGACTGTGCCCTGTATGCAGCACTGGTGAGGCTGCGCCTTGAGTATTGTGTTCATTTTTGGGGCACTCACTCCAAAAACGACATTGAGGAGCTGGAGCGGGTCCAGAGAAGGGCAACAAAGCTGGGGAAGGTGCTGGAGAACATGGCTAGAGAGGAACAGCTGAGGACACTGGGGTTGCTTAGTCTGGAAAAGAGGAAGCTGAGGAGACACCTCATTGTGCTCTACAGCTCCCTGAAAGGAGGCTGCAGTGAGGTGGTTGTTAGTCTCTTCTCCCTAGTATCAGGTGATAGAAGGAGAGGAAATGGCCTGAAATTGTGCCAGGGGAGGGTTAGGTTGGAGATGAGGAAAAATTTCTTTGCCCCAAGAGTGGTCAGGAATTGTAATAGGCTGCCCAAAGGGGTGGTAGAGTCACCATCCCTGGAGGTGTTCAAGGAACCTGTGGCCATGGCACTGTAGGACATGTTTTAAGGGCCATGGTGGTGTTGGGTTGATGGCTGGACTTGATCTTAGAAGTCTTTTCCAACCCAAACAACTCTATGATTCTATAACTGGTAGCAATAGGGTGGCTCTGAGGAGCTGTTAGAAGACTGTGAACTGGGACAAGTGATCAGGAAGGAATTATTACATTATGCCTTGCCAGGACAATTGGCAGAGTGGGAAGCTGCAGCAGCTGGAGCCTCTGAGGAGTCCTAACAAGATGTTACATCCTCTGTGGAAGACATGAGAATCCACAACATAGCTTTTTGTATTTTTGAACACATACTGCTACAATCATAGAATAGTTTGGGGTTGGGACCTCTAAAGGGGTACCTAGTCCAGTTCTCAGGAACCAGCATTCCTTCTCCCACCAAATCATATTTTCAGATAAGAAGGACAGATTCATACATACAGCATGTGGGGAACAAATTCCCTTTCAGCAACTACCTCCAGTCCTTCATCAAGAAGAAGGGGAGGAGGCTCTAACTGCCCACAGCACTGCTGAGGAGTCAGAACTTGGAAGCTTGTTCAACATAGGAAGCACTAAGCATGGAAATACAAGAAGGAGCATTGGAGCTGCTGTATGGTACTGGACAGGACTAGTTAGTCTAGCTCCATTCTTCTAAAGGGGCAATGCCTCCTGGTCTCCTATTTACCATGGGCAGTAGGTAGAGGGAGGGGATTCTGCCCCTCTGTTCTGCTGAGACCCCACCTGCAGTGCTGGGGCCAGCTCTGGAGTCCTCAGCACAGCACAGACAGGGACCTGTTGGAGCAGGGCCAGAGGACATCACAGCAGTGCTGGAAGCCCTCAGCTGTGAGACCAGACTCAGGGAGTAGGGGTTGTTTAGCCTGCAGAAGAGAAGGCTCCAGCTTGGGACAGACATTTGAGCAGGGCCTGTTGTGACAGGACAAGGAGTGGTGGTTTGAACTAAAAGAGGGATCCTTAAGACTTCAGAATTTTATATATATTTTTTTTTTTACAATGAGGTTGGTTAAACACTGGTTCAAGTTGCCCAAGGTTGTAGAAGCCCCATCCCTGGAACTATTCCAGGTCAGGTTGCTTGGGGCTCTGAGCAACCTCCTTTAGTTGAAGATGACCCTGCTCAGTTCAGGAGGTTGGACTAGATGACTGTGAAAGGTCCTTTCCCACCCAAACCATTCCATGATTCTACTCCATGGTGATTTTTGTGAAGGAATTCACCGGTGTCAGGACCTACGCTTCCAGCTGAGGACTTGGGAGAAGGGTTAAGAGGAGCATGGTCTAGTGAGGCAGAAAACCCAAAGGTGGGAAAAATGGAAGTGGTGACAAATGGAGTAGCTGTGGTATGAGCAGTAATATTAACATGGATTTGAAACTGTAGGCAGCAAGGACTGGGCAGTCTGAGACAAAGATTCAAACCACCTGGAAACACATTTGCCCTAGAAACCAGTCTAGCAGAAGGTTCATGGACTGCCATGAGAGTGTCTACAGAGTCAAGTACTGGCAAATTGAAGATGCAGCTTTCCTTATCACTCCCCAAACTAAAATGAAGGACAGAGATGTTTCTGTAGCCACTGTGTCTCTTAGCTTGGATTCTGGAGCCATCAGCATTGCCCACAGGTTGATTTTTAATCTCTTTTGGCTTTCCTCAGTTCACTTGAAAAAGAAGAAACAAAGAAAAAAAACCCCAACAGTGCCACAAAAGCGCTGGTTTGGGTTGGAATAGATCTTTGAAGGTAACCTAGTCCAACCCATCTGCGGTCAGCAGGGACATCTACAACTCGAGCAGGTTGCTCAGAGCCCCAAACAGCCTCACCTGAAATGGTTCCAGGGATTGAGCTTCTACAGCTTCTCTGGACAACCTGGGCCAGTGTTTAACCATCCCCATATATACAAAAATTCTTCCTTCTCTCCAAGCTAAATCTCCTTATTTTAGTTCAAGCCATCACTCCTTGTCCTGCCACATTGGGTCCTGCTAAAACATGTGTCCCCAGCTTTCTGATCAGCCCCTTCAAGCACTGAAAGGCCACCAGAAGGTCTTCCTGAAGCCTTCTCTTCTGCGGGCTGAAAAACCCCAATTCTCTCAGTATGGCCTCTCAGCAGAGGGCTTCCAGCCCTCCCAGTACTGCTGTGACATCCTGGTCCCTGTCTGTGCTGTGCTGAGGACTCCAGAGTTGGCCCCAGCACTGCAGGTGGGGGCTCAGCAGAGAAGAGCAGAGGGGCAGGATCTCCTCCCTCCACCTGTTGCCCACACTGCTGGGGATCAGCCCAGGACAACGCTAGGTCTGCACTGTGAGCACATGGTGACAGTTCATGTCCAGCTTTTCACTCATCAGCACCCCAAACTCCTTCTCCACAGAGCTGCTCTCCATCCCTTCATCCCCTGGCCTGGATTGATACCATGGACTGCCCTGACATGGGTGTAGCACCTTTTTGAACCTCATGACATTCACACAGACCCAAGCATGTTCAGGTGAAGAAGAGGAGAGAGGAAAGGTAACTCTGTAAAAGATCCAACCAGGCATGCTAAGCTCAGTTTCACCCTCCCACTCCACACCTACCACAGGGTCTTACCTTCTGGTGGGTTCTTATTCTGGTTGTTCCACACAACTAACAGTTTGGACAGGCTGGGCACTTTGGACACCTCCGTGATGACCCGGAAAAGGCTCTCTACACGGTCATAGGTCAGAACTATGGCTGTGAAACCTTGGGACTGAGGTGGGATCAGGGGAAGGAAGAGTGGGTTGCTCACACTGCTCCATTTCTGTGAGGGAAAAGAAGAAGACAGGAAAATAATTTGACTGACATGACTTATCACAGGAGGCAGCAATTCACACAGCCAGGTTGCCTGGGGAGGCAGTTGAGGACCCCACCCTGAGATATTCAAGGTCAGGCTCTAGAAGGCTCTGAGCAACTTGCTTTAGTGGAGGATGCCCCTGCTGACTGCAGAGGGAATTGGACTGGATGACCTTTGGAGGTCCCCTTCCAACCCAGACCATTCTATGTTTCTAACCATCAGATTGGAGTTTGCTCAGATCAGCTCCAACTCTGGGAACAGCAGACTTCAGGAACTCCTCAGAACCTTTTTTAATACCAATCTCTTTCTTAATTTCATCTTCTGTATCATTGCAACCAAGAGGGATTTGAGGTAAAAAGCAAAGTGGAGGAGGGAGATGGATTGAGGGAGCAGGAAAAGTAAGGTGAATTCTGCCCCCGTGACTCTACTCTCATTTACCCATTTCTATTTCAAAGAGCAACTCAACAAGCACTAGTTTCAGAAGGAAAAAGAAAACAAACAAAAGCTAAAGCCATCCCAAGATGTGAACCCAAGGCACTAAGAGGAATAATGTAACAGCTCCCACAAAACTGTGTTTCTTCAGTGGTAGAAGAAACCCCACCTAGGTTCGTGAAAAGCAACAGAAACAAAGGGTGAGATGCAGAGGCAGATTTCAGAGAGCAAATTTTAACTAGGGCATCACCCCTTTAATGGCCTGACTTCAAGACTGCCAGCATGAAGAAACCAGCTCAGCTGGTTGGCAGAAGACAAGACAGACAACTGAATTCTCACTGAACGTGCCAACTTCCTCAGGAGCATGTGGGAGGAAGCAGCCAAGGCATTGAGGAACAAAGGCATCAGCGCTTCAGTCTCAACTTTTCCATTCCAGCTGACGTTCCAAGCAGGGGGCAGACAGAGAAGCAAAGGGAAAAATGAGACCTTTGTGGACAAGGTGAAAAGGGGAGATGGGAAAGAAGAAAACTGAGTGAAGCTGTCCTGGGGGGATGTCTTGAACCCCAGCCTATAAAAATTACAAACACTCCTATGAGCTCAGTAGATGCCAGCAGTTCACAGCAGTACTGAGAGAATCTCCAGCCAGAATCACACCAGAAACCTGCTTGCATCAGGAGGAATCACAGAAACATTCCGTTTGGAAAAGCCCCTCAGGATCACCAAGTCCAACTGCTATCCCTACTCTACAAAGCTCATCCTCAAACCATAGCCCCAAGCACCACATCCAAACGACTTTTAAACACATCCAGGGTTGGTGACTCCACCACCTCCCTGGGCAACACATTCCAATGCCTGACCGCTCTTGCTGGGAAAAAAATGTACTAATGTCCAGTCTAGACTTATGCAGTTGCAGCTTGAGGCCATTCCCTCTTGTACTAGCACTAATTACCTGCAAGAAGAGACCAGCACCAACCTCTCCACAACGTCCTTTCAGGTAGCTGTAAGAAAGCAATGAGGTCTCCCCTCAGCCTCCTCTTTTTCATGCTAATCAGCCCCAGCTCCTTCAGTTGTTCTTCATAAGAGTTATTCTCTAGGCCCTTCCCCAGCTTCCTTGCCCTCTGTACTCACTCTATTACTTCCACATCCCTCTTGTAATGAGGTGCCCAAAACTGAACACAACACTCGAGGTGTGGCTTCATCAGAGCAGAGTATAAAGGGACAATCATCTCCCTACTCCTGCTGGACACAGCATTTCTAATACAATCCAGGATGCCGTTAGCTTTTTTTGCCACCTCGGCACACTGCTGGCTCATATTGAGTTTGTCTATTACAGCCCCCAGGAGAAGTTTCTCCTCCTTCTCATGTTCAGGTAGAACCTCCTGGGTTCCAGTTCGTGCCCACTGCCCCTTGGCCTGTCACTGGGCACCACTGACAAGAGCCTAGCCCCATCCTCTTGCCTCCAACACTTTATCTCTTGTTGAGCATTGCATAGATGCCCTCTGCGGCTGCTCTTCTGCAGGTTCAAAAGCCACAGGGCTCTCAGCCTTTCCTCCTCACAGGGATGCTCCAGGCCTCTCAGCATCTTTGTAGCCCTGAAGCTAAGCACAGCACTGGCACACTTTTATCCAGAAAGGTCTCAAGGGAGGCTCCAGGCAAGGATCCGGCAGTAGGAGTAACACCTTCTGGTACAATTCCTGAAATAGTTGGGAAGACAGCACTAATCTTCAGCTAGACACACTTTATCAGGTACAAGTTGTGGAATCTCCTTCTCTGGAGAGATTCCAAACCCACCTGGGCAGCATCCTGTGCAACCTGCTGTGGGTGACCCTGCTTAAGCAAAGGGGTTGGACTGGATGATCTCCAGAGGTGCCTTCTGACCCCCACCATGCTGAGGCTGTGTGAAGTGGCATGGAACATGAATAATTTGTGAGGTTCCTAATGGGAATTGTGATGCTCTGGTTTTGACCCAAAAAGGGTATTAGGGTAATGCAGAGAAGTCTGGGAGCTTTGGCTGATGAAAGCAAAGCTCTGTGACAGCACAGACTATTGCTCAGTCATTCAGAAAACAGATATCCATCACTTCAGCAACTGAGACCTGCAGAAACAATTCTGCAGATGATTACACCTAAAACTCAAGCTTCTCCACATATATAAGCCAGCAATGTGTCCTAGTGATCAAAAAGGTCAAGGTCATTTTGGGGTGGATTAGCAAAGCTGTGGTTAGTAGGTCAAGAGAGATTCTCCTGTCCCTTTATTCAGACCTGCTGAAGCCATGTCTACAATATTACGTCCAGTTCTGGGCCCCTCAGTTCAAGAAGGACCTCAGAGAACTTCTGAGAAGAATCCAGCACAGAGCCACAAAGATGCTGAAGAAGGCAGCGGAACATCTCCATGCTGAGGACAGGCGGAGGGAGCTGGGGCTTGGAGCAGAGGAGCCTAAGGGCTGCCTTCATTCATGTTGATAAAGATGAACAGGGCAGTGTCAGGGAGACAGAGCCAGGCTCTGCTCAGGGATGTCCAATGACAAGACAAGGGGCACTGGGTGCAGGCTGGAGCAGAGGAGGTTCTATGTGAAAAACTTTTTCACAGAGATGGTGCTGGATCAATCCCTGGAGCAGGCTGCCCAGAGATGATGTGGCAGCCTTCTCTGGAGAATTTCAAGATCCATCAGGATGTGTTCCTGTGTGACCTACTCTAGGTGATCCTGCTCTGGCAGAGGACTAGGACTTGATGATTTTTCAAGGTCCTTTCCAACCCTTGACATTCTGTGGTATTCCTGCTCATCTGACAGTTGGTGGCAGACAGGGACACCCCCCTGATTTTCCTCAGCGTCACCAAGTCCCACATCAAATCACAACTTAAATGTCACCAGAACACAGTCCACTTCCCTCAGGCTTTACCAAGTGCCTTGCATGCAAACCAGCAGCAGGGTTGGAACCAGAGGATCTTTAAGGTCCATTCCAGCCTCAACCTCAATTCTAGGAATCTATGAACCCCACTAGCCCAAGGCTGCTATTACCTAACTGACCCTTTGTAACGTTGAGTAGCTTAAAACAACTTTTGGAAACCTCTCCCCGTTACTACTTGAAACAGAGGTTTAAGATCATACTCCAAGAGCCAAGGAAATATTGTTTCTGCCTTACAAGAAGAAATAGCTCAGACAGTGATGGATAGGGGTGAGTAACACCACCAAAATTCATGGCTCCCACTTGAAGCCTTCCTTATCAGCATTTTCTCTCTGGCCATAGCATTTCCTGATGAATTTCTTACTATAATATCCTTGGGAAAGGATTCATCCCTCCCATCCTGTTCGTTTTTATTTTATTTTTTTTTCTATCAGTCAAGAATATTTTAGACAGAAAATACAAATAAAAGGGACATACCTGTGTGTGTGCAAAGTCAGATGCGTCTGAAAAAAAAAATGACTTAAAAACCTTAAGTTGTGTGTACGTGACTTAAATTCCAATCTTTACTGCTTCCAGAAAAGCATGAAAATCCTCCCCTAGGAAAAATAAGGTGACTTTGGAGGTGGTTTTGCTCACATCTACTAAAAGATGATGGAGAGAGGGAAAAGCCCGTAGACACAGACTAATGGAAGGGAGAACCAGGCCTCTGCTTTAAAAAAAAAAACATTTCCAAAAGGCAATTAAGCATCTCTCAAGTGCCATTAAGAGTCAACCCCCTGCTGCCTGCCTGAAGAGTGTGTCTACAGTCTGAGACCTCTTGACCCCCACTTTCTGCAGGAAATCGGGCAAATTCAAGCCTCCATAATTTGGCTAAAGCCTTCCAGATTTCTGCTTGGGAAAAGCAAAACCATCCAGGCAATTAATTCACCAGCAACCTAATTAAATCTCCATTATGGTAGCAAAGCATGAAATGGATAATGACACAGGGATGGGTTCTTCCCAGTGGCTGTTCCAGAAGCTAAAGTGGTGAAGGAACATTTGCTCCAGTCCTGCTTTTTTTATTGAGATTCTTGATGGAAACTCACAGGAATACTGACTGTCAGAGAGAGAGAAGAGCAGAGAGGACTGATCATCCATCACCTGACTTAACAAAGTGCTGACACTCAGCTATGGGCTAAGACAACCCTTTGCTCTTGCCCTCCCCAGCTGACATTGTTAGAAGAGCCCAGATAATTAATCGAAGATTAAAAGGTTGTTTGCTGTGAATCATTTTTATGGGCAAAAAGGATCAAGTTCAAATAGCAGTTTCCTAATCTCATGTCACTTACGGCATGCAGTCCACGTGAAAATCCCAAGCACTGAATCCTCAATGCCAGTGGAAACTTAGGAATGGTCTGAAGCTGGAGACAGTTCCTGGAGAGAATTCAGGAACGGGTATGGACATAGGGCAAGATTCAGGCTGCAGCTGCCCTGTGCCTGCTTTCCAAAAGCGTAGTTGTGGAATAATGCCTAAGAAATAAGGCAACTTCCTTCACTACAGATACAGCAACTCACTGAATGCCAGAGTCCCAGCATGGCAGGGGTTGGAAGGGACCTCTAAGGATCTCCCCTGTAAAAGCAGGGGCACACACATGAGCTTGTCCAGGATCACGAAGGCCAATTGGACACAAGAACCCTATAATCCCAGCATAGTAGGGTTGGAAGGGACCTCCAAAGATTTTCCAGTCCCATCCCCCAGGGCTCCAGCATCCTTGCACCAAAGAATTTTATCCTCTTGTTAAGATGGAATCTCCTGGGTTTGAGTTTGTGCCTTTTGCCCCTTGCTATGTGCTGGGCATCACTGGAAAGAGTCTGGCCCCATTCAGGGATCTGGTGAGGGGCACAATTTAGTGGCAGTTGCTAAGCAGTAGCAGCAGTGGGATTGTGAGCTCTAGGAGAGAGGTTAAACTTGATCATCTCAAAAGTGATTATGAAACTATGATCTGCATCACCCAAGCTCAAAGCTCTAAAGCAGCCCCTGACATAAAACCAAAAGTCTCGCATTAAGCATGCCCCTGCTTACTGCACTGGGGGTTGGACTGGATGACCTTTGGAGGTCCCTTCTAACCATCAGATTGGAGTTTGCTCACATCAGCTCCAACTCTGGCAACAGCAGACTTCAGGAATTCCTCAAAACCTTTTAAATGCCAATCTCTTTCTCAATCTTTTGTGTTTTGTAGGGCTACATTATGAAGAGGCTAAAAGCAGTTAAAGGAATCTGCATAGACCTTGTCTCGCTCATTTTTCAGAGCTATGTGTTAGCCAGGTACGAGGCAAAGCTAAATAATGACAAAAAGCACAAGTAAGAAGCTAATTTACTTCTCTAAAAGCATAACAAAGTTCTTAATTGAAGGCAACAGCTCACATCTCACACCCAGCTCATCAGTTTTAATCCAGCTCATCAGAACAGTCCGTAAAACCATAGAAGGGTCATTTTCTGGCTTGCCCATAACCTTTTGCCCCTCTCTAACAGGCCAAGAAACACGAAAGGCACAGAACTGCCATTCTTGCAGACGAAGACTGGATGAAACAACGCAGGGCCATGAAGACGATCAGAGGGCTTGTGCTGATTTGAACTAACTGGAGGATTTGAATGAGAAATTAGACTATAGCCTGAGAAAGGAAAGCACTGATGATGCTACTTTGCTCAGGTTTACTGAGAAAGAAAAAAAAAATTGTTTAAGAGCTGTAACCCAAACATAGATAGGTCAGAAGGCTTTGGGCCATGGCTGCTGCTGTTGCATGGTTCTCTCTCTCTGAATAATTTCACTAACTTCTTTCGTGCTGCTAATCCCCCGGACGATCTACCTTCGCCTATCTGCTGCATAAGACAGATGGTGAGATAAGACTGGGGGGAGGGAGGGGGGGAAGGTAAGGTGGTAGGGGTGGTTAAAACCCTCTCTTTGGGGCTTTGATCTCTGGGAGAGCTGTGGTGTTTCTGTATGACCTTTTTACTGTATATACCTGTTAATATCTGTTATACATTGTAAATATCTGCTTGCATATTGTGCAAAGCTGTAAATATAAAGCTTCTTTTATTAACTTTCAGCTGACTGAGTCCTAGCCTGGGTTATTTCAAAGTGTAGGGGGACAGGGAACAGCCGAACCACCACAGGGCTGCAGCACCTCCTCTCTGGGGACAAGCTGAAAGAATTGGGGCTGTTCAGCCTGGAGAAGAGAAGGCTCTGGGGACACGTTAAAGCAGCCTTCCAGTACCTCAAGGGGGCTACCAGAAAACTGGAGAGGGACTTTTGACAAGAGCTTGTAGTGACAGAACAAGGGGCAATGGCTTGAAGCTGAAGCCGGGTAGATTAAGGTTAGACATCAAAAGGAACTTCTTCACAATCAGAGTGCTGAAATTGTGGAACAGGATGCCCAGGGATGTGGTTGAAGCCCCATGCCTGGAGATCCTTGAGATCAGACTAGATGTGGCCCAGTGCAGTTTGGTCTAGTTGGAGATGTCCCTCCTTGCCTGCAGAGGCACTGGACAAGATGACCTTTCAGGGTCCCTTCCAACTCAATGTGAATCTGTGAAATTTCATGGATGCCCACAGTAGCTCTCAAAATCCCCTGCTAAAGACACTAAGAGGACTGTGCTGGGCTGCTTCATACAACTTTAACTACTCTTGAACAATTCCCAACCAGAATTCAGGTTTCTTCATCTGAAAAAGGGTCACAAACACTCAGTCCTGCTGACTAACAAGGAGCTGACACAGCCCATAAAGGAATCCATGCATAGAATCACTGAATGATCTGGGTTGGAAGGGACCTCCAGAGGTCATCTAATCTAACTTCTTCTGCAGTAAGCAGAGGCATCATCAACTAGATCAGGTTGCCCAGAGTACATATGAAGCCATTTTCATCGAGGAGGATAAACTGTTTCAGCTAGGGCATAAAAAAAAACCACCAAGGAATTGAGCATTTGTGGCATGAGAGAGTCATGATACAAGGTGTGAACTCCAACATCCTGGATGAGTTCCAGCCTGTCTTGATTGCAGCCTTCTAACTTCTTGCAGTTCCACATCAATGCCACATTCCTTCCTCCTCACACCACTCTAGCATACTGTCACTGCTATGTGTTCTCCTACAGTTTCAGAGTTCACTTGCCATGTCTCTGCTCATAAACCTCTGGATTTAGTGCCTCATAAACGTATTTTTTCCAGGTATATATTGGGAAAAAAAAAGACAGAAAAGTGAAAAAGGAGCCTGCTTGTTGTTCAGAGTAAGATTGGTTTTCTCAGCAAACAAAGGAATCTAGAAGATACTTCAGACTCATCTTTAAAGACTGAGTAATCCTTAGGTCATTATCTTCATTGTAGGAAGTGTCTGGAGGTGTTTTTTTCCTAGCACCACCTAAAGGTGTTCAGATGTTCTGATCCCTCTCCTGTGGAGTACATACTGACCTCTGACAGGACAAGCTGAGAGTCCTGGGTATGTTGAGCCTGAGAGGGGATCTGAGCAATGTTCAGCAAGAGATAGCGGAGGGCAAAAGGATGGGGCCAGGCTCTTTTCAGTGGTGCCCAGTGACAGGACAAGGGGAGACAGGCACAAACTGGAACCCAGGAGGTTCCATGTGAACATGAGGAAAAACTGCTTTGTTCAGAAGGTGCTGGAGCCCTGGAGCAGGCTGCCCATAGAGGCTGTGGAGTCTCCTTGTCTGGAGACATTCCAACCCCAGCTGGGCATTGTGCTGCTGTGGGTGCCTCTACTTTATCAAAGGCATTGGACTGGACAATCTCCAGATGTCCCTTCCGACCCTCACCATGCTGGGATTCTTGTGTAGCGTATTTCATCCTTAAATACTTCAAGTGTCACTTTTTCTCTCTGGCAGATGACTGGTCTTTGTGGCTAGGCAAATGAAAATCATTGTTTGAAACACCACCAGGACATTCTAAGTCTTTGCCAACAACTGTTCATGTGGATCCAGACAAGGGCAATGTAGCTGGTGAAGGGCCTCGAGAACAGGGCTGGTGAGGAGCAGCTGAGGCAACTGGGAGTGGAAAGGAGAAGGCTGAGGGGAGACCTCATTGCTCTCCACAACTCCCTGGGAGGAGGTTGGAGTGACATGGGGGTCAGTTTCTTCTCCCAGGTAACAAGTGATAGGACAAGAGGAAACAGCCTCAAACTGCACCAGAGGAGGTTTAGGTTGGGTATTAGAAGCAACTTCTTCACTGAAAGGGTTCTCAATACTGGAACAGGCTCCCCAGGGAGGTGACTGAATCCTCATTCCTGGAGACGTTTCAAAGAAGCAAAGTGGTGCTGAGGAACATGGTTTAGCATCAGCCTTGGCAGAGCTGGCCTCAGCCCATGAATTCAGCCTTTTCAGATCCCTTTGTAGAGCCTCCCTACCCTCAAGCATATCAACACTGCCACTCACCTTGGAGTCATCTGCAAACTGAAGGTGTACTTGTTTCCCTCAACCAGATCATTGATAAAGATATTAAAGAGAAAGATATGAAAAAGCCTTGCAGATAGTTTAAGATCTTCAATATTTCCACTGAGCACTTCCACTCTGCTTATTACTTCTGAAGAGCACTGAAGCCATACTCAGTTCCAAAGAAATAAAGAAATGTGTCTGTGTGTGAGAAACAAATAAATTGCTACATAATGCAATTTTTCAGCCTGTGCAACAGCAAAAGGTAAAAGTTTGCAGGATATAAAAAATATATTAACTTCATCTGCTCAAGTCCCCAGCACAGCACACAAACATATCTAGACAGAATTTATTACCAAAGTTCCACAGCACATAGTTTTTATTAAAATAAGAAAAAAAAAAAAAAAGAGAGAGAAGAAAAATACCAACACCACAATTTGTTTTCCGAGAAAACCAAACAGATTTACTCACCACAGCTGGTGGATCATTCCATTCCTCATAAGAAATTGCAGCATAGGGGTAAATCCTGTCATTGATGATCTGAAGGGTAGCAAGAGCGATCGCTTTCATCGAGCGAAAATAAGCCTCCCAGAACCACCTTGCCTGCAAAGAGAAGATCACACAGATCCAGTTGAGACCCCACCTCAAATACTGCCTCCCATTCTGGTGTCCTCAGCACAAGAAGGACACAGAGCTGCTGGAGTGAGTCCAGAGGAGGGCTGCAAGGATGATGCAAGATGTGGAGCACCTCTGCTGTGAGGACAGGCTGAGGGAGTTGGGGTTGTTCAGCCTGGAAAAGAGAAGGCTCTGGGGGTCCTTAGAGCTGCCTTGCAATACCTGAAGGTATCCTTCAGGATACAGGATATACAGGAAGGCTGCAGAGGGACTAAGGGTGTCTAGAGACAGGACAAGGGGGAATGGTTTGAAGCTGAGAGAGCAGGGTTACACTGGAGATAAGGAAGTTGTTCTTCAGTACGAGGGTGGTGAGACCCTAGAACAGGTTGCCCCAAGGGGTTGTGGATGCTCCCTCCCTGCAGAAGTTCAAGGGCAGGTTGGATGAGGGCTTCAGCAGCCAAGGCTAGTTGAGAGGCAACCCTGCACGTGGCAGGAGGGTTGGAGCACATGATCTCCGAGGTCTCCTCCAACCTAAGCCATTCTATGACTCGTAATCAATTTTGGCTTGCTTGCATGATCTGTTTGGATGAAAATTAATCAAGAGAAGTAGGGTGGAGTGTGAAGTTTTCAAGCTCTATGGAAATATCCTGAGCTACATGGGATATTTCCATCTATCTTGAAGGCTTCACACTCCACCCCTCAAAATACCAGAGATTGCAGCTGATTAAAAGCAGCAGCAGCAGCAGCAGCAGCATTACTTTGGGAGTGGTTAAACAGAAGGAGAAGACTTGAAGGAATCTTTCTGTTGCCTTCACACTTTTTATATCACTTTTTTCCTCTTTGACCACAGAACAAAACAAATTGCTGCAGTACTCAGTTTTCCAAAGTAGAGGAATTTAGGGCAGATAAGCAATCAAGTAAAAGCATGTAGCCTAAAAGGTGGAACTTAGAACCACCTCTTAATATCAGTATGTCTGGCCTGTATTTGGCATTCCCAAGCACAAACACAGGCTGTGTGAGGAGTGGCTGAAGGAGAAAGACTTGTGGGTGTCAGCTGATGAAAAACTGCCCAGGAGCTAGCACTGGTCACTGGCAGCCCAGGGCCAGCTGTGTGCTGGCTGTATCCAGAGCAGGGAGAGCAGCAGCACAGAGAGGGGATTCTGACCCTCTGCTCTGCTCAGACTGCATCTGGAGTACTGCATCCACTTCTGGTGCCCCCAGAATAAGAGGGACATGGAACTGCTGGAGCAGATCCAGAGGAGGCCACAAAGATGATCAGATGGCTGGAGAACCTCCCACATGGAGAAAGGCTGGGAAAGATTGGGCAGTTCAGCCTTGGAGAGGCTTCTAGGGAGACCTTAGAGAAGCCTTCCAGTACCTAAAGGGGACTACAAAAGAGTTGAGCAAGGACATTTGACAAGGGCTTGTAGTGATAGAATGAGAGCCAATGGCTTTGAGCTGGAAGATGATAAATTGAGGCTGAAGATTAGGAAGAAATTATTGCCACTGAGGGTAGTAAGACACTGGAACAGGCTGCTCAGGGACATTGGATGCCCTCTACCTGGAGGTGTTCAAGGCCAGGTTGGATGAGGCCTTGAGCCACCTGGGCTAGTGGGACATGTCCCTGCCCATGGCAGGGGTGTTGGAACTTGATGATCTTTAGGGCCCCTTCCAACTCAAACCATTCTATGAATCCTAGAGACAGCTGGAGAAACTCACTAATCATGGATCCTACCAAACAAATACCTTCCCAAGCCTTCCAGAAAGGAAGCAGTTCTTATAAAATAACTTTTTACAATTATTAATCCAAGCTAATTTCCAACACAGGCTGAAATGAAGAGCAACCTGAGAGGGGATCTGAGCAATGCTCAGCAAAAGCTAAGGGGTAGTGGGCAAGAAGGTCGGGCTAGACTCTTTTCGGTGGTGCCCAGTGACAGGCCAAGGGGCAACAGGCACAAACTGAAACCCAGGAGGTTCCACCTGAACATGAGAATGAATTTCTTTGTTGTGAGGGTGCTGGAGCCCTGGAGCAGGCTGTGGAGTCTCCTTGTCTGGAGAGATTCCAAACCCACCAGGCCGTTGTGATCCTGGGCAAGCTGCTGTGGGAAAATAAGATTTTCCTCATGTTAGAGCCACTGCTAACAGCAGCCCTGAGTAAGAAGGAGAAATTATTTCATTTAAGCTTTTGACCTGTAACTTCATGAAGCAATGAAGGAGCTATTAATTAGGTGAAAAAGCCACAGAACTCTGTATTTCATTGTTAGTAAGTGATAGCATTCCTACAATGATCTGAAAGTGTTAGCTAATGCTGTACTATAGAATCATAAATGGTTTGGGTTGGAAGGGACCTTTAAAAGGCAGCTAGTTCAACCCTGTGCAGTCAAGACGGACATCTGCAACTAGAACAGGTTGCTCAGAGCCCCCAGTAACCCGACCTGGAATGGTTCCAGAGATGGGGATTCTACAACCTCTCTGGGAAACCTGGGCCAGGGTCTCACCACCTTCAGTGTAAAAAAAAATGTTTTATTCTGTCCAGTCCACATCTCCCTATTTTAGTTCAAATCCTCACCTCTTGTCTCATCACAACAGGCCCTGCTTAGAACTCTATTCCCAGCTTTCTTACTGGCCTCTTCAAGCACTGAAACACTACTAGAAGGTTTCCCTGGAGCCTTCTCTTTTCCAGCCTGAACAATCCAAACTCACTCAGCCTGCCCTCAGAGCAGAGGGCTTCCAGCCCTTCGACCATCCTGTGAGATCTCTTCATTATCCAGCTTCATAACAGCCAGAGCTGTTTTTCCTCCTTTGGCAATACTCAGATGGATCTGACTGAGCTTCTCTCTGCTGAGAGAATGTTTACAACATCAGGCGAGATCACACCTTGATACAGAAGCAAAGCTGGAGGAGAGGGCAGATGGAATTTACTTTTTATAAACCAATATTTATGCAATTCATTTTTTTTGGTAGAGAGCTAGAAAATGTTCCCACAGTTGGTTGTAATTTTTGGGAGCTGTGTTTCTTTAAAGGCAGAACTCAAAACCTTCTGAGGGGATTGGAAGTCTCCAAACAGATGTTTCAGGGTCTTGTTACTTCCTCCCCACCTTGTTTGCTTTTATAAAGCAGAACTGATTAACATGGCTTGCTGGTGGCTGCTGCTCAGCATGCAAAGCTGCTAAACGTCTTGGGAAAGCTTTTCTGGATGTCCATCCCATTTGAAATGTATTTTCTGCTCTGCTTGGTGTGGTTGGAAAGCTTAGGGCAGAATGTAGCAAATATCCAGGAGGGATAAAATTCCAATGAACACTTTAAGGACACAGGAGAGAGAAACAACAACAACAACAAAGAGAAAGCTCAGAACACATTCTCCTTGTTCACAGAAGTTCAGAAGACATTATAATGGTTATAGATCTGAGCACAGTTTTAACATAGAAGCCCGGAATCTCCTGGTGTGGGCAGGGGCGGGATGGGTTGGAAGGGACCTCTGGGGACCACTGACGGGCTACAAGGACGACGAAGGGGCTGGAGCACTGCCTGATGAGGAAAGGCTGACAGCACTGGGGCTGGGCAGTCTGGAGAGAAGGCTGAGAGGGGATCTAATCAATGTCTATAAATATCTGAGGGCTGGGGGTTAGGAAGCAAGGGACAGACTCTGCTCATTTGTGGCCTAGGACAGGACAAGAGGCAATGGATGGAAACTACAGCACAGCAAATTCCACCTCAACATGAGCAAGAACTTCCTCACTGTAAGGGTGACAGAGCACTGGAGCAGGCTCCCCAGAGCAGTTGTGGAGTCTCCTTCTCTGCAGACTTTCCAGCCCTGTCTGCATGTGTTCCTGTGTGACCCACGCTAGATTCTCTGGTCCTGCTCTGGCAGGGACCTTGGACTGCAAGATCACCCTTTCAAACCCTAACATCCTGTAATCCTGTGAAGATCACACCTAAGAAGGTTTTCAATGTCATTCATTAATTCACCTGAATTCCATTTCTGCAGATTTCACAAAGACAAGACAGTCTCACCATGAAAGCCAAAGCCAGAAAGAATGGGAGCTACAACTCTCCTCTCACCCCAAGGAACAGACCAAGGTCACAAGCATGACCACATCTGCAATGATAAAACCATAGCATGGTTTGAGTGGGAAAGGAACTTTAAAGACCAACCCCCCTGAAGCCAGCATGGACATCTTTAACTGGAGCAGGTAGCTCAGAGCCTCAAACAACCTGACCTGCAATGGTCCCAGAGATAGGGCAGCTACCAGCTGAGTAACTTCTGCCAGGCTTAAGGTCTTAGTTGTTCATCTTGCTTCCTCCTGTGTCAACTGCTGCATCCTCACTGGATCGGCTAGGAAAACCCAGCACATTCCATAAAGGCTAAAATTGCTTACTATAATGTAGAGACGTTTATTTCTCTCCCCAAATTTGTAAAGGACCTCTGGACATCATCCAGCCCAATCCCCTTGCTAAAGCAGGGGCATCCACAGCAACTTGCTGTGGCCAGGGTGGTTTGGAATCTCTCTAGACTCCACAAACAACCTGGGCAGCCTGCTCCAGGTTCTAGCACCCTCACACCAAAGAAGTTTTTCCTCATGTTCAGGTGGAACCTCCTGGATTCTGGTTTGTGCTCACTGCCTCTTGTTCCATCAATGGGCTCCAGTTTGAGGAACATTAGCAATAACTTTAATACAGAAGAAAAAGGTTAGGAACTTTGTGTGGTTTTCTTCCTCAGAACTTCTCCCAAGGATGCTAAAGGCATTTCTGCCTTCCATCAACCAAGTAAGCAACCACCCAACTCAAAAGCTCAATTCAACTTGCTTGAAGATCCAGGATGTTACTCAGGTAGACTGCAGAGAAACTAAACTGGCATTAATAAGGGCAATGCAGGTGGTGAAGAGTCTGGAGAATAGGGCTGGTGAGGAACAGCTGAAGGAACTGGGGGTGTTTAGTCTGGAGAAAAGGAGGCTGAGGACAGACCTCACTGCTTTCTACAGTTCCCTGAAAGAAGGTTGCAGTGAGGTGGGATCAGTCTCTTCTCCCTCTTACCAGGTGACAGAATGAGAGGAAACGGCCTGGGACTGTGCCAGGGGAGGTTTAAGTTGGAGATTAGGAACAATTTCTTTGCTGCTAGTGATCAAGCATTGGAACAGGCTTCCCAGATAGGTGGTGGAGTCACCATCCCTGAAGGGGTTGAAGAACTGTGTGGACATGGTACTGTGTGACATGATTTAGTGCCCATGGTGGTGTCAGGTTGTAGGTTGGACTCTATTATCTTGTAGGTATTTTCCAACCCAAACAATTCTATGATTCAGCACAGAGTGGCAGAAGGCAGAGGATGGAATCCTGTTCCTTAGGATGGAACCATCTGTAGTTATTTTCCCAGCAGCCAAGAGGCAGCAGGACACAGCACCAGGGGAAGCTTCTCACAGAAAGTCCCTTGTATTGAAGCAAGGTGTTATTTTCCTTAGACATAAACACACATGGGGGCCTTGCATCCCTTTATAAGCTCTGGACAAGGCAACAGAGCATCAGGTTACAAAGTCCATTCATTGTATGCTTAGAAGTTCCAGTGTTAATACCACTAAGGGTGCTATAGTGTGGAGTGCAAAGCAGAGCAGAGTCAACCTTTTGAAGAGTCTGGGAGAAGGAAAAGATGAGGCAAGGCAAAAAAATACTTTCTGTTACACTGGAATCAAGAGGAATCCAGTCCAGGAAAGCAACCTTCCTGCCTCCTGTCTTTTCTCAGCCCATGACTGGGTGGGAGGTAGTTAACAAAACAAGATTCACCCAAGAGTAGTAAAAGTTAACTGCCCATAAAGCTGCACTTCTCTAGCTCTTCAGCCAGGCGCCGAGACGCTGGAAGGTTCTGCCCCACTGCAGGGGTTCAGTCTTCCCAAAATGACTCCATAAGGTTTATGAGGCCTTCAAGCAGAACCAGCTTCACACTGGCTGGAGGGACTCCTGAAATGCTTTCCCTTCTTGATGGCCCTGGGTGTTCTTAGAATCACATAATTGTTTGGGTTGGAAGAGACTTCTAAGATCGTTAAGTCCAACCATCAGCCTAACACCACCGTGGCCATCAAACCATGTCCCAAGTGCCATGGCCACAGATTTCTCTAACAACTCCAAGGATGGTGACTACACCACCTCCCTGGGCAGCCTGTTCCAATGCCTGACCACTCTCTCAGGACAGAAATTTCTCCTAATCCCCAACTTAAACTCCCCTGGCACAATTTCAGGCCATTTCTTCTCATTCCAACACCTGATACTTGGGAGAAGAGACCAACTCCCACCTCAATACAACCTTCTTTCAGGCAGTTGTAGAGAGCAATGAGGACTCCCCTCAGCCTCCTCTTCTGCAGGTTGAACAACCCCTGCTGCTCCTCACCAGCCCTGTTCTCCAGACCCTTCACCAGCTTTGTTACCCTTCTCTGGACCTGCTGCAGCACCTCAATGTTCTTCTCAGAGTGAGTGGCCCAAAACTTCAAGTGTTCAAGGTGTGGCCTCACTACTGTCAAGTAAAGGGAGACAATCAATTCCCTGCATTATTTTACAGAACAGTTCTCATTCCCTCTCACAGAAAGGTAACAGTTTTTATAGTTTGGGCATCCTGCATTATCTTGACTGCTGAAATAGATTTCTGCCATTTCTCATCTTCATGATAGGATCCGAGGTTTGGAAATAACAAGAACAGAAGACTGGAATAGATAAAACATCTCTCAGCACTGGTGCTCTCCCATCCTCCATCTTTTCCTGCACCTCAGACTTGTTTCTTTCATTAATGACTGCATCAGCTTCACATCTTCATTTCAGAAGGCAACATTGCACCAGCCAAAAAACCTGATTTACCACCCTGGTAACCTGGAAACCCACTGCCAAAAGACATTTCAGTCATGGAGCCAACAAACAGGTATCAGCACTGGGAGTAGCAAGGAACCACCTCATTCTTGGTGTGGCTGGGCATTGTGTCACCAAGATTGGAGCGAGCCAGCAAAGAAAGGAGCACGGTAAGGGGAAAAACCCCAAAGTTTCACAAAGCATAAAGAGCTTCAAAAACACGGAATGTAAAAATCCTACAATGGTTTGGGTTGGAAAGGACCTTAGAGGTCATCTAGTTCCAACCCCGTGACGTGGGCAGGGACACCTTCCACTAGAGTAAGTTGCTCAAGGCCCCAGGCAACTTGGATCTCAACACTGTCAGGCTTGAAGCCTCCACAACCTCTCTGGGCAACCTGTTCCAATGCCTCAGCACCCTCATGGGGAAAAATTTCTTCCTAATGTCTCATCTAAATCCAGTTTCTTCCAGTTGGAAGCCATGACCCATCATCCTGTCACTCTACAAAAAGCTCTCCTGTAGCCCACTTCAAATCCTGGCAGGTTGCTTTAAGGTGTCCCCAGAGCCTTCTCTTCTCCAGGCTGAATGACCTCAACTCTCCAAGCCCGTATTCACAGGAGAGGGCTTCCAGTCCTCATACTCATAATTGATAAAGACACAAAACCCAATTCATTCTCTTTGCCTCCTGTATCCAGGAGTTTGTAGGGCTCCTTAATCACTCCAGTTTCTCCTTGTTTTTCCCCTGAAGGTGCAGGCACAGGTAACCTCATGAGAAACCAGAGTGATCTGATTTGTACCACCCTTTTTAATGCTATGTTGGTCCTTCACACATTTCTTTTCAAGCCTTGTAGCAGCAGAAAATAACAACTCCCACCACCACTGTGCCTGTAATTGCAGGGAAGATTCTACTCCTGCACAGCCCCAAGTTGGGGTGGGGGTGGGGGTTGGAGCGCAGGTTTCTAACCACATTTCTTGACAAATGATGGACAGCTCCTGAAACTGCAAGCAATAGGTTTGGAGTCCCAAGAGGATCGCCTTCAAATATGTCTATGTTCTGAGGGTGGATCAGCTTTCTCTGCTGCAGGCATCCTGCCGAGAGGTGAGGTCCCAAGCAAAACACAGGAATCCGCCTACAAGCCTTTGAGGTGGCAGGAGCCAAAGGGGGTTCAAAGACAAGGCTGGCTGGTGGGCAGCACCTCTGAGTAGTGCAGAGGTTAGAGGTTAGTAAAGCAGGAGCCACTGGCCAATAAAACAGTGTTTGGAGAGCCCACTCTACAGATAAATTGAGGATCTGTTTACACCTTTCCCAGCTTTCTGAGGTACACCCAACTGCCGCTTCCCACTGTGATCTCGTCCCAGTGTCCACCAGCATCTTCCCTCCTCAGCAGCTGCCCGATACTCTCTCCGCTTGCTCAGCTTTGTAACAGGGCTAAAAAGCATGCTTGGAAACTTTTAATCAGTATCCAGCATCCTTCCCCTCCAAAATAACTAAATAACTAACTAACTAAATAAAAAGACACAACTGCTTTTATTTGTGTCAACTGCTGCAACAAGATCCCTCGTGTTTGAGATTTCCCATGCCCACTACACTAATGCTGGGAGAAGAGAAGCTTAAATTGCCTTGATTAGAGAAGCTAAACACAAAGGCAGGCCTCTGCCAATCACATACATGAAAGGGCAGCTTTCTGAAGCAAGGCCAACAAATCTAGGTAAGGTTACCACCATATTACAGCAGTCAAAAGATCAGCACAGGCCCCAATTGCACAGCTTAAGCTCCAGACCAGGAAGAACTTGTCCTTTTGATGAAGAGAGTTTTTGTTCTGTTTCCTGGAAGCTATAAGCTTTTTTTTTTTAATATAAATATATGTATGTGTGTGCTGGCAGCCACAAAAAACAGCCAAACTCTGGGCTGTGTCAAAGGATGCATGGCTATCAGGGGTGGTTCTGCCACTCTACTCTGCTCTCGTGGTACTCCATCTGGAGTGCTGTGCCCTGCTCTGAAGTCCCCAGCACAAGAGGGACAGGGAAGGATATCTTGGAAGGGACCCAGAGAAGGGCCATAAAGATGATCAGAGGGCTGGAGCACCTATCCTATGAGAGCAGGCTGAAGGGGTTGGGGCTGTTCAGCCTGGAGAGCAGAAGGCTCCAGGGAGACCTTAGAGCAGCCTTCCAGTACCAGAAGGGGACAGAAGAGCTATGGAGGGACATTTTAAAGGGGCTTGTAGAGACAGGATGAGAGAGAATGGCTTTAAGACGGAAGAGGAAAGATTTAGACTGGAGATTAGGAAGAAATTCTTCAGAGTGAGGGTGGTGAGACACTAGAGCAGGTTGTGGATGTCCCCTCCCCAGAGGTGTTCAAGGCCAGGCTTTATGAAGCTTTGAGCAACCTGGGCTAGGGGAAGGTGTCCCTGTCCATGGCAAGGGACTGGAACTAAATGATCTTTAAGGTCCCTTCCAACTCAATTCATTCTGTGATTCTGTATATATCTCCCAGAGACAATTCTCAATATAGGACAATTTCACCACAACCATTACCACCAGCATTGCTTGACTACAGTTAGATCTTCCTGACATCCACGAGGATTTGCAGTAACAGAGGGTTTTTTCCATCAGGAATAACTCAGCTGGAAGGGACCTTAAAGGTCACATAGTTCCAACTCCCTTGCCACAGGCAAGGACACCTTCTGCTCAAGGCCTCATGCAACCTGGGCTTAAAAACATGCAGGGAAAAACATGCATCCACAACTTTCTGATGAAATGAGGAATGAGAGAAAATGGCCTGAAATTGCACCAGAGGAAGTTTAGGTTGGACATCAGGAAAAATTTCTTTGCTGCAAGAGTGACCAGGGATCGGCACAGGCTGCCCAGGAAGGTGAAGTCACTGCCCCTGGAGGTGTTCAAGAAACCTGTGGACTAGTCATCTGGGGGCATGGTTTAACAGCTGTGGTGGCCTTGAGTTGAAGGTTGGACTTGATGATCTTGGAGGTGTTTGCCCTTTCTCCTTGAAGTGTGAGGTCTTCTCCCACCAAAGGTATTTTTTGATTCTGTGATATATCCTTGGAGAAGTTGTCCAGAAAAGATGACTCTACAATCTCTCTGGGCAGCCTGGTCCAATGCTCCACCACCCTCACAGTAAAGAAGTTTCTCCTTATGTTGACCTGGTACCCCTTGTTCCTTGTCCTATCACTGGGCACTACCAAAGAGCCTGGCACCTTCACCTTGACACCCATCCCTCAGATATTTGTAGACATTTATCAGATCCCCCCTCAGCCTGCTCTTCTCCAGACTAAACAGCCCCAGCACTGTCAGTCTTTCTTCATAGAAGGGATGTTCAAGTCCCCCAATCATCCTCATAACTCTATCAGACTCTTTCCAAGAGTTCCCTATCTCTCTTAAACTGTGCCCAAAGCCGGACACAGCATTTCAGATGTGGTTTCACCAGGGCAGAGTAAAGGAGGAGAAGAACCTCCCCAGACCTGCTGGGCACACTTTTTTTTTTTCTCTCAAAGCAGAGGAGGTCAATCCAATTTGGAGATCAACAGGGTTTCTCTGTAGCCTACCCTAACTGTGTACAAAGGGTAAGTACCCAAAGCCCACTGCATCACTAAGTGCCCTCAGCTTCCTGAGCTCTTTCACAGAGATGTCACAAGAAGCATAAAAGTTTTCCTCCTTCTGAGAATCAACAGGGTAGGGCAGACAGCAGTGTATAAAAACTAATATAGGAGAAGAATCCACAAGATCTAAAGAGGGACAGATTGGAGAGCAATGCAAGTCTCATACAGAAGTGCCAAGGATTCTACAATTCCCTTGGTGATCCTGGCAGTAAGCCAGGAAAGGTTTTGTCTTCTCTTGGCTGCTTGCAGCCACGAATGTTTTTCCTCTGGGGGAGGGGTGAGAGGGTCGGAACTAAACTTCACTGAATCTGATAAGATGGCAAATTGTCCAGACCTGACATTTATGGGGGACTCGGAGCAACGCTGAAGCACTCTATGAGGATTAAAGCAGGGTGAGCCTCTCCACTTGCCCTCCTTCAAATGCCACAAATGGCAGAGATGAAAGCTCCTCTCAGTTTGATGAGTCTCAAGAAGCCCAGAGACAGAAGCTGCCCCTGTCACAGGAAGAACTGCAGCTGCAAGTTGAATACTGGCATGGAAAAGACTTGTAAAAATCTAACTGCTCAGAAAACTTCCAGTATTGATACTGGAGTGAAGCTCTGTGGAACTGGATGAAGATGAGCCACAGTGTGCCCAGACAGCCAAGAAGGCCATAAGCATCCTGGCCTGGATCAGCAATAGCATGGCAAGAAGGAGCAGGGCAGTGATCATCTTTTTGTACTGGGCACTGGTGATGCCACACCTCAAATACTGAGCTCAATCCTGGGCTCCTCGCTCCAAGAAGGACATTGATGTGCTGGAGCAGGTCCACAGAAGGATAACAAAGAAGGGTCTGTAGAACAGGTCTGGTGAGGAGCAACTGAGGAAACTGGGGGTGTTCAGTCTGGAGAAGAGGAAGCTGAGGGGAGACTTTGTTGCTCTCTACAGCTCCCTGAAAGGTGGATGGAGCCAGGTGATCTCTTCTCTGTAGGAGGAAGTGATAGGATGAGAGGAAACAGCACCAGGGGAGGTTTAGGTCAGGCAGTATAAGAAGCCTCTTCAATGAAAGGGTTATCAACCACTGGAACGAGTTGCCCAGGGATGTGGTGGAATCCCCATCCCTGGAGGTGTTTCAAAGACACAAAGATATGATGCTGAACGACACAATTTAGGACAAGGTTTAGCACCAGCCTTGGTAGAGCTAGAGAATGGTTGGACTCAATCTTAAAAGTCTTTTCCAACCACAACAGCTCTAGGACTCTAAGAAGCAAACCCCATTCCAGAGGAAAACCCCAGCAGCCCTCTGCTTTTACTGCACCCTGGCCCTTCTGCCAGGGGACGCCGTTTTACAGCGGCAGGGCTGGCTGGAGCCAGCAGAGCCCTCATATAGCTGTCAGCAAGCTGATAAGAGCTGAAACGACTCCAGAGAGCCCTCCTGAAAGAAGGGCCAAAGCAGCAGATGAAATGAAAGGCAGGAGAGGCCTCGGCAAAGCCAGCCACTCATGGTGTCTATACGTGGCACTGAAACAAGGCACTGATTGATGCGTTTGTCTTCACCTCTGTTTGACCCACAGCTTCAGGTCAGATCTAAGGCACATGGGACCTGCACTGGAGAAACCACAGCAACTCATCCAGGGAACTCCACTGTGGGAACAAACTCTGCAAGCTACCTGTTTCCTCCCCCAAGTATTTTAAACTGAATTTCCATCCCTTTTTAGCTTTTCATTGTTCACACTCAAAGACAAAAAGGTTAAGACCTGCGTTAATAAAAGTCATGAAGGCTACCTGGCCACTCTTACAAACATAGAGTTGTTTGGGTTGGAAAAGATCTGCAAGATCAAGTCCAACCTTCAGCCTAACACCACTATGCTCATTAAAACATGTCCCACAGTGCCATGGCCACAGGTTTCTTCAACACCTCCAGGGAAGGTGACTCCTGTTGCAATTCCTGACCACTCTTGCAGCAACCTCCTCTGGCACAGTTTCAGGCCATTTCCTCTCCTCCTATTACTTGATACTGAGGAGAAGAGACCAACTCCCATCTCTCTACAACCTCCATTCAGGGAGCTGTAGAGAGCAATGAGGTCTCCCCTCAGCCCTCCTCCTCTTCTCCAGACTAAACACCCCCAGCTCCTTCAGCTGCTCCTCACCAGCCCTGTTCTCCAGACCCTTCACTAGCTTTGGTGCCCTTCCCTGGACATGCTCCAGCACCTCAATGTCCTCTTGGAGCGAGGGCCCCAAAACTCAAGGCACTATTTGAGGTATGACCTCACCAGAACCAAATAAAGGTGAATGACCCCTGCCCTACTCCTTCTGGCCACACTACTGCTGATCCAAATCAGGCTGCTGTTGGCCTTCTTGGCCACCTGGGCACACCCTGGCTCATCTTCAACCGGATATTAACACCAAAAGTTTTCTTTTTGTTAGGTGGGGAGCGTTACAATGTCAAAAAGGAAGAGGCAGAGAAAGCTTTCTTGTGCAAATAAACTCCTTACCTAGAATCCATTCAGTCGGGAGGAATGTCTAAACAAACAGAGCAGTAACCCCTCTGTTCCCACTGCACAGCACTTCTATATCCTGACCCAGTGTCTGCATGAGCCTAGCTGGGTTAAAAGACTTGGAAGTAAGTTGGTATGCAGCGAGGAAAAACCTTGAGGAGATGTCCATGTATTGACACAGATTTTGGTCAGAAAAAGAGGGTGAAAAAAGGCAAAGACAGAAGTGAAGGAAAACCTCCCTACACAATCAAAGAATTGTCAGGGCTGGAAGGGACCTCAAGGATCATCCAGCTCCAACACTCTTGCCATGGGCAGGGACACCTCATGCTAGATCAGGTTGCTCAGAGCCACATCCAGCCTGGCCTTAAAGATCTCCAGGGATGAGTCTGCCACCATCTCCCTGACACCCTTAAAAGTCCTTCACCAACTTTCCTGTAGGCCCACTTCAGATACTGGAAGGGCACAATAAGGTCTCCTCAGAGCCTTAATAGGGTAAAGATCTTTAAGTATCAAGCACAGGGGTGATAACACGTGTCTAAAGAGTAGCAGGCACTTGAAGCAAAATGGTTGATGACTGTGGGCATGTTTTACAACCTTGAACCATAGAATGGTTTGGAAGGGACCTCCAAGGGTCCAATCCCCCTGCAGTCAGCAGGGACATCCTCCACTAGATCAGGTTGCCCAGTGCCTTCTTGAGCACAAGCCTGAACTTGCCCAGGCCTCAATATCTCCCTGGACAACCTATTCCTGTATTCCACCACCCTCATAGTGCAGAACTTCCTCCTAACATCCAACCTAAATCTGCTTTTCTCACATTTCAAACCATTGTCTTCCTCCAATCACTGCAAGCCTTCACAAACAGTCCCTCTGCAGCCTCCTTGTAGCCCCCACTTCAGGCAGTGGAAGTCTGCTATTAGGTCTACCCAGAGCCTTCTGTCCTCCAGGCTGAACAACTCCAGCAACCACATTTCTGCATCTTCTAAACACCTCCAGGGGTGGAGATTCAACCATAGAACCACAGAATCAGCCAGGTTGGAAAGGCCCTCCAAGATCATCCAGTCCAACCTATCACCCAGCCCTATCCAATCAACTAGACCATGGCATTAAGTGCTCCATCCAGTCTTTTCTTGGACACCTCCAGGGACAGTGACTCCACCACCTCCCTGGGCAGCCCATTCCAATGCCAATCACTCTCTCTGTAAAGAACTTCTTCCTAATAATCCAGCCTATACCTCCCCTGGCACAACTTGAGACTGTGTCCCCTTGTTCTGTTGCTGGTTGCCTGGGAGAAGAGACCAACCCCCACCTGGCTACAACCTCCCTTCAGGTAGTTGTAGACAGCAATGAGGTCACCTCTGAGCCTCCTCTTCTCCAGGCTAATTAAAGCCATCATCTCCCTGAGGAGCCTGTTTCAGTCTTTCAGAACCGCTTGAGTGAAGAAATTTCTTCTAATGTCCAACTTAAACCTCCTCTGGTGCAAGTTGAGGACTTTTCCTCTCACCCTTTCACTTGTTCCTAGGGAGCAGAGACTCTGATTAAAAAAACCTATTGACAGGGAAACTACAAGGCAGGAGGAGAAACCAGTAAAGCTCTGCTCTGCTTGTCTGCCTTCACCTGTTTCACTCTTCTTGAGGAGCATAAGATGTCAGACAAGTCTATCCCATTTATTTCCCATTCTTGTCTGTCCATTTGTAGAACTTTGCTATTACCTGGGTGCTGCAGCACCAAACCTGCTGGCTCAGTAGCTGTGCAGCTGAGCTGCTTAGGGACTGGGTGGCCTCTGGGCACCTCTGTCAGCGTTTCAGACTTCATATGGAACTGGTTGGGGGAGGGGGGATGGGTCAAGGAAGCTTCAAAGCAAACCAGAATGACAACGTTTACTGGAGAAAACAGACAAGGCAGCACTCCCAGAGATGCCTCAGTTCCACTCAGACAGCTGTCAATTTTAGCAGCTCAGCCAGCAGAGGCTCTTCTGGATGATTAATATCTTGGAGTTTCCAAGGCCTGTTCTTCACTTGTCACCGACACAAGGTATGCTTATAGGACTGAAAATCTACACTGCTGTAGACCAGGCTGTGAGCACCAAAATGACTCCCTGTTGGGAGGAAAGGCAGGAAACTCAACTGGGAATTGTTGAGGGCACAGTGTTCTGTGACTGAACCAGAAAAGCTCAAGTTTACACAGACAATGCCCAAAGATTTCAGCACAGTCAGGTTTAACTAGGCCAAGTGCTAGGTCCTGCACAGGGGTTGCAACAAACCCATGCAGACTCCAGATTAAACTACCTTATATCCCTCAGCTGCTCTTCACAAGATCAGCAGCTTCACTGCTGCTCCAGCACCTCAATGTCCTTCTTGCAGTGAGGGGCCCAAAACTGAACCCAGGATTCAAGGTATGGCCTCATCAGTGCTGAATATGAGGGCATGATCTCTGCTCCTTGTCCTACTGGCCACATCATTGCTGATCCAGGCCAGGATGCCAGGTGTGTCCACCTAGACACACTGTGGCTCATCTTCAGGCAGCTGTCAACCAGCACCCCTCATGTCCTTTCCTGCCAGGCAGTTTCTAGCCACTCTGCTTCAAGCCTGGAGCATTCATGGTGTTGTTGTGACCCAAGGACAGGACCCAGCAGTTGGCCTTGTTAACCTTCGTCCCACTGGGCTTGGCCCAACAATCCAACCTATCCAGGTCACTTGGCAGAGCCTTCCCACCCTCAAGTAGGTCAACACTCATGCCCACCTTTGCATCATCTGCAAACTTACAGAGAGTGCCTCAATCCAGATCATTGATAAAGAGATTAAAGAGAACTAGCCCCAGCACTGAGCCCTGGGGAACACCACTGGGGACTGGTCACCAGCTGGGTTTAACTCCATTCCCCACCTCTCCTTAGGCCAATCCAGCCAGTGTTTCACCCAGAAAAGTGTCCACCCACCCAAGCCATGAACAGCCAGTTTCCTCAGGAGGATGCTATGAAAGGCAGTGGCAAAGGCTTATGTGAAGTCCAGGCGGATGCATCCACAAGACAGTTCTCTTGCCACAAAAGGAAATCAGGTTAGTTCGGTTTTGGTTTTGTGGTTGGTTTCTTTGGGTTTTCTACAACCTACTGCTGTTTCCTGATTTCCTATTTTAAGCTCATTCTTCAAGCTGTCCATGATGTCAGCTGCATTCTCTGTAGGAGGAGGAACACTCTCCTGAAATGATGATTTTGTGGTCTGAGTAAACCAGACACCAAGAAATTCAATGCAGGTTTTAACAGATTATTCCTGTTAGTCATGCTAAGCTCCCTCCTGACAACATCTCTACCTTTGTGTCAAAGAAAGAAAATAAAGCAAAAATCACTTTGCTAGGAGCTGTTAACTGCAGACACTTTTTTTTCACCCGCAGCAAGGTGATGCTGCCAGCAGGTCCTACCAAAAGGGCTCATCTGTGCACAGGCACTAAGGAGGAAGGAGACCTCTGATGGCTGCTGTGATATTTGCAGACTGAGAATGAAGTGAAGCTGGCAGCAGAACTGAAGTGTGAAAAGAGATTTGAGAGTCTATTTTCTCCACACTGATCCAGTGTTAATCTGCACCGTGCAGCTTTCAGCTCTCTCCAAGTAGAAATACCTTGAACGTTGTAGGCTGCACCCTGACAAACCACAACTTGGGTTGACTTTTCACGAGGACCACACAAAAGGCAATTGGACTAAGGCTGGGGAAGGGGATTTCAGAAATCTATTTTCAGAATACTAGGCAGAAAATTCACTATAGATGGGTCCTTGAAAGTCACCTGAGATAAGACAGTTCACTTTCCCCCTTCTATATCTAGCTTTTACTTTCTTCACATCTCAGTTCCTCATCAGTTAACGCTAAATTTACCTCCCTGCCTTTCAACAGGTCCAATAAAGTGACAAGGATGAAAGATTCTACTTTGTATTTTAATATCTGTCATCTTTGCTGGCCTAAAAATGTCACTTATGTATGTTCAACATGGTTGAATCATAGTTCCCTGATCTGATCACGAAACTCCTCACAAAGAAAATCCTAGCACAAATAAAAGCTCTCTTCTGCTGAAGATGAAGGATTAAAGCAACCAATTATATTGTCCAGCTTATCCACAAAAACTGGCATCAACTTGAGTAAAGTAGAAGATATTTCACAGAGTCCCAGCATGGTGGGGTTGGAAAGGACCTCTGGACACTATCCAGTCCAACTCCCTTGCTAATGCGGGACCACCCACAGCAGCTTGCCCATGATATAAACGGCCAGGTGAGGTTGGAATCTCTCCAGACCAGGAGACTCCACAACCTCTCTGAGAAGCCTGCATCAAGGCTCCAGCACCCTCACAACAAAGAAGCTTTCTCTCATTGCAAAGGGTTAAGCCCACCTGGGAACCCTCCTGGGAACTCCTCCCAAGGGGTGGTCTGACCTTTTCCCAGGTGTCATGGTTAGCCACTCCTACTTCCTGCTAGGACCTGGCTATAAAAAGGGGAAGCCAGCTTGTCTTCTCTCTTCTTCTCGTCCTGACTGGGTGAGCAACTGTTTTGCTGCTCTCTGCTGCCAGACCACCACATGGAGAGCACCACCACTTTTATTTGGAACTTGGACTAACTGCTTTTCACCATTAAATTTCTACATCCTGCCTTCATCCAACATCAAAACCATCCACCTCAGCCTTGGGACTCAATTGCCTTCTACAGGTTGTATTTGTATTTTGTTTCCCCTTTTTCCCCCTTCTCCCCAGCTTCCGTATTTTTTCCCTCATTCTCCCATATCCTGCATCCTGGTTCCCCTTTTCTCCCTCCTTCTGTAAAAAAACCTTTTCCCCTCCTATTTATTATTAAAGTTTTATACCTTTTTTACTTCCAAATCAGATTGAGTATTTATTGGGCTTTTGGGCTCAGGGGTAGCTAGCTTAAATCTAATACACTCATGTTCAGATAGGACCTCCTGGGTTCAGTTTGTGCTCATTGCCCCTTGTCCTGTCACTGGACACCACTGACAAAAGCCTGGTTCCAACATCACAGAATGGTTTGGGTAGGGACCTCAAAGATCATCTATTTTCAAGCTTCCTCACATGGTCAGGGACTCCTTCCACTAGAGCAAGATGCTCAAGGCCACATCCAGGCCAGCTTTCAACACTTCCAGCCTTGGAACCTCCACAGCTTCCCTGGCAAAGTGTTACAGTGCCTCACCACTCTCAGGGGTAAGAACCTCTTCCCAATGTCTAATTTGAGTCCAGCTTCTTCCAGCTGGAAGCCATCACCTCTTATCTTGTCACTGAATGCTTTTGCTAAAAAAAGTGATGTTTAGCATAAAGAAAGAGGAGGGTTGAAAGCTCAAGATTTCAGCATGAGGGTACAACAGCTGCTTCAACCAGGAAAAGTGCAGAGTCCTGCACCTGGGAAGGAACAATAAACTGCACCAGTACAGGCTGGGAGGTGATCTGCTGAAGAGCAACCCTGTGGAGAAGGGCCTGGGAGTGCTGGTGGGCACCAAGTTCTCTCTGGGACAGCAATGTGCCCTTGTGGCAAAGAAGGCCAATGTGGTCCTGTGGGACATTAAGGGGAGTGCGTCCAGCAGATCCAGGGAGGTTCTTCTCCCCTCTACTCTGCCCTACTGAGGCCCCACCTGGAATACTGCATCCAGTTCTGGGCTCCCCAGTTCAAGGGGGACAGGGAACTACTTGAGACAGTCCTATGAAAGGCTACCAGGATAATGAAGGGATTGGAGCACTGCCTGATGAGGAAAGGCTGACAGCACTGGGGCTGGTCAGTCTGGAGAGAAGACTGAGAGGGGATCTAATCAATGTCTATAAATATCTGAGGGCTAGGGGTCAGGAAGGAAGGGACAGGCTCTGCTCACTTGTGGCCTAGGATAGGACAAGAGGCACAGCAAGTTCCACCTCAACATGAGCAAGAACTTCCTCACTGTAAGGGTGACAGAGCACTGGAACGGGCTCCCCAGAGAGGTTGTGGAGTCTCCTCCTCTGCAGACTTTCCAGCCCTGTCTAGATGTATTCCTGTGCTGCCTGTGCTAGATTCTCTGGTCCTGCTCTGGCAGGGGCCTTGGACTGCAAGATCTCCAGCTCTTCCAACCCCTAATATCCTGAGATCCTGTAATATTCTGCATTCTCACAGGAAATTGTATGAATCTACACTCCAACCCCAAACCAAAGACTCATTAATCCAATTTCAGCACAGCACATTCTTTTACCTGTCTCTGCATCTCTTCAATCTGTCGCTGAGGGACACTCTGGAGGATGCTGTACATTTCAGGCATCTTTTCTTCAGGGATGACAACAGAAGCCCTACAAGAAAAAACAAAAAAACAAAAACAAATAAACCACAAACCAAATGATAAGATCAGAAGAAATTCTACATGAAGATGTCAACTGCTTTTCCAACCCAGAATCTTGCCCTAGTTTAATAAGACATACCCACTAAATATTAGCAGCACTTTTTCAGTGTCATTTATTACTCTGCAGCACCTCCCTCACCACTCCAGCCAGTTTGCCCACAGATACTACCACCAAAGAAGTAGGGACTTATTTATACAAATGATCTAAAAACAGGGAAGGGACAGAGACCCAGAGTTCCATTCTCTTTACTGTCACTGACTTGCTGACAGATGAGATTTTGAGAAGGATCCAACAAGTTCCTGGTTACTGCAGAGGGGGTTGACTAGATGAACGTTAGAGGTCCCTTCCCACCCAAACCATTCTGTGTTCTATATGTCCCAGTGCATACAAAGCGATGCAGACAAACAAAGTAGTTTGGTATGTATTATACTAAAATCATACAATTGTTTGGGTTGGAAAAGACCTCTAAGGTCATCGAGCCCAGCTAGCAACCCAACACCACCATGGCCACTAAACCATGTCCTCAAGTGCTATGCTCACATGTCTCTTGAACACTTTCAGGGATGGTGACTCCATCACATCCCTGGACAATCAATTCCCTGGGAAAAGCCTGGGCAAAATCACGCAGCAGGCCAAACTGTGTGCAGGAAATCTAACTCCCTAACACAGTGCACTCAGCTGCAAATATCTCCTGCAGGCTCAGGGGATCTTAGGAGTCATGGTACAATAGAAAGAATTTAGCATTTCCATGATCACAGAACGGTAGGACTTGGGACTTCTGGAGTCCAAGCCCCATGCCAAGGCAGGTTCACCTAGAAAAGGTCACACATGAACACATCCAGGGAAATTTTGAGTGTCTTCATAGATGGAGACTCCATCACCTCCCTGGGCAGCCTGCTCCAGTGCTCCATCATGATTAAATTAAAGAAGCTCTTCTCATGTTAAGATGGAACTTATGATGTTCAGGTTTGTGCCCACTGCCCCTTGTCCTGTCACTGGGCACCACTGAAAAAAAGCCTGTTCCATCCTCTAGATACCCACCCTTTAAGGGCTGATCAACATTGACCAGATGTCCCCTCAGTCTGCTCTCTTCCAGACTAAACAGCCCCAATTCTCTCTGTCTTTCCTCATAATATATTACACAGCACATAATTTCCCTGAATCATTAAGGTTGGAAAAGATCTCCAAGACCATAGAGTCAAACCATTAACCCAACACTGCCAAGTTCACCACTAAACCACATCTCTCGACACCAGATCTACACAGCTCTAAAACTCCTCCAGGGATGGGGATTCCACAGCTGCCATGGGCCTGGTCCAGGACTTGACAACCCTTTTGGGGAACACATTGATCCTCATGTTCAACCTAAACCTTCCATGGCACAACTTGAGGTTGTTTCCTGATGTCCTGTTGCTTGCTACCTTAGAAAACAAACCAACCTCCCCCTTGCTGCAGCCTGCCTTCAGGGAGTTGTATAGAGACGGAAGGTCTCCCCTCAGCCTCCTCTTCTCCAGGCTGAACAACTCCAGGTCCTCCAGCCACCCTCACCAACCCTGTTCTCCACACCTTTCACCAGCTTTGTTGCCCTTCTCTGCACACACTCCATTCCCTCAATGTCCTTATTGCAGAGAGGGCCCAAATTTGAACTCGGTATTCAAGGTGTTACCCTACCAGTGCTGAACAGAGGGGGATGATCCCTGCCACACTCTGCTGGCCACACTCTTGCTGATCCAGGCCAGGATGCTGGTGGCCTTCTTGGCCACCTGGGCACACACTGGCTCATGTTCAGCTGGCTGTTGACCAACACCCTCAGGTCTTTTTCTGCCAAGCAGCTTCCAGCCACTCTGCCCTAGGCCTGAAGACAGCCCAACCCTTGCTGAATTCAAACACCAAGTAATAGAGCAAGTCTGGTTGATAAGAACTCTGTCAGTTACAACCAAATGCTGTTATCTCTGCCTCTTTTTCCTCTCTTGTTTTTGATGCTTAATGTTCCAAAGGCAAAACTTGCACAAATCTTCCTCTCCATTCTGTCCCCAGCACACAGATTTCATCTCAACCACTGAATGCAAGGAGGTGCCTTCTGCAGTGCTCTGATGTACAACAGCAAGGGTACAAACCTCTTCCAGTCCAGAACCTCAGAGAAAGGCAAAATGTAAGAGTCGGCAATGATGACAGGAATACAGCCAGCTTGGAGAACATCACTCAGCACAGCCTGTCCCAGGCGGGCTCCACGCAGAACCACGCAGAAAGTGGACTCCTGTCAAAAATGGTACCCAACACACAGAAGAGTTAAAGAAAGGAAGCATACAGATTAAGCCACCTTAATTGTCCTCCAGGATAGGGCAGTCCAACTCTGAGGAGAGTAGAGAAGGAACAGATTTCCTAGATCAGTTTTGAAAGGCATTTGACACCTCCGGTGCTATTTTCAGGGGTAAACTAAGGAATCGTGGCCTACATAAAGCCCTTGTAGCTACACAAACTAGAGTTACAGCACTTTTAGTTGAAAGCAGTTAGCAGAGGCTCTGAGGGAAAGTAGTGATAGAATCATAGATTGGTGTGGGTTGGAAGGGATCTTTAAAGCTCATCCAGTCCAACTCCCCCTGCGGTCAGCAGGAGCATCCTCCACTAGATCAGGTTGCCCAGAGACCTGTTGAGGCTCACCTTGAATATCTCTAGGGATGGGGCCTCAACCACCTCCCTGGGCAACCTGTTCCAGTGTTCCACTACCCTCATGGTAAATAACTTGTTCCTAGGTGCAGCAGCATGTGGTCTGCACTCTGGTGAACCAAGGAGCAGAATGAACACCATACTCATCAGACCTGACAACCCCCATGCTAGCAATGTGCCTTCCTGGCCAAGAAGGCCAAAGGTCTCCTGGAGTGAGGCCAGCAAGTCAAGAGAGGTTCTCCTCCCCTTCACTCAGCCCTACTGAGGCCACAGCTGGAGGACAGGGTCCAGCACTGGGCTACCCAGTTCAAGACAGACAGGAAACTACTGCGGTTTCCAGTGCAGATACAGAGATGCTGAAGGGCCTGAAGCAGCTCTGTGAGAAGCAAAGGCTGAGGGCTCCAGAGCTGCTGAGCCTGGAGAAGAGCAGCCTGAGAAGGAATGTGAGCAATGCTCAGCTAGAGATAAAGGATATGTGAGGGGCAAGAGGATGGGGTCAGACTCTTCAGTGGTGCCCAGTGACAGGACAAAGGGCAATGGGAACAAACAGGAACCCAGGAAGTTCCATCTGCAACAGGAGGAGAAACTTTGTTGTGAGGGTGCTGGAGTCCTGGAGCAGGCTGCCAAGAGAGGTTGTGGAGTCTCTTTGTCTGGAGAGACTCCAACCCCACCTGGACACTGTGATCTAGACAAGCTGCTATGGGTGACCCTGCTTGAGCAGGGGAGCTGGACAGGATGATCTCCAGAGGTCCCTAGCCCTTGCCATGCTGGGATTATTTGGACACATTGCCTCAACTACATCAATATATACAGGGTTCAGCACTTGGATAAAAATAACCAAGGATACAAACATAGAGCATGAAGTAAGTGGCTAGGTTTTGCACTTGTCAGAGGAGGACATTTCCTACTAAAGCATAGGGAAAGAAATGGTTTTGACCTGCCAGCAATGTTGTGCTGTTGTAAAAACCAGATCAATCCTGCCATTGGAATGCAATCTAAGAGACCTGAAGTAATCACTCACTCTTTTCAGGCAGAATAGTGTGTTCAGCCCTGGGCAATGCAACTCCAGGGGTAAAGAAATGACGATGCCTTAACTCAGAACTATGACCTACAAAGAGAGATTGACTACACCAATACCACTCATTCTGAGGGAGTGAGGGCAGGAGAGGAGAAAGACAACTGAAGGGAGCTTCAGAGGTATTAAAAGTTGCTGCAAAGGGGAAGAATATAATCCACTTATGTCTATGACACAGAAGGCCCTGAGCAACCTGATCTAGCTGGAGATCTCACTGTAGGGGGACTGGCCAAGATGACCTTTAAGGGTCTTCCTTCTGAAGCATTCTATTACTGACTTTACAAGAAAAAAAGCCCTGAGTTTAAGCTGCACCAGAGGAGCCTTTGCCTGCAAATAGCCACTGTAGTTGTTACTGACACTGAGGAACCTTGCTAGAGATTGGAAAGGGCTTGTAGAGTCCAGCTACACTAATAAGCGTAAAGACCAAGTCAGGATTATTCCTAAGTCTAAGGAAGAAAAATTATAAAGTTGATAGAGTTGCTCCCACAGCTAAGAAAACATCTTCCCCTGCTTGCGATCTGTGGCCTGAGGAACAAGAGACAGGAGGCTCAGCAGGACAGCAAAACATCAAACTGGAACTTGGAAGTATAAGGCAGCCTGCTGGCTCTTCACTTGTCTCCTAATGCAATTCTAAAACCCACTGTAGAAAAAGCCTTGAAAATTATCCCACTCTACTCTGCCCTGGTGAGGCCACGTCTGAAATACTGTGTCCTCAGTTCAAGAAGGACCTCAGAGAACTGCTGGGAAGAATCCAGCACAGAGCCACAAAGATGGAACATCTCCCTGCAGAGGACAGGCTGAGGGAGCTGGGGCTTGGGGCAGAGGAGCCTAAGGGCTGCCTTCATTCATGTTGATAAAGATGAACAGGGCAGTGTCAGGGAGACAGAGCCAGGCTCTGCTCAGGGATGTCCAATGACAAGACAAGGGGCACTGGGTGCAGGCTGGAGCAGAGGAGGTTCTATGTGAACATATGTGAACATTCCTTATGTGAACATATGTGAACATTCCTTCACTGTGAGAGTGAAGGAACTCCCAGACTTCTCTGCATTACCCTAATACTCCTTTTGGGTCAAAACCAGAACATCACAATTCCCATTAGGAACCTCACAAATTATTCATGTTCCATGCCACTTCACACAGCCTCAGCATGGTGGGGGTCAGAAGGCACCTCTGGAGATCATCCAGTCCAACCCCTTTGCTTAAGCAGGGTCACCCACAGCAGGTTGCACAGGATACTGTCCAGGTGGGTTTGGAATCTCTCCAGAGAAGGAGACTCCACAACTTGTACCTGATAAAGTGTGTCTAGCTGAAGATTAGTGCTGTCTTCCCAACTATTTCAGGAATTGTACCAGAAGGTGTTACTCCTACTGCCAGATCCTTGCCTGGAGCCTCCCTTGAGACCTTTCTGGATAAAAGTGTGCCAGTGCTGTGCTTAGCTTCAGGGCTACAAAGATGCTGAGAGGCCTGGAGCATCCCTGTGAGGAGGAAAGGCTGAGAGCCCTGGGGCTGTTGAACCTGCAGGAGAGCAGCCCCAGAGGGTATCTAAGCAGTGCTCAGCAAGACATAAAGGGTGGGGGGCAAGAGGATGGGGCTAGGCTCTTGTCAGTGGTGCCCAGTGACAGGCCAAGGGGCAGTGGGCACGAACTGGAACCCAGGAGGTTCTCCCTGAACACCAGTAGAAACTTCTTTGTTGTGAGGGTGCTGGAGTCCTCGTGCAAGCTGCCCAGAAATTTTGTGACGTCTCCTTTTCTGGAGACATTCAAAACTCACCTGAAAGTGGTCCTGTGTGAGCTACTCTAGGTGATCATGCTCTGGCAGGGGGGTTGGACTGGATTACCCCCAGAGGTCCTTTCCAACCCATAACAGTGTGTGATTGTGTGAAATCTTCTACAAGAGAGGGCTGCAAACAGGAAGATTTAGCAGCCCAGCAGCCCAAGAGCCTGGATGGTGAGAAGCCTGGAAAGGCAGGGCTGGAAATGATGAGCAGTAATCGCAGTTCTCCTCTCCTCATACTCTCAGACAGGAAGAGCAGAAGAAGGGTGCTGGGAATGGAACAAGCAGAGAGAACCAACACACATTTTAAACACCACCTCACTGAATCACACACCAGCAGGTGGAAGAGCCTCTGGTAATATCTGGAAAAGGAGAGGAAGAAGGAAAAAAAATAGAAAGAAAAAAGCATCAGCCCAGATGTAGCCACAGATGCTCCTCTGCCCAGATAACCATTTTTCCTGTCTAGACAAAGGTTACTATAAATACATCTCCTTCCATCACCACTGTTATCAGCCAGACATTCCAAAGGAAGAGGCAGGGCTCTGCAGAGGAAAAGTATTTTAACAACCTCAGCATGTGCCAGCTCTCTTCTGCCTCATAAACAACCCATCCAACAAGATAGAGATATAGATGCCCTCTGACTTGCTATCCTGCAGCAAACCAGCCTGCAGTTAAAGAAACAAGGCAAATATTGATTTCTTTTCTTTTGGCTGACAGTTTAAGACGCAGGATGATCCTTGTCTCCCTCTCCACCAACCCCCTCCCCATCTGCTTCACAAGGAATTTTAAACGTATTTCCTAGGAAACACATCAGCAAGGATGGAAACTTCACCTCCTCTCAGCTTCTTTGTTATTTTATCATCGTTTGGTGAGGTTCAGAAGAGGGATTATGTGCTCGTGGCCACAGGCAGAGCTCAGTGGCCTGTGGCACAATTCATTTCACCACACACTGAAACACCTCTCTGTTAGCGAGCTGCCAGGAGACACAGGTATTTGAGAACGTCCTCCAGTTCTATCTTCACTGACACATCAAAAGGCCTCTGGAAGCTGGGCCAAGGCCACACAACACATTTCACCTAGATGTTTTCATAGCTGCACGCTGACAAGTCCTCTAGCTCAGGCTGTCCTAGCTACACAGAGAATTTAGTAGGCTTTAGCTGCTAAGCTGCACATAACAAGAAACACAGAATGGTCAGAGTCAGAAGGGACCTCTGGCGATCGCTTCGTCCAACACCCCCCACCAAAGCAGGATCCCTTAGGGCAAAGACACACAGGAATGCATCCAGGTGGGTTTTGAAAGTCTACAAAAAAGGAGACTCCACCACCTCTTAGTGCAGCCTGCTCCAGTGCTCTGTCACCCTTACAGTAAAGAAGTTTCTCCTCATGTTGAGATGAAATTTGCTGTGTTCCATCTTACCCCCATTGTTCCTTGTCCTATCACTGACCAGCTTTAAGTATCTGACTAGCTCTCTGCTTTGCCCCCATATAAATCAGGGATAAGCTCTTCGAGGCTCATCTGAACCTCCCCTCCAACTGACAAAGCCATCATGTTCTCAGCTTCACCTATCAAGGCCTGGGCTGTCACAGATGAGAAATCCATGCCAAATCCCTGCCTGTTACCATTCTGGATGGTGTAGATTCCAATGCTCTTCCTCAGTTTTAAAGCAATTTTGTTTGACCTACTCAAGTTTCTCCTTCCATTGCTGCTGGGCTTGGCAGCTCCTTCCTTTACATGAAGTGGTCACTAGGAAACAACCAAAACCAATCTCACGAGCTTGTAAAACATAAGCAGTGTTTCCAAAGTGCAGAGTAGTCTGCTTATCAGTTTGAGCACATCTTTCTTGGCCTTTGTCCTAGTTTGAACTAGGACAGAACTAATCCTGCTCAGTGCTGTGACTCCTCAGCTCAGGCTCTGCTCACTGAAGCACTTTCTGAAACTCAGGGCAGTTTGCAAAGCCAGAGGCTGCTTCTAGCAGGGAGAAGCTGATGGGGAGAGTTCCTGCCAAGGGCTGGGCTGCAGAAAGGCTCTGTCTTAGACTTGCTCCTCTGCACACCAAGGGCACTGTCACAGCTTGTGCCCCACCTTGGGCTGCAGGCAGGCAGAGGTGGTAGCTGTGGGAAGAGCAGACAGAACAGGTGACCCTTAACTGGCCAACAAAGGATTGCATCTATGGATGGCTTCTTCAGGAGAAAGCTGGGGGATCACCAGGGTCAGGGCCCTTCTTCAATGGGCAGAGTTGTGTCCATTCTGCCTTCAATCCCAATCCATACCTTCCAAAATCCAACTCCCAGTTCCTATCTGCCACTGATTCCAGTTTGGGACTGCTCCCAGCATCAGTGGTGCCAAAGGTGTCATTATCACCAGGGACTGGGTTCCATACTGGTTTGCAGCTCTTTGTCTCTATGCCATTGGGTTGTTGTCTCCATCCCAGCTGGTTCAGTTTCTTTCCCAGCCCATCAGTCTCTCTCCCTTCTTTGCTTTCTGTTCCCTTTGGGAAGGCAGAGGCATTCACAGAGAACCTCTGGCACTCAACTGGTGGCCCATCCAGCCCTAATCTTTGATGATTCTCTTAAGAATAAAAGCAGGATAGGATATTCAAGCCAACATATTATACAGATTCAAAACACAGCCTGCAAGTTAACCAAACCCAAGGATCTACCCTACCAGTGCCAAACAGGACCAGCTCCACAGCGATGACACTCAGCCAGGGAAAGAGAAGCGTGGGGGAGAAACAGCCTTACCTGAAGGACTTGAGGATAATCAAAGACCTGGTTCTTGTGACAGCGTTTGCGAATGGCAGGGACCCCCTCTGACAGGTTTGAACACTTGTCTAGGATCAGGACTGACTCCTCATTCTCAGCTTGAAGAGCTTCCAGCTCCAAGCGGTACTCAGGGTGCAGAGCCATCTGAGATGAGAGGATGAAATACCTGCGAGGACTGAGAAACCAACAGCAATGTGAGGAGCTAAACGGACATCCTGGCACACTCTGACTGGACAGGCAAGGTTGGGAGAGGAATCAGAGAATTGTTTGGGTTGGAAAAAAGCTGTAAGATCATCAAGGCCAACCATTATCTAACTCAAGCAAGGCTGGTACTAAACCATGTCCCTCAGCACCATGTTTACATGGCTCTTCAATCCCTTCAGGGATGGCAGTTCCATCACTGCCCTGAGCAGCCTGGTCCAGCCCTTGAGAACACTTTCAGTGAAGAAGTTTCTTCTAATGTCCAACCTAAACCTGCCCTGGTGTGGCCTCACCAGAGCCAAGTACAGGGGAACTGCTCCTGCTGCCACACTATTGCTGATCTGGGCCACAATGCTGGTGGCCTTTTTGGCCACCTGGGCACACCGTGGCTCATCTTCAGCCAGCTGTTGACAAACACCCCCAGGTCCTTTCCCATAGGGCAGTTTCCAGCCACTCTGCCCCAAAGCTGAAGCATTCGTGGAGTTGTTGTGACCCAAGAGGAGCACCCTGGCATATGTTGAACCTCATCCCATTGGCCTTGGCCCACTGTTCCAGACTGTCCAGGTCTCTCTGCAGAGGCTCAGAAGAGAGGATCTTCTCAGTGCTCACCAAGAGCTAAAGGCTGTGAGGCAAGAGGATGGGGCCAGACTCTCAACAACAGTGCCCAGAAACAGCACAAGGGGCAACAAGCACAAACTGGAACCAAGGAAGTTCCACCTAAACAAGAGGAGAAATTTCTCTGGTGCAAGGGTGCTGGAGCCCTGGAGCAGGCTGCCCAGAGGGGCTGTGGAGTCTCCTTGTCTGGAGAGATTCCAAACCCCCCCCCTGGCTATTTTAACACTGGGCAAGCTGCTGTGGGTGCCCCTGCTTTAGCAATGGGGTTGGACTGGATGATCTCCAGAGCTCACTTCCAACCCATGCCATTCTGGGATGCTGTGTTCCAAACACAAGACTACTTAAAATGTGCCTTGATACTAAAGTGTTTGAAAGTCCTCATTAACACTGGAGGCAAAACAAAGAGGAACAGTCTTAAACGAGGCTCTTGCTGCTGGACAGTGTTCCCAGCACATCAGATCTTTCTTCCTCTTGTTCTCACGTACTTTGATTTCCTATTAAAAGGGGTGAGCAGAGTCAAACCACTCCACCACTTCCCACTAAAGGGAAAATACAGTCAACACCTGCCCTCCCACTGCCAAAAAGACACAAGAGCTGTGCTTGGGATTCCAGTTCTGCTCCTTACAGCTCCACAAACACACACTCCTGTGGCTCTTCTTAACTCCTCTACTCATTTTCATGCTGGTCACTTTACTTGCTCCAGTTAACAGATAAGACTCAGGTAGATTTTTTTGTTAAACATGCTATTTTTTTTTTCCAAGCCTCCAGCTACTACCAACTTGCTACCAGCAGCTCTTCAGAACATATATTTGCAGAAGAGGTAGGTATAAAATAGAATCATAGAATCATTCAGTTGTTTCCAGTTGAAATGATTCTATGATTAGCATTGGCATTAGCATACATTTTAACAGCAGGAGCTACTAAAAGCAACACTTCCAACATGACCCAAGGCCACCAACCAGTCTGTACCCCCATTGCTGTTTCCCCAGCATCAAGTCCAACCATTAATCCAGAGCTGCCAGGTCACCAGTAAAACATGGCCCTCAGTACCACATCCACACAGCTTCTCAGTCCTTCCAGGGATGGGGTTCCAGCACTGTCACCTCACTACTGACCATGTCCATCAGCACCACATTCACACAGCTTTTAATCCCTCCAGAGATGGGGACTCCAACACTGCACTGGGCAGCCTGGTTCAAGGTCTGGACATCACTTCCAATGAATCAGTTTTCCCTAATGCCCAACCTAAACCTCCCCTGAACAAGCCAAAACCCCTCGGTTCAGCTCTGTCAGAGGCATAAAAGAAGATTTGTCTTAAGAGAAGGAAACAGGTGCAGATGAACAATGATAACTGCTAAAAAGTCTGCAGGTTTGCTTGTGCAGATGTTTAAAACCAAGTTTGTTATTGTGTCATCATTCCGTGACACTCAAAATCTAGCTACCAAACCTTGCTACAACAAGAATTACATCCCAGCTCCCAGAGAATAATGCAGCAGAGTAGTGGAATGTATTAATTTACACAAAGTAAGGCTGAATGTTGAGCACTTCTGTCACACTCAATCAAATGCATTTCAAAGGCTGAAAGAGCTCGGGTTCTTCAGCCTGGAAAAGAGAAGGCTCTGGGGACACCTTAGAGCTACCTGCCAGGATTTGAAGTAGGCTACAGGAGAGCTGGAGAGGGACTTTTTGCAAAGGTATGGAGTTACATGACAAGGGGTGATGGCTTCAAACTGGAAGAAGCTGGATTTAGATGAAACATTAGGAAGAAATTCTTCACCATGAAAGTGGTGAGGCACTGTAGCAGGTGGTTCAGAGAAGCTGTGAAGGCTCCAAGCCTGGAAGTGTTCAAAGCCCAGGCTGGATATGGCCTTTAAGCAACCTGGTCTAGCGAAAGGAGTCCCTGCCCATGGCAGGGGTATTAGAATTAGATGATCTCTACCATCCCTTCCAGCCCAAACCATTCTAATTACTACAGCTCTCTGGCCACCAGATGGAACTCTACAGACTACAATCTGCTCCTCACACAAAACTCTCTCGACTTGGAGAACATGAAACCAAACAGAGAACCAAGACCAGCATCAGCTCCCACACACCAGTTTGCTACCCAGCCTGAAAGCCAACAGCATTTAGCTGCCTGCACAGACACAAGCCACACCACTGCACCTCTCTGTTCTATCCATGCTGAAGCCTATCATCACCCTCATGCTTTGCAGACACAAAGACACAAAGCATGCTTTCAGCCTGTGGCACACTGCAATAACACTTGAGATCTATGGAGAATCAATTTGGGCTCAACCAGACAGTCCAACACTAAGCCAGCTGCAGGAGCATCACAAGCAGGAAGATAAAGGCTGAGGGCCCTGGAGCTGTTGAGCCTGAAGAAGAGCAGCCCCAGAGGGGATCTGAGCAATGCTCAGCAAGAGATAAAGGATATGTGGGGGGCAAGAGGATGGGGTCAGACTCTTCAGTGGTGCCCAGTGACAGGACAAAGGGCAGTGGGAACAAACTGGAACCCTGGCTAGAACATGAGGACAATCTTTTTTGATGCAAGGGTTGTTGTGAGGGTGCTGGAGCCCTGGAGCAGGTTGCCCAGAGAGGTTGTGGACTCTCCTTGTCTGGAGAGATTCCAAACCTTCCTGGCCACTGTGATCCTGGGCAAGCTGCTGTAGGTGGCCCTGCTTTAGCAGGGGGTTGGACTGGGTGATCTCCAGAGGTTCCTTCTACCTCTCACCATGCTGGGAGTCAGAGAACTTTCTCCTGCAACCGAGCCTATCTCCTTCCTTGAAGCAGGGAAGAGCAACAGCAAGACCATTGCCCTTACCAGAGGAGAAACCAAAGCAGAGTAACTTTGTGTGTCCCATATTGGCAGCACATTTTCAATCACAGATTTCAACTTGAACATTATTCCTGTTCTCTACAGGATATTGTCAGACCTACAGTTTCAGACTTCATCTTCTCTAGTGCATACAACCTTTACCCTCCCTGCCTCAGCCTGCTTTTAAAGCCTACCAAAGCTAAGACAATGCTCCAACCATACGCTTTCAGCTGAGTCAATAAGAAACTCATCAAATGTGAAAAGAACTGGCTTCCAGAATCAAATTAACTCCCATCCTGCAGACTTCCACCTATTTTTGTTCTGAAGTTGTCAATGGACTAGAGAAACCACTACTTTAAATGACTTGTTTTAAGAGCTAATTACAGTCCCTGTTATAATCAGGGCTTTATATCCCACTTGTCTTGCTTTACTTCCTGCTACAAGGGCAGGATGGGTTTGTCTGTGTTTATGTCTTAATTCACTCCTTTGAGAAAAATAAAAAGGCAAAAAAAAAAAAAAAAAGGGGAAAAATAAAATAAGTCTTGTAAAGCTCTGGATCTAACAATGCCCATAAATAAGTAAGTTCTTTGCAATGGTTCCAGTATTGTGGTTTCTACTACTTGTCTGGGTAACCTGGGACAGGGTCCCACAACCATCAGTGAAAAACATTTTTTCCTTCTGTCCAGCCTGAATCTCTCTGCTGTAGTTCAAACCACCACTCCTTATCCTGTCACAACAGGCCCTGCTAAAAAGTCTGTCTTAGCTTTCTGCTCAACCCCTTTAAGGACTGAAAGGCCATAAGGGTCTCTCCAAAGCTGTCTCTTCTCTAGACAGGAAATGTATTGATCTGTTGGAGGGCAGGGAGGCTCTATAGAGGGATCTCAACAGGACAGATAAATGGTCATGAGGCAATGGGATGAGGGGCCAAGGTCTTGCACTTGGCTCACAACAGCTCCATGAACACTCCAGGCTTAGGGCAGAGTAGCTGGAAACTGCCCTGTGAAAAAGGACTTGGGGCTGTTGGTCAATAGGCTGCTGAAGATGGGCCAGAATGCTGGTGGCCTTTTTGGCCACCTGGGCACATCCTGGCCCAGATCAGCAATAGTATGGCCAAAGGCACCAGGGCAGGGATCATCCCCTCTACTCAGCACTGGTGAGGCCACACCTCAAATACTGGGCTTAGTTCTGGGCCACTCACTCCAAGAAGGACATTGAGCTGCTGGAACAGCACCAGAGAAGGGCAAGCAAGCTGGTGAAGGGTCTGGAGAACAGGGCTGGTGAGGAGCAGCTGAGGGAACTGGGGGTGTTTAGCCTGGAGAAAAGGAGGCTGAGGGGAGACCTTACTGCTCTCTACAGCTCCCTGAAAGAAGGTTGCACTGAGGTGGGGCTGGTCTCTCCTCCCAGGTAACAAGAGATAGGTTGAGACAAAATGGCCTGAAATTGTGCCAGAGGAGGGCTAGGTTGGAAATCAGGAAAAAATTCTTTGCTGCAAGAGTGGTCAGGGATTGGAACAGGCTGCCCAGGGGGGTGGTGGAGTCACCATCCCTGAAGGTGTTCAAGAAGGCTGTAGCCATGGCACTGTGGGACATCTTTTAATAGCCATGGTAGTGTTAGGCTGATAGTTGGTCTCAATGATCTTGGAGGTGTTTTCCAACTCAAACAACTCTATGATTCTAGAATCCAGATAAAATGATTCTATGATTTCCTGATAAGCACTGGCATTAACATAGTTTAACAACAGAAGGTTTTAAAAGCAACACTTCCAACATGACCCAAGGCCCCCAACAAAACAGCAGCTACTTCCCCAGCATCAAGGTTAAACAAGACACTGAGAATTCATGGGAATTGCTTTACCCTGCTCCTCTTTCTGGCAGATCCACTTCTCCAGACAAAGGACTGTAAACAGGAATGCTGACATCATAGCCTTGCCGGTAAGTCCACGTGGAGAAGCCTCCTCCAGCAAGCAGAGCTCTGGAAAACAAAAGGAAGCAGTATTTGCTGGCTGTTAGCACCACAACATCCAAGAGGAGGCATGCTCTGAGGGAAGCTTTTCCCCTCAGCTTTTGCCAGTAGTATTTTTCCCAGAGTTTCTGGTTTATTTTGCATTTCTGCAGGCTTATACATCCTGTGTCAATTCTAATTAAAGCAATAAATCCTTAGTTATTGACCCTACTTAACACATTCCTTGACACCTGCAGTAAAATAGGACATAGCACAGCTCTCAAAGTGTTAGAGACAAACTGGATTTCAGCTACAAATCCAGGTACAGGCAGGTTACGCAGACTGGAATTCTCAGGATGGGATGAGAGGGAATGGACTGAACCTTCAGGAGGGCAGATTTAGATTGGAGATTAGGAAGAAATTCTTTGCAGTGAAGGTGGGAGACACTGGAACAGGTTGCCCAGGGAGGTTGTGGATGCCCTCTCCCTGGAGGTGTTCAAGGCCAGGCTGGATGAGGCCTTGAGCAACCTGGGCTAGTGGAAGTGTCCCTGCCCACTGAAGGGAGGTTGGAACTAGATGATCATTAACATCCCTTCAAACCCAAATCATTCTGTGAATAAAAACAAAATGCAGTTATTTGCAACTCTGTCTTCAAAGTGATGGCAGTAACAGGAAACAGGACAAGAAGACCTCCATATGCTGGTCAATATGCAGTAGAAGATGAGACAGAACTGTGCCCAGGTGGCCAAGGAGGCCACCAGCATCCTGGCCTGCATCAGCAAGTATGGCCAGCAGGACCAGAGAACTGATCATGCTCCAGTACTTATCACTAGTGAGACTACACCTTGAATGCTAGGTTCAGTTTTGGACCCCTCTGCTCCAAGAAGAACATTGAGGTGCTGGAACAGGTCCAGAAAAGGGCAATGAAGCTGGTGAAGGGTCCGGAGAACAGGGTTGGTGAGGAGCAGCTGAGGGAACTGGGGTTTAGTTAGTAGAGGAACCTGCTCTAGTTGAAGATGTCCCTGTTCAGTGCAGGGGGCTGGACTCAGTGACCTTTAGAGGTCCCTTGCACCCTAAAGCATTCTGTGATTCTCTGATATTAACAAGTGCTACAAGGAAGGAGAAAAAAAAATAATTGGCTCAGGTGTTGCTGTTCTGGCACTTCATCCCCCTCCTCTTTTTTTTAACTCCCTCCCCAACCCATAACTGGGAAACTACAACCAGATTGTTTTGATTGGATCTGGTGCAAACAGGACTGCATCTCATCAGCCTTGAGAAAGCAGGTGTGTGTCAGGCAGAGCTTCACCTAAAGACACCCAGGGGGAACCAAGGCCACTTCAACAACTCCACTTCGCCTCCTCCTTTCACAGGACGGTGTGACAGTGGAGATATTAACTCTTGCTGTACTCCTAGAGACAAATCAGCAGTGGGGAGTGAGCCTGCTCCCAAGCAGCTTCTCACTGCTTCACAGATATGGATCCTTAGTTATCAAGTCTCCTTCTGTGGAGAGCTTCCAAACCCACTTGCACAGTGTAATCCTGTGCAACCTGCTGTGGGTGGACTGAATAATCTCCAGAGGGCACTTCCAACTCCCACCATGATGGGATTCTGCCCAGAAAGTGTTCAGTTTTGGGCACCTCACTACAAAAGGGATGTGGAGATGAGATGCTACAGTGAGTGCAAAGGAGGGCAATGAAGCTGGGGAAGGGCCTAGAGAAAAAATCATGTAAGGAGCAACTGAAGGAGCTGAGGTTGATTAGTGTGAAAAAGAGGAGGCTGAGGGCAGACCTCATGACTGTCTACAGCTACCTGAAGACATTGTGGAGAAGTTGGTGCTGGTCTTTTCTCACAGGTAATCAGTGCTAGAACAAGAAGGAATGGCCTCAAGTTGCAACTGGATAGGTTTAGACTGGACATTTGGAAATTTTTTTTTCCCAGCAAGAGTGGTCAGACATTGGAATGTGCTGCCCAGGGAGGTGGTGGAGTCACCAACCCTGGACGTGTTCAAGAGTTGTTTGGATGTGCTGCTTGAGGATACAGTATGGGGTGAACCTTGTAGAGTAGGGTTCTTGGTTGGACTTGGTGATCCTAAAGGGTCTTTTCCAACCTGAGTGTTTCTGCAAGCCTGTGAAGTGCCCTAGTTGGTATGTACTCTGTTTCTGCCCTGCTGCCATGAGCAGAAGCAGGTTTCTGCCAAGTTCTGCAAAACTCAATTCATCATCTGAAGCAGAACAAGAAGCAACTCGGTTCACATGTTCAGTGTTACAGCTATGGAGCAGCTCTGCAGAAAAAATCATAGAATGGATTGGGCTGAAAGGGATCTTAAAGATCATCTAATTTCAGCCCCTCTGCCATGGGCAGGGACACCTTCCCCTAGCCCAGGTTGCTGAAAGCTTCATCCAGCCTGTCCTTGGAATACTTCAGGGTGGGAGCGTCCACAACCTCCCTGGGCAATAATATGTTGCAGAGTCTCACCACCCTCACTGGAAAGAATTCCTTCCTAATATCCACTCTAAGTCATCTCAGCCTCAATACCATACCAAATCAGTTATTACTAACAACTAATAGAGTTTCTTTTCCAAGTTTTTTTGGCTGAGGATTACAAGTTCTAGCAGCTAAGACCAGCAAGAGTCTCCATGCCTACAAGGCTGTCTTCAGTCTTTGAACTGATGGAACGAAAGCTCTTACAGACTGCCTTTGGGAACTGGATTTAAAGATTTAACAAGCAAACATGATCTAGAAAGACTGGACCAGATGATCCTCAGGGCCCCTTCCAACCTGGCATTCTATGAAACAAGCCCTTAATGAGGTAACCTGCCTAAAGTCATTCCCAGGTGTCAAAATATCACATAACTGAGTTCCCCTCTGAACATCATCCAGTCATACCCCTCTGCTACAGCAGAGATACCCACAGCAAGGTTGCTCAAGACTGCATTATCCAGGTGAGTCTGGAAGCCCTCCAGGGTCTCAGCACCTTCACTGTAAACAATTTTTTCCTTCTCTCCAGCCTAAATCTCCCTCTTATTTCAAACCATCACCCCTCGTCCTGTTGCAACAGGCTGTGGCCTCCTCTGGCCCCACTCTAACAGGTCCCTGTCTGTGCTGAAGACTCCAGACCTGGCCCCAGCACTTCAGGTGGGGTCTCAACAGAGCAGAGAGGCAGAAGTCCTCCCTCCACCTGCTGCCCACACTGCTGGGGATCGGGCCAGAACACAGCTGGCTTCCTGCACCATGTCCAGCTTTTCACTCACCAGCACCCCTAAGACCTTCCCCTCAGGGCTGCTCCCCACCCCGGATTGATAGAGAGGACTGTCCTGACAAAGGTGTAGGACCTTGCCCTTGGCCTTGTTGAACCTCATGACGTTTACATAGAACCACTTCTCCAGGTTATCAAGGTCCCTCTGGATGGATCTCATCCTTGTGGTGTGTCACTTGAACTACTCAGCTTGATGTCAACTGCAGATCTGATGAGGGTGCCTTAATCTCTCTATGTCACCGTGCCAACATTAATCCAGGAATCGTTAAGCCAAGTCCCAAAGCACTAAGAACAATGTCAAACGAAAACTGCCGGTCCATACCAACCTTAAGGTAACAAACACAGGTATTCGCTATCTGGCTAGGTCAGAGTGATGTTTGAGTGCCCTCTTCAGGCTGACCAACACACGGAGAACAGATCTCACACGGACCAACAACTAAAGCTTTACCTCACCACTACTGATGCAATTACAAGGAATTAACTGTTCTCTTCTGGCACTGAAAGATGTTTTAAATCATCTTTGGTGCAAGACATCAAGATAGGATCCACACACAACCATCTCAGCAAAGACTCTGGAGCTCACAAACCAGTATAGGTAAGCAGCTGACCTGCTGGGAAGTATCTCCACAGAGAAGGAACTGAAAGTGCTGGTGGACAAGTTCATCATAAGCTAGCAATGTGCCCTCAAGGCCAAAAAAGCCAATGGTCTCCTGGGGTAGATGAAGAAAAGTCTGGCCAGCAAATCAAGGGAAGTTCTTCTCACCTTCCACTCAGCTCTAGAGACTACATTTGGAGTCCTGGGTCCAGTTCTACACTCCCCAGTTCAAGACATACAGAGTCCAGCACAGACTACAAAGCTGCTGAGGGGCCTGAAGCAGCTCTGTAAGAAGCAAAGGCTGAGGGCCCTGGAGCTGTTGAGTCTGGAGAAGAGCAGCCCCAGAGGGCATCTGAGCAACGCTTGGCAAGAGCTAAAGGACCTGTGAGTGACAAGAGGAAGGGGCCAGTCTTTTATCAGTGGTGCCTGGTGACAGGACAAGGCAATGGGTACAAACCAGAACCCAGGAGGTTCCACATGAACATGAGAAGAAACTTCTTTGGTGTGATGGTGCTGGAGCCCTGGAGCAGGCTGCCCAGAGAGATTGTGGAGTCTCCTTGTCAGGAGAGATTCCAATCCCATCTGCCCATTTTGATTCTGGACAAGCAGACCTAAGCACATGCAGGGCAATCTGGTAGGAACACATTAACAGTAGGAAGCTAAATCATTCTGACTTACTCCAGTCTTGTTGTATAACCTATTTTCCTCTTCCAGAAGCATTCTGCAAGTAAAAATGGAGCTTTGGATTCAGGTTGTTTAATTTTCTGGCCAATATTTTTAAAACACACTTGCCAGCGACCAGCTCTTGTCCCATTCCTAACACAGAGTGATTGTTGAAGTAACAAAACCCACTGAAATTCACCACTCTTCCTTCAACTAGAGCAACTGCAGCTACAACCACCTTTGGACTTCTGATTTGCCATGAAATGGGACAGAAAAAAAAGGCTTGGAAGGGACTGTTTAGAAATGCTTGTAGTGACAGAATGAGAGGGAATGGTGTTAAGCTTGAGAAAGGGAGATTTAGGCTGAGGATTAGTAAGAAATTCTTTCCGGTGAGGGTGGTGAAACACTAGAACAGGTGGTTCAAGGAGGTTGTGGATGCCCCCTCCTTGGAGGTCTTCAAGACCAAGTTGAATAAGGCCTTGAGCAACTTGGGCTAGGGGAAGGTGTCTGTGGCCATGGCAGGAGGGTTGGAATTAGATAATCTTTAAGGTCCCTTCCAACCCAAACCACTCTATGAATTTATGACTATGAACCCTCTAGTGCATCCAGGGTCAGTAAGGCACAAAAAGAGAGGTGTAAATTCTCCATCCTCACAGCAAATCCAACAGCTAAGAGCCAACACTATCTGCCACATCTGTCCTAGAGCACTTCAAATTCCTTCCTTCTCCTCCTCACTGTGAGTTTGAATAGGGACGAAAAGGCAGTACAAAACCTGCTTTCCCTTCCCCCCACACTGTGGGCTTGAAGAGGGAACAGCAAAGTTTTCTCCACACTTGTGCTGACCCATGTGGAAGCCCAAGCTGGGAATGGGGCTGGTGGTTGGCTGGGTCCTTTGCACCCAGTACGAAATGGCAAATGGACTCTTCATCTAGAAAACCATAAACAGAGCAAGGGGAAAAGGTGCGAGTTTCCTGCCTTGAAAGAGCTCCTGCCTTGACAGAGCTCCCACCTGGAAAGAGTTCCCATTTGGACCGTTCCCACTTTTGGATGGCTCCTACCCTTTTACATGGCTCTCAGTTTTGCACCATCCCTGCTTTGAACAGTCCCCCCACTTCTGCACTGTTCTGTGCAGTCCTGCAAGCTTGGCAAGTCCTTGGGTCCATCTGAGAGAGCTGTGGGCGGCACCCAGACCCAGCTGCTCTGGGACCCTACTGCAGCCTCGATTTCCTGGCTGCTATTCTCGCTGGGGGAGACCCTAGCAGTTTGGCTCTCCCCTGCTACTGCTGAAGCAGCATCTCTTCCATGAATGTCTGTCTTGTGGAAGCTTGCATCTCTGAGTTTGGTGGCTTTTCCACCCACCTTAGACTTCTGCCGTCTGGATTAGTGATTGGATATTGCTTGCAGCATCAGAAGGCAGCCGAGCAGAGAAATGCAGCAAGGGATCACTGCCGAATACCTACCTCACCATTGTGAGTAAAGCCTGCTCTTCCCTTAATTCTCTGCTCAGCCTGATTGATAGTGGGGTAAAGCTGTGTTTGTAGCTTAGTCTTTTCCATTTTCTGACTTCCTAAATCTCTAATTCTGCCCATAAAAAGATTTTCCCAATCGAATGGGGCCTGTAAATAAACCTAAACTACTTCTGTATATAGTTTGGTGGCGGGATTTGCAGGGAAGTAAAATAATTCTGTTTTTGTAATTCTTGACTCAGCCACATTAACTCCCTGACTCCACATCCTGTATAAAATTAAGGACTACATGAAACTATCAGATTCCAGGAGCAAACACTTGTCATGTTCATGACAGGGACTCTTCTCTATTCTGAGAATAGAGGAAGACAAGCTCCAGCTTTGCATAAATTAAGCAGCACACCCTTTACTATCAGCCATGCTTTTGAGCTTGCTGCTCCTTCAACAGCACTTAAATCCAGGCTGGTGCAGTCAAAGCCAGCAAAACACACATACCTGTCTCTAGGAACGTCTAGGGCAGTGTTGTAATCTGGTGGCCCTCCAGGCAGCATATTGAAGAGCAAGTGGTTTGTGCCTCGATCCCATCTAAGGCAAAAGAAGAGGAGGAAAGCAATTAGGGAGATGTTCTCTACATACCTCACCCTCAAAAGAGTCACTTTTGGGGCCCTCACCCCTAAAAGGACATTGAGATGCTGGACTGAATCCAGAGAAGGGTAACAAAAATGGTGAAGGGTCTGGAGAACAAGCTTGAGGGAGAAAAAAACCCACAGCGAAATGCAGCTCTCCATCCATGGCATCAATTAATCACTTTCACAGGCACACATTCCATTTGGGCAATCTGCAGGCACAAGACAAGCTCTGCCAGCACTTGAAGCATTACAAGAAACAGGAGTAAGACACAGCAGCTGAAGAGATGGCAAAAATCAGTGGATGGAAGAGACACAGTCAGAGCTGCTAAGTCATACAGTCACAGTTGCCTTTCCTCCCTGTGCTCAGCACTGCTGAGGCCACATACGGATTTAGTTTTAAGTCACTCACTCCAAAAAAGACAGTAAGGTTCTGGAACAGGTCCAGAGAAGGCCAACAAAGCCTGTAAAGGGTCTGGAGAAAAGGTCTTGTAAAGAATAGCTGAGGAACTGGGGTTGTTTAGTCTGGGCAACAGGAGGCTGAGGAACAGCCTCCTCACTCTCTACAACTCCCTGAAAGGATGTTGGAGACAAGTGGGGGTCAGTCAGTCACTTCTCCCAAAGACCAAGTGATAGAACAAAAGGAAATGGCGTCAGGTTGTACCAGGGGAGGTTTAGGTTGGACATGAAGAACAATTTATTTCCCAAAGGGGCTGCCAAGGCCTGGACCAGACTGCCTAGAGTAGTGGTAGAGTCCCCATGCCTTGAGGTGTTTCAAAGCCATGTAGACGTGGTGTTTAGGGCCATGGTTTAGTGGTGACTGGGCAGTGGACAGTTGGACTCAGTGATCTTAAAGGTCTTTCCCAATCAACATCACCCCACGATTCTGTGACAAATTCTGTCAAAGCCCAGCTCTGGCCATGACTCGCTGCACGCTTCTCTCCCACCTTAACCTCATCATAGTTTTTTTGTACTCTCTGATCTTCAGCTTGCCATAACAAATGTTTCAGTAAACACCTGGAGAGCTGTGCCAAAGCCTGAGCTGTCTCTTTGATCCTCAGAGAGTTCTGGTTGAGGACATCTATGGAAGGCACAAAAAGGCAGGCGCGGTTAACATCATCGGTGTAGAATTCGCTGTCAGAGATGGCTGTAAGCAGCTCGTTGTACTCCCTGGAGATGGTGTTGCTCACTGAGGTCCCATATTCATCCACGTACTTCTTCAGGGAGTAGATGTACACCTTGATCTTGTTCTTAGGGTTGAACCCACAGCGGTAGACATCGAAGCAGGTGTGCATCCTGCAGCTGAGGTCCCCTCGCTCAGGGATGGGGCTGTCAGCAGGGAGTTTCACCACAGGCACGTCATGGACGCTGCGTTTTTCCACGGTCCAGTCACTGGATGACTCGATGGAGTGAGGCCAGAACTGGAACATCCCTGTGGCAATCAGGCCAAGGAGAACAATGGAAAAGAGGGTGATGTAGTAGATGCGGTGCTTGGTTTTCATCCTTGGGATGAGGGCTGGACCCCGAGTGTTGTATTTGGCTGAGGCACACATAATGGCATCAATTAGCTCTTGTCTCTGTAAAACAGAGGGAGAAAGACTTTAGAAGGAACCTTGGAAGACACACAGATACCACAACACAGAGAAACACCTTCCCAGACAGGTTCTTTGCATTAGCATACTACAGTAGAGGTTCTTTAGATGTTCACATGTCACACCAGAAGCCTTCCAGTGCCTGAAGGGGGCTATAAGAAGGATGGATATAGACTGCATACAAAGGCCTGCGGTGGTAGGATGAGACGCACTGACTTCCAACTACAGAAGAGCAGACTGAGATTGGATGTGAGGAACAGGTTCTTTACCATGAGGGTGGTGGAAGACCGGAACAGGTTGCCCAGGGAGGTGGTTGAGGGCTCTGGGCAATCTGATTTAGTGGAGGATGTCCCTGCTGACTGTAGGGGGTGCTGGACTAGATGAGCTTTGGAGGTCCCTCCCAACCGAGACCATTCTTTGATATCAATTGGGATCACCACTTAAGTCCCAATCCCAGACATGCAGTCTAATCTGGGCCTGCTTGTAATGAAATGATGTTGGTCAGTCGACAACCACAGGGCAGAAAAGGCCATGGCCTGGGTGGTGAGGAGAGGAAGAGATCTCAGACACTCCAGCAGCAAGTCCTCAGTGGTGTCACTCTATCTCTAAGTGTGCTCATAGTGAAAAGTAATTAAGATTAAAACTCTCAACAGCCTGGGCACCCCACAGAGCCACATAGGCCCTGCCTTCTTGGATGTTCCTTACAAGTGGAGTGGCCTTCCAGTATCTGAAGGGGGCTACAGGAGGGCTGGGGAGGGACTGTTCACAAGGTCTTGTAATGACAGGACGAGGGGGAATGGGTTCAAATTGGCGGAGGGGAGATTTGAACGGGATGTTAGGAAGAAATTCTTCACAGTGAGGGTGGTGAGGCACTGGAACAGGTTGCCCAGGGAGGTTGTGTCTGCTTCCTCCCTGGATGTCTTCAAGGCCAAGCTGGATGAGGCCTTGAGTGACCTGATCTAGTGGGAGGTGTCCTTGCCTATGGCACAGGGGGGTTGGAACTGGATGATCTTTAAGGTCTCTTCCAACCTAAACCATTCTATGATTTAAGTATTTACACACAGAAGGGTTGTTCCAGCAAGAAGCAATTTGTTCAACTACAGGCCGAACTACAGAATTACTGAGGCTGGAATAGACCTCTGAGATCATCAAGTCCAGCATATGACCTAACACCACTACCACCAAACAGAACATGCCACTGGGTGCCACGTCCAATCTTTCCCTAAACACCTCCAGGAACGGTGACTCCACCACCTCCCTGGGCAGCCCACTCCAGTGTCCAATCACTCTGTTGCCTGTAAAAACTTCTTCAGGTTTGCAACTGAAGTTTCCATAATGAATAAATCCAACTTCAACTTTCTACACTGAGGGCTTTTTAAACGTAGCAAGAATGTCTCTGGATATTGGAATTGGGTGATTTCCTTCTTCTGCATTTCTTACTTTCTGAGCAAGAAAGAACATCTGACAGTCAGATGGACTGCAGGCAATAAGTAAGAACAAAAGAAGCATCAATAGAGCATTAAATGGTCTTCAAACAATTTAGGTTGTGGTCATTTGGCAGTTCTTCACAGAGGAAGAAAGTCCTTCACATGAAATGACTGCACCAGCACAAAGACAATCTCAGGTGCTAACAAGTATTCCAATTTTAACAGCTGCTCTCATCAATGTCCCCACTTTGATTGTGGAGACAGCTCTGAAATTCTACTGTACCCAAAAACCCACATGCCTGATGCAACTACCAGGACAGAATCCCAGCATGATGGGGGTTGGAAGGGAGAGCATCTACTCCAACCCCCTTGCTAAAGCAGGGGCACTCACCGCAACTTGCCCAAAAACGACCAGGTGGGGTTCGAATCTCCCCATACAAGGAGACTTCACAACCTCTCTGGACAGACTGCTCCAGGGCTTCAGCACCCTCACACCAAAAAAGTTTCTCTTCACATTCAAGTGGAACCTTCTGAGTTCCAGTTTGTGCCTGTTGCCCCTTGTCCCGTCACTGGGCACCACTGACAAGTGCCTGGCTCCACCTCTCTTGCCCCCCACCCTTTAGCTCCGGCTCAGCATTGCTCAGATCCCCTCTCAGGCTGCTCTTCTCCAGTCTCAGGACACTAAACCACTCAAACGCTGTACTGCCACCACTTTTATACCCAACATCTTCTCCTACGCTTCTGACTGTTAACTGTGATACAAACACTAGAATCGCTCGCTCTGTGACAAAGTTTTGCAGCAAGCACTTGAGTGACTCAGCAAAGCCCTAAGCCTGAGGGGGTAAAAACCTTGGCGAAACCTAAGTCTCCATTTGTGGAATCAACGAATAACTTTTACAGCCACACAATCCACGTGGGCAACCTGCAGGTACACGACAAGCTCTGCCAGCACCTGAAGAATTACAAAGAACAGGAATAAGACACAACAGCTGAAGAGGAGGCAAAAAAACTATGGGACGGAAGAAACACAGTCACAGCTGCTAAGGGACACAGTCACAGTTGCCTTTCCTCCCTGTGCTCAGCACTGCTGAGGCCACACCTCGAATCCTGGGTTCAGATTTGAGCCCCTCACTCCAAGAAGGATACTGAGGTGCTGGAGCAGTTCCAGAGAAGGGCAGTGAAGCTGGCGAAGGATCTGGAGAACAGGGCTGGTGAGGAGCAACTGAGGGAACGTCAGCGTGTTCAGTTTGGACACGAGGAGGCTGCGGAGCAACTCTCTTACTCTATACAACTCTCTGAAAGGAGGTTGGAGACGGGGGAGAGTCCGTCTGTTCTCTGAAGAAACAAGTGATAGAATAAGAGGAAATGCTCTCAAGTTGTGCCAGGGGAGGTTTAGGTTGGAAGTGAGGAACAATTTCCTCCCCGAAAGGGTTGCCAAGCCCTCGACCAGGCTGCCCAGGGAGTGATGGAGGCCCCATCCCTGGATGGATTAAGAGCCGTGTAGATGTGGTGCTGAGGGACATGGTTTAGTGGTGACTCGGCCATACCGAATTAGCGGCCGGACTCGATAATTACAAAAAGCTTTTCCAAGCTAACGATTCTATGGCTCCATCCTACAATTGCAGCAAGGCACCGGCAGGGCCCCGGCTCACCCAGCACCAGCATAGGACCGGCAGGAGTCAGGCCCTGCTCTTCCCCAGCTTCTGCTTTCCTCACCCACCCACAACTCGCCAGCGAACAAGGGGGAGAGAGACGGCTCGCAGAGCGGCAGCACGGCGGGGCCCTACCCACAACGGCCAACGCGACCCTAACTGGCCTGGCCCGGCCCGGCCCGGCCCCTCCGACCCACACAGTACCGAGCAAGAGGGGACCCCGCTCCCGCAGCCGACGCCCACACTCACTTCCGCTCGCAGTCGCTCGGGCCCCACCGCCCGTGCTGCCAGCTCGCTGCTGGCCCCACGGAGCGGGGCGAGAGCGGCCGCTGCTATCGCTGCCTTCAGTATCGACCCCGGCCGCCGCTACTCCGGACCCTACCGGGGCTCCGTGCCCATGCGCGCTGGCCGCCGCAGCGATAGAGCGTCGCCATTCGGCCGCGCCGCCTCGGAGACCGCCCCCGCGTGGTGGAAGGTCAGATCTGCAAGGGGAGGGACAGGCAAGGCGCGCTGCTGCGGGGCGCTAGGACCGGCGCCGCGCCATCGCCGGGCACAACGGCTCTGTGCTGCTCAGCGGCAGCCTAGTCTGAATCGCCTTCTTTGGGTTTAAACACATCACCCCTTGTCCTGTCACAACAGCTCCTGCTGGGAAGTCTGCCCCCATCTTTCTTATCAACCCCTTCAAGCACTGAAAGGCCACCAGAAGGTCTCCCTGCAGCCTTCTCTTCTCCAGGCTGAACAACCCCGACTCTCAGCCTGGCCTCACGGCAGAGGACTTCCAGCCCTCCCAGCGTTGCTGTGACCTCCTCCGGCCCCGCTCCAACAGGTCCCGGTGTGTGCCGTGCTGAGGACTCCAGAGCTAGGCACTGCCCTCTACCCACTCTCCACCCAGCCTGGGTTTGGCTTGGGATTGCCCCAACCCAGGTGCAGAACCTTGCATTTGACTTTGGGTCGTGAGTGTTACCCCTGTATGGATGTGACTGAGTCCTGATGCAGCACTGCGTAGTCCACCAGACACAGTCTGTGCCAGCCCACACGGTACCCACAGGCATTTCTCTACCAGGGAGGGAAAAAAAATGCATCAAATCCTTTGTGGCCAAAAAGATTCAAGGCTTCATGATCCTTGTGGCCAAAAAGATTCAAGGCTTCACGAGCATTTCCTCCCCATGGGGCAACCTGGAAAGCAGTGAAATGCTATTTAAAAGCTAGAATGAAAGAAATGCAGGCAGCAGCAGCAATTTCAGGTTAAAAGAAAAAAAATTTACAAAGCAGGGTGCTTGGGTAGAGATTCCCCCACAACCACAGCAGAGAGCCTCTTTATATGCTGGTGATGTAGCTCAGCCAGACAAGTCTGCAGCACAGCTTTATTTTTAGACTGCAGGTTGCTATTAATAGCTTGTGAAAATACTCAGCAGCATCTGGTGAACGGGCCATCAATTTTTATAAAAACAGAGGAGAAATCAGACATTTCATTTCTCTCCACTTTGCCCTTTTATGTCCTGGCTCGTATGACTTGGAGGAGGGGTATGGGGAGGTCATTATCTGGTGATTTAAGGACTTTGCCATCATGCCATACCTTTGGCTGCCCTTGCATATAGCAGTGTGGATTTTGTGACTGGGTGGAGGAGAAGAGAGAAGAAAGAAGAGAGGAGAGACAGAAGAGAGGAAGAAGAGAAAAACAAGAGAGAAGGGGAACTGAAAAGAGAGAGATGAGAGAGGAGAGAGAAAACAGATGAGAGAGGAGAGAGAAAAAAGATGAGAGAGAAGAGACAACAGAGGAGAGGTGGGCAAGAGGAGAGAGAAAGGAGAGATGAGAGGAGAGAGATGTGTGGTGAAGAAAGAGAAGAAAAACAGAAGAGAGAGGACAAACACTCTGAGAGCAAACAACCAGGGAACAGAACAAGAGCTCTATATGTTGGTCAACATGGAGCTGAAGATGAGCCAGGTTGTGCCCAGGCGGCCAAGAAGGCTACCAGCATCCAGGCTTGGATCAGCCATAGTGTGGCCAGCAAGATTGTGCCCCTGTACTCAGAACTGGTGTGGCCACACCTCAAATACTGGGATATGTTTTGGGCCTCTCAGTCCAAGAAGGACGTTGAGGGGTTGGAACAGGTCCAGAGAAGGGCAATGAGACTGGTGACAGGCCTGGAGAACAGGGCTGGTGGGGAGTGGCTGAGGGAACTTGGAGTGTTTAGTCTGAAGGAAAAAAGAAAAAAAGAGGCTGCGAGGAGACTTCATTGCTCTTGGTCTCTTCTTCCAGGTAAAAAGTGTTATTTCGAGAGGAAATGGCCTGAAATTGTGACAGGGGAGGGTTGGGTTGGAGGAACAATTTCTTTGCTGCAAGAGTGGTCAGGGATTGGCACAGGCTGCCCAGGGGGGTGGTGGAGTCCCCATCCCTGAAGGTGTTCAAGAAGGCTGTAGCCATGGCACTGTGGGACATGGTTTAGTGGCCATGGTGGTATTGGGTTGATGATTGGACTCTGTGATCTCGGAGATCTTTTCCAACCAAAACTGTTCTATGACTCTGTGATAATAGGAGGTGCTGGACTAAATGAAAGCATTTCTACTACAAGAGAAAGCAGGATTTTGGAACACCCAGGTCATTGCCTTGGCTTAATGTTTTGCTTCCTGTCTTACAACGAAACAATGCCCTGATTTGTGTCTGCTGAGATTTTCACTACAAATTTTGTTATGCTGAGGGTGGTGAGACCTTGACCCAGGTTGCCCAGAGAGGTATTAGAACTCCATCCCTAGAACCATTCCAGATCAGGTTACTTGGGGCTGTGAGCAACCTGCTCTAGTTGAAAATACCACTTGGGTTGACATCTTCAACCAGGTTGGACTCTATGAAGAGAAAGCTCCAGAGATCTCCTACAGCTACATTTCAATATCTGAAGGGGACCCAGTGGAAGGGTTGAGAGTGTTGAGAAGGGCTTGTAGTGGTAGGACAAGGGACAATGGTTTGAAACTGGAGCAGGGGAGATTTAGGTTGGACATTAGGAGGAAGTCCTCCACAGTGAGAATGGTGGAACACTGGAACAGGTTGCCCAGGGATGTGGTTGAGGCCTCATTCCTGGAGACATTCAAGCTCCGACATGATGTGGCTTTGGGCAGCCTGATCTAGTTGGAGATGTCCTGTGCTTGCCTGCAGAGGGGTTGGACAAGATGACCTTTGAGGGTCCCTTCTAGCCTTAAAGCCTTCTGTGATTCTGTGAGTGCTGTCCTGATCAGCCTCCTCTTCCCAAAGCTCCCAGCTATCACCCTGTGCAGATGCACTAATCCTTAATCAATCCAATGTTTTCTGCAGTGAGAGATTCAAGGAGAGAAGAGGTCAGGACAAGCCTTCTCCTGGAATAATTGAGCAGTCCCATCAGGCCTCACTGGATAGCAGCAGGGAAGAGACAGAGAGAGCTAAAAATAGCTTTTCCTTGCAGTGTTTTTCCAGCCTATTTTTGCTTCTTCATTTTGATAAGGTCGACTGGCTCTCTGCTAAAAATAACTAAGCCCGGGCAAACCGAGGACAAAAAGTGGAGTATTTATAGCCAGTTCAGACTCTTCAGTGCAGTTGTCATCTAGGAGCCTGGCATCAGTCAATGTTTCATGGAAATCATTAATCAATAAAGCATTAATTGCAATGCAGCACCGCCCTATCCTGCCTGATGGGTTTCAGCTAAGATACTCAGCTTTTGTGATAGAATTAGAGAGGTGTTGAGGATGGGAGAGACCTTTGACATGATCAAGTCCAACCACTCACCTAGAGCTCACAATCCCACCACTATGGCTAAGCCACTACCACTAAACCACATCTCTCAGCACCACGTCCACGCCTCTTTTAAATACCTCCAGGGATGGTGACTCCACCACCTCCCTGGGCAGCCTGTTCCAGTGTCTGAAAACCTCTTCTATGAAGAAATTGTTCCTAATATCCAACCTGAAAGTCCCTTGGCACAACTTGAGGCCCTTTCCTCTTATCCTACTGCTTGTTCCTTGGAAAAAGAGACCAACTCTCACCTCATTCCAGCCTTATTCTGGGGAGGTGTAGAGAGCAACGAGGTCAGCTTCCTGCTGTCTAGATTGAACAACCAAAGTTCCTTCAGCTGCTTCTTACTAGTCCTGTTTCTCAGACCTTTCACCACCTTCATTGCCCTTCTCTGGACACACTGTTATCTCAACGTCCTTCTTATCTATATCTCTTCATAGGCTGCCTTGTTCTTCATTAAATGCTTCAGAAAGCATCTAGGCAATCCCCTCTTAGGTCAGTCATTCACAGAATTGGCAGGGTTGGAAGACACCTCAAGGATCATCCAGTTCCAACCCCACTGCCATGGGCAGGGACACCCTCCACTAGACCAGGTTGCCCAGAACCACATCCAGCATGGCCTTAAAAACATCCAGGGATGGGGCTTCAACCACTTCCCTGGGCAACCTGTGCCACAACAACAGCTGCTAATATGCAATTCAACGTTCCAAAGCAGCTTTATTACCCTTCTGCATGCCAGGATTCTGAATCAGAGCGGCTTAGAATCATTTTGGTTGGGAGAGATCTTTAAGATCATTAAGTCAAACCATTAGCCCAGCACTGCCAGGTCACCACTTATCCATGTCCCTCAGCATCACAGCTACATGGCTTTGAAAACCCTTCAGGAATGGGAACTCCATCACTGCCTTGAGCAGCCTCGTCCAATCCTGACAACCCTTTTGGAGAAGAAATTGTTCCTCACATCCAGGCTAAACCTCTCATGGCACAACTTCTGGCTGTTTCCTCTTGTTTCACTTCTTCCTTGGGAGAAGATACCAACACCCACCTGACTTCAACCTCCTTTCAGGGAGTTGTAGAGAGCAATGAGGTCTCCCCTCAGCCTCTTTCTTGCCAGACTAAACAAGCCCAGTTCCCTCAACTGCTCCTCACCAGCCCTGTTCTCCAGCTTCACCAGCTTTGTTGCCCTTCTCTGGACCTGCTCCAGCACCTCAATGTCCTTCTTGCAGTGAGGGGCCTGAAACTGAATCCAGTGTGTGAGGTGCAGCCTCACCAGTGCCATTCACTGGGGGAAAATCCTTGCCCTTGTCCTGCTGGCCACACTATTGTTGATCCAGGCCAGCATGCTGGTGCTAAGTCATGTCCCTCAGCACCACATTCATGTCTTTGAGACACTTCCAGGGATGGGCATTCAGCTACCTCCCTCGGCAGCCTGTTCCAGTCTTTGAGAACCCTTTCAGTGAAAAAGTTTCTTCTGATGTCCCACCTCCCCTGGTGCAACCTGAGGTTCTTTTCTGTTTTCCTGTTGCACGTTATTTGAGAGAAGAGACCAGCACCCATCTTGCTCCAACCTCCTTGCAGGGAGTTGTAGAGAGTGATAAGGGCCTCCCCTCAGCCACCTTTTCTCCAGCTTCCTTCATATGCATGGTTTTCATCCATCTCCTCTGTGCCACCATCTCCTTCCTGAAATGAAATCTCTGTTCTGCCAGCAGCATGGGAGCAAGGGAGGGATTCTGTAACCAAGGAACTGGAGGAGGACTGTGGAGAAATCCCCGACAGAAATGAGAATTTGGCCACAGGGCAGGTTTAGAAGGTGGTTGCGGGGAGCAGACAGCTTTCAGCCAGGTATAGGCTGCCTTGGATGCACTCTGATGGAGACAACAGTAAAGGTATCGGCATCTGCTTAGATTAAAACCTCTGGCAGAGTCCATCTGAGCAGCTGTCCACCCTCAGAAAAGGTAGAGAACAATGATGAGTGAATACCTTCCCTTCCATTTATTTAGCTTGTGATCAATTCCATTTCCTGAAGGCAAAACTCACCTTCACCAACTGATCCATCACCATGACTTAGCCAGACTGGGCCCCATCTACACTGTTCACATAACTACCACACAACACAGGTTAATTATCTGGAGATTTCCAGGTTCTCCCCTCCCATAAACATGGACACATCAAGGGCAGACCTGGAATCATAGAATCACTAAACATTAGAGGTTGGAAGGGACCTCCAGAGATCATCAAGTCCAATTGCCCTGCGAAAGCAGGGTCCCCTAGGGTAGTTCACAGAGGAATGCATCCAGGTGGGTTTTCAAAGTCTCCAGAGAAGGAAACTCCACAACCTTGCTGGACAGCCTGTTCCAGGGCTCTGGCACCCTCACTGTAAAGGAAGTTTCTCCTCACCTTGAGGTGAAACCTTCTCTGTTCCAGTTTGTAGCTGTTGCTCCTTGTCTTATTGCTGCAGACCACCAAAAAGAGATTTGCCCCATCCACTTGACACCCACCCCTCAGATGAAGTGAGCGGTACACATTGATCAGATCTCCACTCAGTCCTCTCTTCTGCAGATTAAACAACCCCAGGGCTCTCAGTCTCTCTCCATAGGGGAGATGCTCAAGTCCTCCAGTCATCCTCGTGGCTCTCTGATGGACTCTCTCCAGCAGGTCCCTGTCTCTCCTGAACTGGGGAGCCCAAAATTGGACAGAGTATTGCAAGTGTGGTCTGACTAGGGTAGAGTAGAACGTGTATTAGAGAACCTTCCATGACCCACAGCAGTGTCCATGACCTAAGCAGTGTCCACTTTCCAGGACCAAACACAGTGCTGCACAGGAAACTCTTGCCCCTTAACCTGAAACACTGAACTTTTCTCTGGAGTAGACAGAGAGGGTGAGGAGAAAACAAAGACTGGAACATGTCCTGGACCCTGAAACCATTGAAGCTCCTTTCTGTGCTCGGATGCGCACAGAACATGCCAGAGAATCTCAGCATGGGGGTTGGAAGGGATCTTTGGAGATTATCTAGTCCAACTTCACTTCTAAAGCAGGGTGACCCACAGCAGCTTGCCCAGGATCACAATGGCCAGGCACATTTGGACTGTGAACTGCTGGACACACTTCTCTTAATGCATCTCAGGAGACCTTTGGTCTTCTTGGCCTCAAGAGCAGATTGTGGACTTCTTGTCCACTGGCACACAGTCTTTCTTTGCAGAGCCCCCCACCCTTTATCTCTTGCTGAGCATTGCTCAGATCCCCTCTCAGGCTGCTCTTCTCCAGGCTCAACAGCTCCAGGGCTCTCAGCCTTTCCTCCCCACACAGATGCTCCAAGCCCCTCAGCATCTTTGCAGCCTCCACTGGACTCTCTCCCTGTCTTGAATTGGAGAGCACAGAACTGGATGCAACACTCCAGTTCTCTCTAGACTTCTTTACTGGAGACAATTCTGTGCTCCTCCCTCATGTAGGCCTTAAAATACCACCACAGCTTGTCTCTCAGACTTGTCAATGTCCCAGCATTTCCCTCTCAAGCTGTTCATCAGCAATAAGTTTTCCTTCCACCTTAATGCAAACAGCATCTGGCCTCCAATCCCTCCAGGCCCCTCAGCATCTTTGTAGCCTCTGCTGGACTCTCTCCAGTAATTCCTTATCTCTTTAGCTGTGGAGCACAGTCCTGGACCCAGGATTCCAGATGTGACCTCCCTAGGACAGAGTAGAGGGGGAGGAGAACCTCCCTCTCTCTGCTGGTCGCACTCTTCTATCATGCACCTCAGGACCCCGTTGGCCTTCTTGGCTATGAGAACAAATTGCTAGCTCATGGTGAGCTTGTCCACCAGCACTTCCAGGTCCTTCTCTGTGGAGCTCCGTTCCAGCAGGTCAACCCTCACATGTAGTGGTGTAGGAGGTGATTGCTCCCCAGCTGCAGGACGCTACACTTGCCCTTGTTGAACTTTACTAGCTACAGGCCTCCAAGTGGACTTCGCACTGCTGATCACAACCCTCTGAGCTCTGTCCTTCAGCCAGTTCTCAACCCACCTCACTTCCCAGTCTTAAATTAGTTGAATCGGTGTTGCAGGGGACTCCCGCGCTGAACTCATCAATTACTCCTATTTGTGTCCTTTTTTTTGTGTGTTTTTCTTAGTGTTCAGACATTTTCCTCATCCTCACAGCAACTGTAACAGCAGCCCATGGCCAGTTCCGTCTGAGCTCACTGTAGCTTAGAGGAACAGGACACAACTCTTTGGTGCATGAGATATTTCCCATAGTGTATCCAAGTCAAACACCTGCCTGAAGAGCTCTCCACTGAGGCATGTTGACTCCAGCTTTAACCAGAAATGAGGCTAGAGAGATGTGGGACGCTGTGAGGCTGCTGTTTCGTTTTGACTCTAAAACCTCATAAACAGTGAAAATGGCTTTTCGTGGTTGAAGATAATGGATAAATATTTAGGAAGTCTTCTGTTTGTGTTTATAGTAATTAAACTCTTACTTGCTGACAGAAAAACCACAGGCTCTGCCTGCCTAAACTGTTTGTTCCTTCTGTGACCTCCAATCAGATGTTCTCACTGCTCACCATTTTCTCCTCAAAACTGTTTATGTCCAGGAAACTTGTGCTAAACCGTGGCACTCAGTACCACATCTCCCTGTTTTCTAAACACAGGATCAGGATTTAACCACCTCCCTGTGGAGCTTGTTCCAGGACTTGGCAACCCTTTCAGGGAAGAAACTGTTCCTTGTGTCCAACCTAAACCTCCTCAGCACAGCTTGAGGCCATTTCCTCTTGTTCTATTACTTGTTACCTAGGGAAAGAGACCAACACCCATGCAACTCCAGTCTCTTTTCAGCCAGCAAGTCTCCTGTCAGCCTCCTCTTCTCCAGAATAAACACCCCCAGTTCCCTCAGCTGCTTCTCACCAGCCCTGTTTCTCCAGACCCTTCATGAGCTGTACTGCCCTTCTCTGGATCTGCTCCAGCACTTCAATGTCCTTCTTGCAGTGAGGGGCCCAAAATTGAATGCAGTATTCAAGCTGTGGCCTCATGGGTGCTGACCACAGGGAGATGATCCCTGCCCTGGTCCTTCTGGCCACACTGCTCCTGGTCCAGGCCAGGATGCTGGTGGCCTTCTTGGCCACCTGGGCATACACTGCCTTGTCCTCAGCCAGCTGTCAACCAGCACCCCAGGTCTTTCTCTTCTGGGCAGTTTCTCAGCTACTCTTCAGTAAGCCTGGAGCATTGCAGGGGGTTGTTGTTGGGGCTGACACTGGGTTTTGCAAAGGCATGTAGGGACAGGACGAGGGGTGATGGCTTCAAACTAGAAGAAGATGTGTTTAGATGAGATATTAGGAAGAAATTCTCCACCATAACAGTAGTGACACACTGGAACAGGCTGCCCAGAGATGCTGTGGGGGCTCCAAGCCTGGAGTTGTTCAAAGCCAGGCTCAAAAGTCCTAGAAGTAGGTGTCCCTGCCCATGCCAGGGGAGTTAGAATTAGATGATCTTTACCGTCCCTTCCAAAACCATTTAAATTACTACAGCTCTCTGGCCACCAGATAGAGCTCTACAGACTGCAGACTGCTTCTCACACAAAACTCTCAGACTTGCAGACTATGAAACTGAACAGAGACAAGACCAGCATCAGCTCCCACACAGCAGTTTGTGTTACCCAGCCTGAAAGCAGACAGCATTTAGCTGCCTGCACAGACATGAACAACAGCACTGCACCTCTCTATTGTAGATGATCTTTAAGGGTCTTTCTGACCCAAACCATTCTGTGATTCTAGCTTCCCCAAACACCTCTTTGCAACAGCAATCATCTTTTGCCCCCAGAATAGTTGGTTAGATCTGATCATCACTCAGGAAGATGGAAACTGTAGGCATTTAAGCAATCACAGAATGGCTTAGGTTGAAGGGACCTCAGAGATCCCATGGGTGGGGAGGCCTCTCAACTAGACTTGGTTGCTCAAGGCCTCATCCAGTCTGGCCTTAAATACCTGCAGGGAGGGGGAAGGCTATTCTCACCACCCTCGCACTGAAGAACTTCTTCCTCAGCTCCAGTCTAACCCTGCTCTCCCTCACCTTCAAACCATTCCCCCTTGTCTTGTCTCTAGACACCTTTAGGAAAAGTCCCTGTGCAGCCTTCCTGTAGGTTTCTTGGAAAGCAGCTTTAAGGTCCCCCTGGAGTTTTCTCTTCTTCTGGCTGAACAACTCCAACACCCTCAGCATATCCTCATGAACAATCTCAAGTCTCCATCTTCCTGGAAAGCATGATACAAGAAGCATTACCAGAATGAGAGCCAAGGGACCTCTTAAGAGAATTAAAGAGCATAATCATTAGAAATGAAATACAAAAGACCAGGCAGGGCGAGCAGGACCCCCACCATTCCCTATCCTCACCCCAGACCAAGGATTTGCACCCATATAATACAAATCAGAGATCTCAAACGGGGATGGGGCGAGGAGAGGAAGGGGTTTACAAACTGATTTCCTTGCTATACAGAAAATAGATGATCTGCTGGAAGTCACCAGGCAGCTCTTCAGGACCCAGGGTCAGTCACTGCTTGGGAAAGCCTCTGAAGGTCCAGGGGGACCCTACGGCTTCCCCACCAGTTTGCTGAAGACATCATAGATCTCTGGTTTCTCCTGGGTGAAATGGTCAGCTGTGTTCTTCTGCAACCAATCGGACGAACGCATCTGCTGCTGCAGGAGGCCAATGAGGTCACCAAGGTTGGAGCTGCCGGCACTGCTAGGCTCTTGGTGGCGGGAGACAAAAATGACTTCATCGGTGCTGTCTGCTTTGCCATCCTGATCTGACTGACAAGGCTGCTGCTTCTCCTCGGCCATCAGCTCCTGCTCCCGTTCTTCCAAAACCTTGCGGATCCGTTGCATGCCTGCAGCGAAGGAGGAGGAGCATCAGGGGGCTGGGGTTAAGCTGCAAGAGTCCTCGAACCCACCGGAGACAGAGAAAGTTGAGGGTGGAAGGAAAGGGAAGAAGAGCAGAGAAGACAAGAGGATGATAATGATAATAATAATCACAGAATCACAGAATGTCAGGGGCTGGAAGGGACTTTGAGACTTCATCCAGTCCAAACCCCCTACCAGAGCAGGAGCACCTAGAACAGATCACCCAGGAACACATCCAGGCAGCTCTTGAATATCGAGAGAGAGAGAGAGAGACTCCACAAACTCCCTGGTCAGCCTGTTCAAGTATTCTGTCACCCTCACAGTGAAAAAATTCCTCCTCATGTTTCCATGGAATTTCCTATGCCTCAATTTCTGCCCATTGCCCCTTTCCTGTCATTGGGCATTGCCAGGCAGTGCCTGGCTCTATGCTCTTGCGCTTACCCTTTACATCTTTATAAACATTAATGAGGTCAATCGTCAGCATTGAAAGTTTTAGGTTGGAAGAGACTTTTAAAGGTCACCTAGTCCAACCCTCTTGCGACTGCAAGGGACATCTGCAACTAGAGCAGGTCGCTCACAGCCCCAAACAACCTGACCTGGAATGGTCCCAAGAAATAGGGTTTCTACCACCTCTCTCTGGGTAACCTGGGACAGGCTCTCACCACCCTCAGTGTAAAACATTTTTTTCCTTCTATCCAATCTGAATCTCCTTCTTTTAGTTCAAATTATCACACCATGTCCACATCAGGCCCTGCTAAAAAGTCTGCCCCCAGCTTTTTGATCTGTCCCTTCAAGCACTGAAAGGCCACCTGAAGGTCTCCCTGAAGCCTTCTCTTCTGCAGGTAGAACAATCCCAACTTTCTCAGCCTGGTCTCACCGCAGAGGGCTTCCAGCCTTCCCACCTCTGCTGTGACCCACCTCTGGCCCCAGGCCAACAGGTCCCCTTCTCTGTTGTGCTGAGGATTCCAGAGCTGGCCCCTGCACTGCAGGTGAGGTCTCAGCAGAGCAGAAGGGCAGAAACCACTCTCCCCCAAGACACACCTGACGCTGGAGTGGGAATGCACAGAGTCAGCTCCTGCCCAGCTCCTCACGACAGGCCAAGTTTAGGATTAGGGAAACAGCACTGCAGAAGTTGTGGTGAGAGGACAAGGAGAAGGAACCATTGCTCACCCAGCTGCAGGCGGTGGGTTTTGTCAGCAAAGATGATGCGGAACCATCCCGGTTCACTGCACTCAAAGGCTTTCCCACAGGACAGGAGAACCTTGTTGTCCAGAAAACGCCTCCAGAGCAGCAATTCCTCCTCAAACGTGCCTGTCCTTAGGTACTAGGAGAGTCAGCAGAAGGACACCAGAGTTTAGTAACATACAGGTTAAGAATCAGCAAGATCCTCAAGAATCTGTGATTCCCATGAGGTCTGCGAAGGCAGGGGAGACACCTTTTACCTCTGAAGCATGGCAGGTGTGATATAAAGGAAGAAATTGGGGAGGGAAATGGCTGGAGAGCAGTAAGATTCCTGCAAGGAGGGAAATGCACAGACAGACAGATGGAAGGAAGAGAGCGGGGCAGAAACAGCAGGCAGCCCTTCCCTCTCTGCTCCAGCAGGCAACAGAGTTGTCAAACCAAGCTGCTTATGAGAGCATGGAAGGTTCCTCTAGCTGCAAGCTGCCCCAAGGTGCAGCCTGCCCCCAGGAGAAAGCTCCCTTCCCACCAACCTTTCGGAAGTCGATCCAGACAAACAAGCCTGCGTTGCGGTTGAGGAAGGGGACCCCCAGGGTCTTCAGCTCGTCCGTCACGTACGTGTGGGCAGCTTTTAAGCGGGCATGGTTGGCCCTCAGGTACACCTGGTTGATCCAGTCTGGCCAGAAGGAGAACGTAACAAACAGCACACACTGAGCAAGAACTCAGCTTAGTTTCAATGTCCAAACCACCTGCAGCACCTCTGCATTTCATCCTTCACCTCCTTCTTGCGGTTTCCTCAGATAGCAAGAAGAGGGGCAGGAACCACTTGAAGGGTGGTCTGGATGACCTTTGAAGATCCCTTCCAACCCAAATCATTCCATGATCTAGCAGTTACATGTCTGTGATCATAGAATCATAGAATAGTCTGGGTTGGAAGGGGCCTCCAAAGGTCATCTAGTCCAATCCCCTCTGCAGTCGGCAGGGACATTCTCCACTAGATCAATTCTTGACCTTCCTGAGGATGTTTCCCTATGTTCATAACTCCGACCAGGGCAAAGCTAGACATTTTCATTTCTGTTACCTCACAAGCTGTTTCTGCTCAACTGATTCTACACACCACTGGCAATGTCCATACAAAGAACTGGAGCAGGCTGCTCAGAGAGGTTGTGAAGTCTCCTTCTCTAGAGACTTTCGAAACCCACCTGGATGCATTCCTGTACAGACTGCCCTAGGTGATCCTGGTTTTGGCAGTGGGGTTGGACTCTCTGGGGGTTCCTTCCAACCTCTAACATTCTGTGATTCTGTGTAACTATCACACTTCTACAGAGCTGCTCCTCTAATTCTGCAGAAATGGTCCTACCCTGTTAACCCTGTGTTCCATGGACAGCTTCAGAGCTAAAGAAGACTGAGATGTGCTAGCAGGAGATCATTCAGTAAAGTTAAGACAATGGGTCCCCCATATATCAAGACACACCATGGAGCAAATGGCTCACCTCTGTCTCGAAGTAGCTGTGCAACCTTGTGCTGGACAGGTCCACAAACTCCATGGAAGTAACACAAGGAAGCCACAGCATTGGCAACATCTTGGTTCTCTGTGTATAAAGTACCAAAACGAATTCCAGAGACGGCAAAATCCTGCAGAACGCACAGAGAGAATGTTCTGTGTCACAGCAAGACCAAGATCTGCTCTCTCAATTCTACAAAGGCAAGTGGAAGGTCCTGCACCTGGAGAGGAACCTGTACCAGTACGAACTAAAGGTCAACTTGGTGGAAAGTAACTCCACAGAAAAGGATCAGGGAGTGGTGGTGACAAGTTGCCCTGGACCCTAATGAGGCCATATCTGAAGGACAAGAAACTACTGGAGAGAGTCCAACAGAGCTACAAAGATGCTGAGGGGCTTGGAGCATCTATGTGAGGAGGAAATGCTGAGAGCCCTGGGGCTGTTGAGCCTGGAGAAGAGCAGCCCCAGAGGGGATCTGAGCAATACTCAGCAAGAGCTACAGGGTCAAGGACAAGAGGATGGGGCCAGACTCTAGTCACTGGTGCCCAGTGACAGGACAAGGGACAATGCGCACAAACTGGAACCCAGAAGGCTCCATCTGAATAGGTGGAGAAACTTTTTTGTTGTGAGGGTGCTGGAGCCCTGGAGCAGGCTACCCAGAGAGGTTGTGGAGTCTCCCTGTTGGGATAGATTCCAACTCCACCTGGTTATTGTGATACTGGGCAAGCTGCTGTGGGTGCCCCTGCTTTAGCACTGAGGTTGAACTGGACGATGTTCAGAGGTCACTTCCAACCCACACCAAGCTGGGATTCTGGAGTCCTAATTCTTTCTAGATCTGCCCTGTTCCTTCTAGCATGAGGAACCTGAGGACAGCAGGTCAAGCCAAGCTGCCAGGAAGGCAGGGCAGAGTGGCAAGCAGCCTCCTCACCTTGGTTATGCCCCACATGACGTGAGTCCGCTGCGGATCAGGCAATCTGTATGTAGAAGGATGCAGATGGGCAGTTAGTGTCATGGGTGCTGAAGCTTTGGGGTCACCAGGGCGGCAGTGCAGAAACAGAAAGGCAATATTACAGGAGTGCAGCACAGAACAGCAGGCAAGCAAGGAAAATTCGAATCCATTTGAGGAGCTAGAAACACCCTGCAACTAGTTTTAGACAGGTTTTCCAATAATTTGGGGTATGACAAATACTTGTGGAGTGCTGCATTTCATGCACAGATCTCCTGCAGAAACAGGAGAAGGCCTGGAAGTCAGGCCTGTGCCAAGGTATTTACCATGAATGAAAAAGTAATTCCCTTTCTTTTCAACCCCCAAGATTTTGCAGAAGGAGATAAAATCCTCCATTTGCAGTGTTGTCCAGCAACACTGAGCTAGCACTTAAGCAAGGGTATTTTATTTCCATGCAACACAGCACAAAAAGAAAGGTGAAAACTAAACATTTGAACGAAAAATCAATCACAAAACTCCCAAGGGATAGTTTTAAAAGGGGAGATTTGAAGAGCTTTTGATCTCATTAAATTAGTACTTAAAAAAACCTGTAACATCAGTTTGTGGTAACACTCTCAGCTGTGATTACTCTATGAAAAGGCAGATTTAGACTGGATATTAGGAAGAAATTCTTTACAGTGATAGTGATGCACTGGAAGAGGTTGCCCAGGGAGTTTGTGGAGGTGCTGAAAGCCAGTCTGGATGAGACAATCCAACCTGCTCTAGTGGGAGGTGTCCCTGTCCATGGCAAGGAGGGTTGGAACTAAATGATTGTTGTGGTAGGCCTGATAGGTCAAAATAGGCCTGAACATGTAATGGCTTGCCCAGACATGTTTCTCTGTTCTCCCTCCTGTTTTGGGGAGAAGCAACCATGGGAAAGGGGACAAAAGAACCTGGCTTGCCCAGACTTGTTTTGCTCCTCTTTACATCTTGTGGTAAGCACTTGGCTTGTGCCTGCCTTGTGCAAAGCCTACGTTTTTTTACCAAATTTGGGTAAAGCAAGCCTATGGTTTCATGTAATATGGTCAAGCTTGGCTAAATGCCATTCTGAGTGGCTATTCTGTGTCCAAAGGCACATTAGTCTCGGGCTACATGGATAAAAAGAAAGAGATGAGGAGGTAACACGACATGCTCTGCCCTTGTATTTGTGCTTGCTTGCCTGCTGCTGCTCTCTGCTTCTGGCAGTGATCCTGCCATACTTTATAGCATTACGTTTTGCTAAGCTATAAGCTAGTTTGTTTGCCTGGTAAACTGCCTGCTTGGAGTTTATCTGGAACAGGCTCTAAATGCCTCCATGGGATAGGCTTGCATAGGCAGTGTGACATCCATGCTGAGACTGCACATCACAAAACATCCTGCCTACACCTGAAAGTCTCCTGCCAGATGGGAAGTGCTGGAGGTACACAGATCATCCAGAGAAACCAAGACAAGGTCAGAGATCGTCTACCCCTTTCCCTGGCATCCTGTAAAGCTTGGGAAGAATCAGATGTCTCAGTGGCCAACAAGACATCAACAGAATTCCCTGCAAGAGTTTGGGTACTGTCTGAAGCTGCAGCTAGCCCCATTGAGTCAGGAAATAATATTTTGTGAGTAAATACTTAAAGCCTCTTATAATTTACCAATTGCCTTCTGCCATAAGCAGAAAAGAGCTTCTTTGAGTCCATCTAATGGGCAAGCAGTATATTGACTGCAAGAACCTTCTCTTCCAGTTCAATTTGGTTTAAATGTTTATATATTTTTTGCTAGTTATTTCTAGATCCAGTTATTCATTTGTATAATGTTTCCATGACCATTGCAGAAGAAACTGATTATTATTAAATTTACTGGTCAGGGTGGCAAGAGTTCTGAATATTCAAAATTAATAAACAATATTAATTTTGAAAAAATAATGTCTTGCATCCATTAATTGCCCCTCCATTACAATGATCTTTAAGGTCCCTTCCAACTCAGACCGTTCTATGAATCTATAAACAGCAGGACAAAAAAAAATCTCTCCAGGCACCAACAGGAACATAGGGAAGAGATGCTTATGGTAGGAAGAAAAGCCTCACGCTCAACCAGTTACAAATCCAATTCCAGTTTTTTGGCAGGGACTGTCCCAAGCAAATCCCAAAGCACAGACTGGGGAAGTGGACCAGCACAGAAACTCATTTTTGACTGGGTAGATTGCACTGTGCAGTGCATTTGCTCTTCAGAACTCAACAAAAGCCAAAGCAGAAGGGAACTGTAAGGCAGAGGCAGAATTTGCTAGCTCATGACTTAACTTCCAGTCACAAGTTCTCAGCAAGGCATCATGGTGGAACTGTCACTGGAAGATGGCCAGGGGAAGTAGGAGCTGATTTTACCTGTCCATGCTTAGGACACTGTGAAAGGTGGCTGATTCATCAAAAACTGACAGCATGTAGATCTCATCTACTATCACATGCAATTCATGCCTGCAAAAAGGACAAAAGGGAGAGGACAGATGGTGGTTGAGAAGCAGAGGTGAGTACAGGCCTGCAAAGCCTTGTTTAAGACAAAGAAGAGAAGGCATTTGCATCACAGCTCTGAACGTCTCTTATATGTAGACAGAAGTAGTTTGAGATATATCCACCTGTCACCTACTGCAACTATAAAACAAGGTAAAAACTCAGTCATTTCCCCAATGCCCCACTGAAAATGAATTCCTCTGCTTAGGAACCATCTTGAGCAAGATGTATCATCATCATCATCCAAGGCCAACTGCTGAGTCTGACACTTGGAGCACAACAAACTCATGAACCCCAGGCTTAGAGCAGAGTGGCTGGAAACTGCCTGGTGGATAAGGACCTGGGAGTGCTGGTCAGCAGCTGGCTGAAGATGAGCCAGGGTGTGTCCAGGTGGTCAAAGAGGCCACCAGCATCCTGGCCTGGATCAGCAATAGTGTGGTCAGCAGGTATTGGCCCCCTGTACTCGGCACTGGTGAAGCCACACCTCAAGTACTGGGTTCAATTTTGGGCCCCTCACTCTAAGAAGGACATTGAGGTGCTTGAGCAGGTCCAGAATACAGCAATGAAACTGGTGAAGGGTCTGGAGAACAGAGCTGGTGAGGAGCAGCTGAGGGACCTGAGGTTGTTTAGTCGGGAGAAGAAGAGGCTGAGGGGAGACCTCATTGCTTTCTACAGCTACTTTAAAGGCGAGTGAAGCCAGGTGGGGGTCAATCTCTTCTCCCTAGTATCAGGTGATGGAACTAGAGGTAACGGCCTCAAATTGTGCCAAGGGGGGGTTTAGGTTGGATATTAGGAAAAAAATGCCTTTGCTGCAAGAGTGCTCAGGGATTGGAACAGCTGCCCAGGGAGGTGGTGGATGCTGGATGCATTCAAGAAACCTGTGGCCATGGCACTGTGGGACAAGGTTTAATGACCATGGTGGTGCTGGGCTGATGGTTGGACTCAAATGATCTATAGAGGTCTTTTCCAACCCAAACAATTTTGATTCTATGATTCTATTTCTCTGTCTTTGCACATGCAGAGGAACCAACCAAAAGAATCAAGAGGAAAACAACTCAGTTCCCTAGCAGCACAGCACAGCACAGCACATTTGCTTGACCTACCTACAAATACAACCTGCACTCCTTGATGCAAGCTGCTGTGCCACTCTACATGACTGCATGGCCCACATCCTCTTGTCCCCACATTCCAGCCCACCACTGCTTGTAGGGAATAGGCAATTTGCCTGACTTCAAAGCTAGTCACAGCTCAATTCAGGGACAGCCAGCAGTCCACCAACTTTGGATGCCTCAGACTTCCAAAGTGACATACCTTTTAGCAAATTCTAGGTAATCCTGGAGCTCTGACAAGGAGTAGATGTCCCCAAGGGGATTTTGGGGATTCAGAAGGATTAAGGCCCTTACAGAGACACCCTGCAGAGAACAAACACCACCATATTAAGAGAGCACCCACCACCATATCAATATTCAGTCCCCCTGCTTGAGCAGTGAGTGTGAGGCAAGGTTCTCCTTGAGCTTCCACCCTTTTCACCTCAGAAGTTAGACTAATAGGAGAAAACTTCAACCCACAAATGAAGTGATTTTTTTTTGACCCCGCAATGATATCAACTGAAAAGTGAACAGAAAAGAAGATGCTAGAATGACTCTGTGATTTTGAAAAGGAGTGAGTCTGCCACAACAACCAACTGAAGAGAAAGAGGCCCTCATGTCTCCTCAGCATGGAGGACAACTTCCTCTGGGCTGCATCAGCAACTGGGAAGTAACACATTGCTGAAGATTAGATGAATGAGGGAGGAAAGACAAGAATTTGAGCTCTGTGGGTGAAAACTGTTCTGCTTTAGAGCACATTTGGCGGGAGACATCGGCCAGTAACAATCTAAACGTGCCCCTAAACAGAGAGGGCTTAGGGCAACACCAAAACTTACAGATTCGCTCCTCATAAAGCTTTACGCATTCTGCTCAAGATACATGACACAATGGGATCCCACCTAAGACTGCCTCTGAGTTTGCAAGCTTCTGCAAGGCAGGTGCTAGGCTTTGACATCAATTTCATCCTCAGGACACTTCTGGGATGTTCTAGATTTAAGTGGTACTGTGCAATTCAGCTAAGCTCACCTCTGCCCGGGCATCCTGTAAGGCTTTTTCCAGTTTTTCCACTGTAAGCTGAAAGGGACGAGTGCTTGTTCCAGTAATCTGAAAGGCATCACAAAGACAAAAGCAGTCAAAGTTATTTCAGGAGAGTTTGCCCTGAGCCAAGCCCCTGAGAACTGCTCACCAAAAAAAAAAAAAAAACAAAAACCAAAAAAACAACAAACCAACAACAGAATAGTGGAATGCTTTGGGTGAGAAAGGACTTTTAAAGGTCACCTAGTCCAGCTCCCAGCCCCTTGCAGTAAGCAGAGCACATCTTCCACTAGATCAGGTTATAGTCCTAGAATTACAGAATCATAGAATGGTTTGGGTTGGAAGGGACCTCCTAAGGTCATCCAGTCCAACCTCCTCTGCAGTCAGCAAGGACATCCTCCACCAGATCAGGTTGCCCAGAGCACACTGTCCAGAGCTTCATTTTGAGTATCTCTAGGGATGGGGCCTCAACTACCTCCCTGGGGAACCTGTTCCAGTGTTTCACCACTCTCATGGTAAAGAACTTTTTCCTAACATCCAATCTAAATCTGCTCTTCTCTAGTGACTGTCTACTTAACCACAGGGACAATAAATCAATACATACAATCAAAGGAATGTCCACCACAGGCTAGCCACACAGAGATAATTCTCAGGTAATCCTTGAATAACTGGAGCAATGAAAGATGTCCATCTGCTCTTCCACCCCTAGGATCATCTTTAGTAGGACAGTTCATACTACTGTCTCCAAGGCTCAAAATGACTATTTTTAGCCCTCTCAAGTGCTGATATTGGGAATAAGAGACAAGGAAAGGACATGAGTAGCTGTTACAGACCAGATGTATGGTTCCTGACAACTTGCTTACAAATTACATGCCCAGTTTCCCAGGGTTAAACTGGGATAATGTCCACAGGCTATCCTTCTTCTGAAGAATCCTTTCAAAGGCTCCCAAAGCTCAGCACCTTGGCACATTTTGGTACCAATTATTTGTTAACCACTGAGATTGGCAATTCCCCTCCCCCAGGTTTTCATCAGTGATATTGCCAGCCAGACTGAGGCACCCTCAGCAAGTCTGCAGATGATACCAAGTTAAGTGGTGCTGTTGATGAGTCTGAAGTATGAGATGGAATCCCCAGGGACCTGAGCAGGCTGGAGAGGTGGGCTGAGGGGAATCTCACGAGGTTCCACAAGGCAAAGTGCAAGGTCCTGCACCTAGGTTGGGGCAATCTTAGACATCTATCCAGGCTGGGGGATGATGAAGTTAGGAGCAGCTCTGCAAAAAAAGACTTGGGGACTGTGATGGATTAGGAACTATCCCCCCACGCACTATTTGAAATTACCCAGACTAACTCAGATGGTTTGGAAGATGAAGCTGTATTTACAGCATGGCAAAATTTACAAGCATATATACACAATATTTACAAACATTTACAGTTATATACAAGTTATACATAATACAGAAATCCAAATTCCCTCCTGGACAAAACAAACTGCCCAGAAGGGCTCAAAGCTACCCCGACTCTGTTCCTCCCCCCTCTATCTCAGACAGACAAACATAAACAAAGCAGAAGCCAGCAGCAGCGGCCAGCAGCTGCCAGCAAAGTTTACATGCTATCTGCCAAGAGTAGAGGTGAGATATCAAAGCAGATTTGGGTTAATAGGAAGTAGTTAGATCTAAGGACACAGACCAGACAGAGAAACGAGCAGGGCAACATCCCAGGACAAAGGGAGAGAACATTGTTTATGTTTTGACTTTTTACCCCTCTCAGCAAACCAACGAATGATACAGAGATTACCATTATTTTCTTTTCATAGCCAACAACCTTATTTCTCTCATTAAAATATTCCAATTAGCCTCAAACCAGCATAGGGGTACTGGTGGATGAGAAGCAGGGCATGAGCCAGGAATGGGCACTTGCAGCCCAGAAGGCCAATGGCAGCCTGGGCTGCATCAAAAAGCAGCATGGCCAGCAGATGGACAGAGGTGATTCTGCCATTCTGCTCCACTATGGTGAGACCTGGAGTGATGTGTCTAGCTCTGGAGCCCTCAACACAGGAAGGACATGGACCTGATAAAGCCAGCCTAGAGGCCAAGAAAATGATCAGCAGCTGGAGCTATGAGGACAAGCTGAGGGAGTTGGGGGTGTTCAGCCTGGAGAAGAGAAGGCTCTGGGGAATTTGAACAACAGCCTGCCAGTACCTGAAAGGGGCTACAAGAAGGCTGCAGAGGGACTGTTTGCAAAGGCCTGCAGTAGCAGGACAAGGGGCAGTGGTTTGAAACTAGAGAAGAGCAGGCTTAGACTGGATGTAAGGAACAAATTCTGCACCATGAGGGTGATGGAACACAGCAACAGGTTGCCCGGGCAGGTAGTTGAGGCCCCATCCCTGGAGATATTCAAGGTGAGGCTGGACAAGGCTCTGAGCAATCTGATCCCTCACTGCAAGGATGTTGGACTAAATAACTTTTGGAGGTCCCTTCCAACCCAAACCATTCTCTGATTCCATGACCTTACCTTGCTGTCTAAATAGGCATAGACCAGCTTGACATTGCCATAGAGGAAGACACTCTGGGTTATACCACTGTAAAAGGGAGTAGCAATCAGAACAGCTTCTGGAAACAAGGAAACAAAATGGGTTATCAGCAGGTCAAGGCCCTTCTCTCTTTTCTAATGTTCTTCAGCTAAACATTAAAGTTTTTTACCAGCACTGCTCCCTAAAATCATTGATGTTACTACCTTTTCCTCCTCCCCTTTAATTCCTTCATCTTCTGCAAGAACTTAAAAGCAGAGCCTACATTTAGTCTACCAAGCTTAGAACAAGGCACCAAAAAAACAGAAGGCAACTAGGGCAAGACACCAAGTTTGAGTGCATGACACCTGCAGATGATGGAGATGGTGAATTTCACAGCATCAGGTTGCAGGAAACAAAAACTTTGCAGTAGATCAAGGCCAATTTCACTGGAAACAAGAACTTTGCAGTAGGTTAAGGCCAATTTCACTGCTTTGCTTCTGTCAAACAATGTTTCAATGGAGCAAGGGGTTCTTCCCCAGCACAAATAACATCCCCCCGTCATCCACTTACCCCCTGGATCACAAAGGACTGTGGCTAAGGCAGAGAACAAAGAGCCACAACCATTTAAAATAATCACCTATAGAAAAGAGATAAAGACTCGTGAGAAATCTGTCTGTAGAAAGACAATACCATAAAATAATAATTCCTGACCTGACACCAAAATATCTCCCCGCTCTAGCATGGATATTTTCCTGCTCAAATCCCACTTCTTAAAGAAGTAACTTTAATCCTGTTCTTTTGCTTCAGAGACACTTTGTCCCAGTGCCATTCTTCCTTCTAATATGCAATTTAGAGAAATGGTAGGGGAAAAAAAGGAAAAACTGGGGAGCAGGTTCTGAGCTGCTAGAAAATCAAAGTACTTTTCACCAGCTAATAGATGTAATCATCTCTTAGTGGCAAGGGCAGCTCCAACCTCCAGCCAAATTCATGCTGAAGTGGAAACTACAGCATGATTGAGCTCCTGCTTCTTGAAGACTCAGTAAGACTTGCCACTTAGTACTAACACTTAGCACTTAGCGCTTAATACTTAGCACTAAGTATTAAGACTTAGTACTGAGGCTTAGCAATCAGTACTAAGGTTTAGTACTTAGTACTGTGTTCCTGCCTTAAAAGGTGTTGTTTTTTTTTTCCTGCAGTTCAAGTATTTTTCAAATAAAAAATGAGAGAAGTGTGGCCAGCTGGTGAGGGAGAGGATTCTGCCCATCAGCTCTGCTCTAATGCGCCTTCACCTGCATTGCTGTGTCCAGCTCTGGAGCTTCCAACAAAAGCAGGACCTGAACTTGTTTGAGCAGGTCCAGAGGATGTCACAAAGATGATCACAGGGCTGGAACAGCTCGACTATAAGGAGAGGCTGAGAGAGCTGGAGTTGTTCAGCCTGGAGAAGAGAAGGCTTTAGAGAGACCTTTCAGTATTTAAAGGGGGCCTACAGGAAAGATCGGGAGGGGACTCTTCATCAGGGAGTGAAGTGATAGGACAAGGGGTAGTGGCTTTAAACTGAAAGAGAGGAGACTAGGTAAAAAATCTAAAATACTAGGAAAAAAGTCTTTATCATGAGAGTGGTGAGACACTGAAACATGTTACTCAGAAGCTGGGGGATGTCCCCTCTCTGGAAGTGTTCAGGGCCAGGTTGGATGGGCTTTGAGCAAGCCGTTCTAGTTGAAGATGTTCCTGCCCATGGGACAGTGAGGTTGGAACTGGGTGATCTTTAAGGTACCTTCCAACCCAAACCATGCTGAGACAGGTGCTCATAGATCCCCTGAGTTTCACTGCAAGCAGAATCTGCTCCCTAAGCAGCAAACTGATCAGTGGTAACTTCAAGCCTTCTGCTGAATTATTTGAGTCAGCAAAGCACTGGCAGCATCAGCACTCAGCAGAGGTAGAAGTCCACAAGCAAGACTCTCCCAAGTCAGCAGAGACTTGAGTCTTGATACCTTCCTTACAACACTGCGGCAGAAGGTTTGTTTTTCCAGGCTAAAACTACTGCTTGGCTCAACTACAGATTTCTTTATCCTGAGGTTTAACAGCAGAACAGGACAAAGTTAAACTCAGCTGAATCAATAAGAGCTCTTTGTCAAGGCTCTTTGTCCCAGAGCTGAGTAAGGAGACTAAAACATCGAGACCTGGTGAGATCAGTGCCACTAGAAGCTGTCACACAGGAGTAAATTGTGAGGCAAACATACAGCCGGTGGCTGAAGTGTGCATCAAAAGCTACTGAAAAGGCTGTGAATCAGTCTCATTTACATGGCAAAAGGCTGTCATCTTAGAATCATAAAATTGCCAGGGTTGGAAGAGACCCCCAGGATCACCTAGTTCCAATTAGGGCAGGGACACCTCACACTAGATCAGGTTGCCAAGAGCCACATCCAACCTGGCCTTAAAGACCTCCAGGGATGAGTCTTCCACCACCTCCCTTGGCAACCTGTGCCAGTGTCTCAGCACCCTCATGCCGAAGAACTTCTTCCTAACATCCAGTCTGAGTCTACTCACTTGTAGTTTTGCTCCATATCCTCCAGTCCTATCACTGACACCCTAAGGAGTCCCTCCCCAGCTTTCCTGTAATCTCCTTCAGATACTGAAAGGCCATAATAAGGTCTCCTTGGAACCTTCTCTTCTCCAGACTGAACAGCCCCAACTCTCTCAGTCTGTCTCCATGGAAGAGCAGCTCCAGCCCTCTGATCACCCTCATGGCCTGTCTCTGGACACATTTCAGCATGTCTAGATTTTTCCTGCAATAGTGGTTCCAGAACTGGACATGATACTCCAGGTGGGGTATCACCAGAGCGGAGTAGAGGGGCAGAATCCCCTCCCTAACTCTGGTGGCCACACATCCCTTGCTGCAACCCAGGACCTGGTTGGCTTCCTGGGCTGCAAGTGCACACTAATGACTCATGTTGAGCTTCTCATCCACCAGCACCCCTAAGTTTGTCTCCCCAGAGCTGCTCTCAAGCCAGACACTGCCCAGACTATATTGGATTGCTCCGATGCAGGTGCAGGACCTTGCAGTTGGTTGAACTTCATGCTCTTAACAAACTGTTTGTTTAAACAAAACAAATATGAAACTGTTTGACAACACATCAGAAATTACACCAAAGGAGGTGGGTTACTCACATTTTCTGCCTTGAGAGGTGCATGGGCCTTGCAGTAATAGGTCAAAAACCGAGCCACTTCCTCACGTAAACTTAGAAAGACACAAAAGCAAGAAATTATTGAGTGAGCTTACTCTCCATGAGGCTGGGCTTTCCCAGGTCCACACCTCAGGAAAATAAAACCAGGCCACAGCAAATATAGCTAGAAAACAGGATAGCTGAGGCCCACCCACAAACATATCATGGATAGCCTTGAGCATGGTGCACAGATTACAGTTGAGCTTTACTGCAGGCAAGAAGAGAAGGATTCAAGACCCCATGGGCTAGCTCATTTGTTAACCTCTATAAAGTGCTTTTAAAGCTGCGTTGATTCCAGAAAATTTGCATCTTCTCTCCCAGATAAGGATTTTTAGATGGGTGAACAGGTAGGGCAGCTCACTTATAGGTTTGCAAAGAAAACAGCAATGAAATGACCTAAGAAATTTTCAGTTGAGAGAGTAGAGGTTTCCTCTCAGCCATTCTGCTTGACAGGCAAAGAGAAAGGCAACAGAAAAGAGAAGACTTACAACATGTGCCCCTTCCAGTCGGGATACTGAAGCAGTGGAGGCTCCATCAGGTTCATATCTGTCTGTGTCAGCTGGGAGCAATGAGAAGAATCATTAAAAGTATTATCACTGGTATGGGAAACATGGAGCTGGGTGAGATCCACGTACACAGACACACATACGCAGAGGAGCAACTTCAACAGCTGTAAAACTGGATTAAGAAAGCTGCTGACCATCAGCGTGAATACAGTTTGGAGAAGCAAGGACCAGCAAACTGGTAAGGGCTGACTTGGAGTGGTGTGAAGTTGTAGCTTCAGCCATGGTACTGCAGCCAGAACTGAGTTGCCATAACCACATAAGGCCCAGAGCCAAGCTGCCTGTACAAGACCTCCTCAGCAAATGAAGCAACTCAAGCTCTGAGAACAACTTGCAGTTTGAAAGTAGGTCCTAACTGTCCAAGTTCAGCTCTAGGCTGTCAGAAGGAGACTGAAGACTCTGAGCTACATCAGCTCCTTCAGCTCCATAATCCTGGTAAGTTTTGATGAAGTGTAACAGGAACAAAAAATGGAATGATCTGCTTGAGAATTCTTGCCCAGGGCAAGAACTTTTTTGCTTCCTATTGAGGAGTTCAGGCTAATCTCAGAGACGGATTCACCTGGAGCACTTTTTAATATTCACATTCAGGTAAGTATCTACATGTTTCCAAGTTTGTCAGTATCAGGGGTTCACACAAACTAGTTCTCTGAAGTTGCAAGGCAATAGGGGCAGAGAGAAGACATTTCATACACACAAGATGGGAATAAAGACATATCCAGTACAAGATACCTTCCAAATACTTACTGGCAACCAAATCTATCCATTAATAAAGGTGAGGGTGGAGGACACAAGTAGGTGACAGCATGGGGGAGGAGGGAAGCTCAACATACAGCGTGAAAGTCTCTCTCAGAATAACAACCCACAAGGTCTGACTTGGTGTTTTAGTAATCAGTGCCAAAGTCTGGAGTTGAAAGACTGTTCCTTATCCCGTGCAGAATTCCAACCTGATTTTACAGGATTAGAGTTCAGCTGTAGATGCTCTGGAAGCCTACGTAGCACAGAGCTGCCCAAGTCTGATTGTGAGATATCTCAAGAGCTGCCACGGCTTGTTGTTGCCACCCTGGCACATCTTGAGTGTCTAAATTGGGTGACTACAATGGACAGATGTGAAGATCCTCAAAACTAGATGAGAGCTCCAAGCTGATTTAAAACTCTCTGTACTACATCAGCTACTGTCAGCAGAAGAAAACAAACCTCAGCTTATTTTCACTTAGGTTTCTAAGCCAAGGACATCCCCAAGGGGAAACCTGAAAGAGGAAAAGAACACCGCCCTTCTTCCTACCTTCCTGGGAAAAAAAAGTAACATCAATAAATGGGCAAAGAGATGAACTTCCAACAAATAACAGAACTCACAATGAAAAACCTCACCAGAGAAGCCTGTGCAACAGCAGTGGCAAGCACTGAGGAGCAACTAAACGGCAAAATCATTTTGGAACAAGACTTACTCACCCGCTTAGACATCAGATCAAAGCAGAGTTTGTTCTCACTGGTGCCAAAGTTTATTATACCCTAAAAAGAAAAAAGAAGAAACATTTTCTTCTTTAGAGACATTAAATGCAGCTCTATACACCATCTTAGCTTCACTGAACAGCCTCCCAGAAGCCTACAGAGGAAAAGTCAAAACACTGCTCACAAACTTCACACTATGGATCTGGAGAAGACTATCTGTGTATACATACAGAGCTCAGCATGGTAGGGTTGGAAGAGAGACCTCTGGAGAGCATCTGCTCCAATGCCCTTGGTAAAGCAGGGGTGCCCACAGCAGCTTGCCCCACAAGGACCAGGGGAGTTTGGAATCTCTCCAGACAAGGAGACTCCACAACCTCTCTGGGCAGACTGCTCCAGGGCTCCAGCACTCTCACACCAAAAGTTTCTCCTCATGTTCAAGTAGAACCTTTTGAGTTCCAGTTTGTGCCTGCTGCCTCTTGTTCTGTCACTTGGCACCACTGACAAGAGCCTGGCCCCAGCCTCTTGCCCCCCACCCTTTAGTTCTTGCTAAGCATTGCTCAGATGCCCTCTCAGGCTGCTCTTCTCCAGGCTCAACAGCCCCAGGGCTCTCAACCTTTCCTCCTCAGAGATTCTCCAGGCCCCTCAGCATCTTCACAGCCCTCAAACTGTTGCTTATATTTAGTAAACTTAGCAGTAATTTCCCTGAACTGTTACCACTCAGCCTTTGTGCCACAAGAGGTTACAATGAGCTACCTGCAGCTGAGCAGCTGAGAATATTCAGGGAGAAAAACTCCTGGAAGTTACTTAGAATCATCTCTGGGGATGTCTTGGATTAGCTAAAGCAATTTAAACCCCCTCCAAATCTCCACTCCTTAGTTACTCTAGCTCCTGCACCCATCATCTGTAATAACTGGAGGACATCACAGAGATGGTCTTCAATGGGTAGCAGACGTGATCACAGAATCATAGAATTGTTTGGGTTGGAAGAGAGATCTATGAGCACAGAATCCAACCATCAGCCCTACACCACTATGGACACTAAACCATGTCCCACAGCGCCATGGCCACTTGAACACCTCCAGGGATGGAGACTCTACCACCTCCCTGGGCAGCCTGTTACAATTTCTGAGCACTCTTGCAGCAAAGAAATTGTTCCTAATCTCCAATCTAACCCTCCCCAGGCACAATTTCAAGCTGTCTCCTCTCCTATCACCTGATACTAGGGAGAAGAGACCAAACCCCACTTCACTCCAACCTCCTTTCAGGGAGCTGTAGGGAGCAATGACATCTCCCCTCAGCCTCACAGTTTAAGCAGGAACTCTGTTCCTGGAGGCTTCTTTCAAGGTCTTCTATCATTTCCCTAAGAGGAAAATCAGACTCAGCAAGCCCGAGCTGAACAGCATTCATCTGTGATGATCTCAAAGCTACTTTGCACAGAGAAAGAGCTTGACCCACTACGTGTTAGTGAGAGGAAAAAAACCCAACTCACACACTTTTAGCACCTCTGGCAGAAGACAGCAAAACACAAGTCTCAGGAAAACACCCTGGAGCCCTCACTTACATTGGGGTTCTTGTCTTCATCGTACTTGTCGGCATGATAGGCTTTGTACCCTTCCTCAGTGGAGCCACAGAAAAGGCTGGCGAGGTTGCCTCGAGCAGAAAGGTAGGGGCTCCTCTGGCAGTCCCTGGGGCTGCAGAAGCTGTGCATGTCAACCCTCCCCTGGCTAAGTGGCCGAGCCCTCGCCCCTTGCAGGTCATCTCCACCTCCTCCTCCCATCGCTATCACTTCAGACAGGGCCTGGTTGAAGTCCAAGCCTCGAGGCATCACTGCGGTGGAGGAGGAGTTGCCGTTGTGGCTCTGCTTCAGGATGTTGAGCATCTGGGCAAAGACGCTGAACATGCGGAACTCGTGCTCCCGCTCCAGCTCGAAGCGGCGCTGCTCCAGCTGCATCCGGCGCTCCTCCACCTCCACGTCCCGCTGGAATCGGCGCTCTTCCATCTGCAGGAAGCGCTCTTCCATAGCCCGCTGAGAGGTCAGCGTCTTCAGCAGGAGTTCATCCAGCGGGTCCTTCACCCGCTGGCCTCTCCGCTTCTTCCTCAGCCGATGCAAGGCAGAGAAGCCAGGCCGGGTAACCACATTCTGGATCCGCGATGAGTTTGCCATGTTGGGCTCACTGAAACCTGTGGGCATGAAAAAGGAAGGAAGAATTAACTGCACAGCAAGGGAAGTGGCATGGACATGCTTTGCTGCCCTCCCTTGCCCTTACTAGGAATCATCCTTCACTCTCCTGTGGAGCTGTCCAGGGAAATCAGATTCAAACCTCTCAGGTACTTCTTCAAGCTGGCGAGTTCAGTGGAAGTTTGATTTTAACTTCACACCCTGGGCACTCTGTGATGCTCCTAGCCCCATTCTCAGCCTCTGATTGCAACTGGACAAGGTTAATCTGCTTTGAGTCACCCTGCTTTAGCAGGAGGGTTGGATCTCTAGGGGTCCCTTCCAAACTCATCATGCTGGGCTTCATAGAGCCACAGATTCATAGAATTGTTTGGGTTGGAAGGGACCTTAAAGATCATCTAGAGCCAATCCTCCTGCCACAGGCAGGGACACCTTCCACTAGCCCAGGTTGCTCAAGGCCCCATTCAACCTGGTCTTGAACACCTCCAGGGAGGGGGCATCTATGACCTTCCTGGGCAACCTGTTCCAGTGTCTCACCACCCTCACTGCAAAGAATTTATTTTTAATCTCCAATCTTAATCTCCCCTCTTCCAGCTCAAAGCCATTGCCCCTCACTCTTCCACTACAAGTCCTCATCAAAAGTTTCTCCAGCTTTCTTGTAGACCCCTTCAGGTAGTGGAAGGCTGCTGAAAAGTCTCCCTGGAGCCTTCTCTTCTCCAGGGTGAATAGTCCAAATTCTCTCAGCCTGTCCCCATAGGTGAGGTTCTCCAGTCATCTACTCATTTTTGTGGTCCTCCTCCAGAAGTCTCTCTTAAACTGGGGGCACCAGAACTGGATGCAGTGCTCCAGTTCTGGTGTAGAGCAAAGCAGAGCAGGAGAATCACCTCATTTGGTTGTGGGATCCTGGGTAATTAACCTGAATGATCCCACGTTCCCTCCACCAGACTAACCACAAGGATGTGGGCACAATTCTTTCTGCTCCCAGTCATTAACCTCATGCCAGTCATAATTTCCCATCTCCTCATCAAGCCATGCTATGCCATCAGCCTGTCCTAGCCTGCTTTGAAATCCCCAGGATTTCCAGGCTGTACCCTTCCTGGCAGCCAAGCAATGGCCAAATGCACTTCAAATCCAGGAGTCTCATTTCCTTGTACCACAGCTATGCCATTTCTGCTAGTGAACTTCAAAACCATCTTCTTTCCTGCTGAAGAGCTTGGAAACCCAGGCCATGATTACTCCCCAGTGTTCTTCATTTTGGAGTCTCCTCTAACATTTTAGATCTGGGAAATACTTTGAAAGGAAGGCGCAGAAAGTTTCACCAAAGATTACAGCATAGCCGTGGCAGAAGAGGGTCTCCTGGTACAATTCAGCATGAGTGCAGACAGCCGTGGTGATACTCAAAAGGTACCAAAAAGCATGCAATTTCCTAGGTTTTTTAGTCAAGGTGATGACTGTTAGCATTGTAGGCACGAACCTAGCGTAAATGCCTCACCCGGCTTACGGCAGCCCTTTGGATTTCAGCCACAATAAGGAGCCCAACGTAGTGGTTTTATACTTTGTTCACCTGCAGTGAGATACTTCTCAAGAATGGCCTGAAGATCATGAATAGTAGATATCAGCCTTCTACTTGTAAGGCTTTTTGGGACGTGGAAAAACAAGGATCCAAACATCAGTGTGAAAACCAGGTGTCTATCTCTGCACCAGAGAAAAACACAGATTTCTCTCTCTGGGAAACCAGACTGGAATGTAAAAGGCTATCCCTACCTGAAGGTGAAACACTGGTTTCAATGGGAATCTCCACCCTGGAGATGGGAGAGTCGTTCTGGGCCCTCTCCAAGAAGGCTCTCTCCATCTCATGTTCTTCAGGGGAGCCCTGCTGGTAAGACATGGGTGGTGGGGGCTCTGGGGTCAAGCTGTGCTCATCAGAGTTCACCTCCTCACATTTGATTTCCATCAGTTCAGGGTGCTGAGCGGGTCCAAAGGGCAGGGTGGAGGAGGCGAACTGGTGATGGTAGGTCTCCACCATGGTGCCCTGCAACACTTGCTGAGCCATCATGGTGCCGCTCAGCGCTCCGTAGGGCAAGGCTGGGGGCCGGCTGGTCAGCACCCGGTCCATCACCTCGTAGAACTTCCACGTCCGACCGCCCCGCGGGGCCTTGCTGTTGTCCTTGATCCGCCGGTACTCCAGCTTCATCTTCTTGATCTTCTCCCGGCACTGGTCGCCCGTGCGGTGGATGCCCTTCTCCCGCAGCACCTCGGCGATGCGGTTGAATACGTGCTGGTTGCGCAGGCAGCTCTCCAGCTCCAGCTGCACCGACTCGTCGGCCCACAGCTGCAGCAGCTCCACCACCTCGGGGTCCGACCAGTTACTCCCGCGTTCGTACTTCTTCCCACGGAAATCCATCGCTGCCGGGGCCCGCCGTGCCCCG
>VWZI01016925.1:13810-44241 GCA_013396835.1 Psilopogon haemacephalus | reverse complement strand
GAGAGGCTGAGGGAGCTGGGGGTGTGCATCCTGCAGAAGAGGAGGAGGCTTGGGGGTGACCTTACCACACTCTACAGCTACCTGAAGGGAATATGTAGTAAGGTGGGGGTCAGGCTCTTTTCCCTACTAGCTGAAAGGAAAGTGTAGTAAAGTGGGGATCAGGCTCTTCTCCCTGCTCAAACCAACACACTGTGTGACCTGCTCTAGATTATATGGTCCTGCTATGTCAGGGGGGTTGGACTGGATGATCTCTGGAGGTCCCTTCCAACCCCTAGTATCCTGTGATGCTGTGAACAGAGGAAATGTTTAACAAATAACACAATCCTTTTTCTGTTTGCTTTTTTTTTCCTTTTTGCTAAGGTTCGCCTCGACCACACCACTCGGACCCTGAGTTTTGGCTCAGATTTGAATTACAGTACTAGAGAAGATGCTCCCCTAGGCCCTCAACTGCAAAGCATGCCTTCTGAACAAATCAGAAATCAGTTGACTGCCATGTCCTCTGCTCTGGCCAAGGCCCTTGCAGTCATCAAGCCTCCTCATTTAATGGTAAGTCATTTTAAGCCTTCTGAAAATGCTGACAGATGCTCAAATTGCATGGTGCAGTTTTTTTCTGTGGACCTCGGGCAGCCTTCTTGTTGGTTGCTTTTTTCCCCTCTTTCTGGTCAACTGCTCCTTCTAATAGATTGTCCTCAGTGCAGTGGCAATTCATAGAATCACAGAATATCAGGGGCTGGAAAGGACCTTGAAGGATCATCCAGCCCCCCTAGCAGAGTTGGATCTCGTATACCAGATCACACAGGAACACATCCAGGCAGGTGTTGAATATCTCCAGAGAGGGAGACTCCACAACCCCCTTGGGCAGTCAGTTTCAGTGTTCTCTCACCCTCACAGGCTAAAAAATCCTCCTCATCTTTAAATGAAACTTCCTATGCCTCAGCTTCCACCCATTGATACTGTTACTGCTGTCCTCTCCCTTCAGCATAGGTAACCCATCCTGGGGCGTGGGTGACTCCTCCGCCTCCCTGGGCAGCTCATTCCAGTGCCTGACTACTCTCTCTGTGAAAAACTTTTTCCTAATGTCCAATCTAAACCACCCCAGCCTCAGCTTGAGGCCATTCCCGCCTTGTTCTGTCTCCCCTTACCCACATGCTTTAGTTGTGGCAAGTTAAACTTTCCCTTCTCTTTAAAAGAGCAGTGGTAATTTTTTCTCTCGTGTCCAATCTTAACCTCCCCAGCCTCAGCTTGAGGCCATTCCCCCTTGTTCTGTCTCCCCTTACCCACATGCTTTAGTTGTGGCAAGTTAAACTTTCCCTTCTCTTTAAAAGAGACTGGAGGGCTCAGGTAAGAAACAGAGAGATTGGAGGGCACTAGGCTATGGCTGGCCTGATCTAGGGTAGAGTGTCCCTGCCCATGGCAGGGGGGTTGGAACTAAATGATCCTTGTGGTCCTTTCCAACCCGGACTGATTCTATTATTCTATGGTAGTTTTTTTTCTCATGTTCAATCTAAACCTCCCCAGCCTCAGCTTGAGGCCATTCCCCCTTGTTCTGTCTCCCCTTACCCACATGATTTAGTTGTGGCAAGTTAAACCTTCCCTTCTCTTTAAAATAGCAGTGGTATTTTTTTTCCCTTTTGCTTGATGTTTCTGGAAGATTTCATAGAAAACATGCTAAATATTTTATTTTCCTAGGGGAAAAAAAAGCTGATAGCAAGATGTCCCTGGTACATTCTTTTTACGTGCTGAAGGTGTAACGCTCTTAAAATACGCACAGAGTAGGGCTGCATCGTGACACCTAAATGCTAGCTGGAATTAGGCAGGTGGATTGTTGCTTTGTGAAAGAAAAGAACGTGCTCTGTACATCCCCAGATAGAAAGTGACAAAATAGTCCTGCACTTGACATGTTCCTACAATTAGCTGAGTAAGGCATAAGTGCTAGTAATTACGCCAGTAAAATTGGACTACAGTGCCAAGGTTAATATCAGTCAAGAACAAGCTGACAGCAATTTTTTCCTTCACTACTCAGATCAAAACTTTTCACAAGTGCTTAAAGCTTCTGATTCCTTTCGAGTAATTTTTTCCTTCTCTATTCAGATCAAAACTTTGCACAGGTGCTTAAAGCTTCTGATTCCTGTCTAGCAATTTTTTTCCTTTGCTATTCAGATTAAAACTTTGCCCAGGTGCTTAAAGCTTCTGATTCCTGTCTAGCAATTTTTTTTTCTTCTCTATTCAGATCAAAACTTTGCACAGGTACTTCAGGCTTCTGCTTCCTGTCTAGCAATTTTTTTCCTTTGCTATTTAGATCAAAACTTTGCAGAGGTGCTTAAAACTTCTCATTCCTATCTAGCAATTTTTTCCTTCTCTATTCAGATCAAAACTTTGCACAAGTGCTTAAAGCTTCTGATTCCTGTCTAGATATTTTTTTTCCTTTGCTGTTCAGATTAAAACTTTGCACAGGTGCTTAAAACTTCTCATTCCTGTCTATCAGTTTTTCCTTCTAGCAATTTTTTCCTTCTCTATTCAGATCAAAACTTTGCACAAGTGCTTAAAACTTCTGATTCCTGTCTAGCAATTTTTTTCCTTTGCTATTCAGATGAAAACTTTGCACAAGTTCTTAAAGCTTCTGATTCCTGTCTAGAAGTTTTTTCCTTCTCTATTCATATCAAAACTTTGCACAAGTGCTTGGTCAAAACTTTGCACAGGTGCTTAAAACTTCTGACTCCTGTCTTGCATTTTTTTTCCTTTGCTATTCAGATCAAAACTTTGCACAGGTGCTTCAGGCTTCTGATTCCTGTCTAGCAAACTTTTCCTTTTCTATTCAGATCAAAACTTTGCACAAGTGCTTAAAGCTTCTGATTCCTGTCTTGCATTTTTTTTTCCTTTGCTATTCAGATTAAAACTTTGCCCAGGTGCTTAAAGCTGATTCCTGTCAGATTCATTGTAACTCACAACCTTCTTTCATTAACTCAAAGCTTTTCTGTTTCTGGCAGCTCCTTTTTATCTGGCTCTGTAACAGAATGTGGATGTTTCAGTGGTTTGGTCAACTGCCCTAGAAGTGACAGATGACTAAAATTACCTCGGAGCTGGCTCACGTTTCAGGAGCAGCATGACTAAGGGAGTGCAGTGAGCTGGTAGGGGTGGCAGTGTTTTGCTGCTTGCTGGGCTGATTGAAATGGGCAGCTCCATGAGCTGACACATCTACACCTCTCAACATGTGCTGCATGAGTCTCTGCAAAGAACTCTGTTAGTACTCTGGAGGAGAGTGTTGGGGAGCTGCTTTGAGAACAGTCTCTGTGTTTGTGTCTGGAAGTCTAGTCCCTTTTATAATTAAAACTGCACTTCATACAATGTTTGTAGCCTAAATTGTTGATAATATTCTCTATCATCTCACAGGAGGTTTATGTCAGTAAGGATCCTTTTTATCTTAGGTCAGTGTGTTTGGGAAAATGAAAAACTTGAAAAACAAGTGAGACTCGGTTGAATACAGGGCAGGTGGTGCTACACTTAACCAGCACATGCAGAGGCAATCAAAACAGACTCCCCATCCACCCTTTTCAATTAGCCTGAAGTGTCAGTGCAGTTATTTGGACAGAAAAAAAGCGTGAAACCATCACAGGATGTCAGGGGTTGGAAGGGATGCAAAAAGATCATCAAGTCCAACTATGTTGCCAGAGCAGGACCATCCAGTCTAGCTCAGGACACACAGCAACACATCCAGACAGGCCTTGAAAGGCTCCAGAGAAGGAGACTCCACAGCCTCTCTGGGCAGCCTGTGCTAGTGCTCTGGGACCCACACAGGCAAGAAGTTGCCGCTTGTGTTGAGCTGCAACCTCCTGTGCTGCAGCTTCCATCCATTGCTCCTTGGCCTATGGCAGGGAGCAGTGAGCAGAGCCTGTCCCCCACCTCCTGACCCCCAACCCTCAGGTATTTATAAACATTGATTCAATTCCCTCTGTCTTCTCTTCTGCAGCCTAAGCAGCCCCAGGTCCCTCAGCCTCTCCTCATCAGGCAGTGCTCCAGTCCTCTCAGCATCCTTGTAGCCCTCTGTTGGACCCTCTCCAGCAGATCCCTGTTCCTCTGAAACTGGCAAGCCCAAAACTGAAGGCACTGCTCAAGATGAGGTCTCCCCGGGGCAGAGTAGAGGTAGAGGAGAACCTCCCTTCATCTGCTGGACACACTCTGCCTAATGCCCCCCAGGATCCCCTTGGCCCTCTTGGCCCCCAGGGCACATTGCTGTGCCATGGATGTTCTCCCCCAGCACTCTCAGCTCCCTCTCCTTGGGGCTGCTCTCCAGCAGTCCCCTCCCAGCCTGTCCTGCTGCAGTTTATTCTTCCTCCCCAGGTGCAGGATTCTGCACTTGTCCTTGTTCAACCTCATTTGGTTCCTCTGTGCCCAGCTCTGTCTGTGCAAGTCTCTCTGGATGGCCTCACAGCCTGCAGCTTGATCAGCCAAGACTCCCAGTTTGGTGCCATCAGCAAACTTGCTGAGCAGACTCTGTCTGTCTGTCTGTGCCCTCATCAATATCATTGATGAAGATGTTGAACAGGACTGGACCCAGCACTGATCCCTGAGAGACTCCACTGGTTACAGCTCTCCAGCTGGACCTTGCGCCATTGATCACCACTTTCTTATAACTAGTTCCTAATCCACCTCACTGCCTGCTCTGCCTTCCCACACTTCCTGAGCTTGTAGGGAGCTTCTTCAAGAACAATCTAGATGTTAGTGTCTGGGAGTCTAGTGCTTTTTATAATTAAAATTGGGTTAGATACAATTGTTGATAATATTTTCTGTCATCTCACAGGTGATTTGTATTAGTTAAGATAGAATCACAGAATGGTTTAGGTAGGAAGGGACCTCAAAGATCATCTAGTGTCAAACCCCTGCCATAGAGCTCAAAGCTCAGCCAGTTCCAAGCCCCCTGTGCCATAGGCAGGGACACCTCCCACCAGAAGAAGTCACTCAAGGCCTCATCCAACTTGGCCTTAGAATCAGAAGCATGCAGAAGCAAACAAAATAAGACTCCCTTTGCAATTAGCCTGAGGTATCAGTGCAGTATTTTGGACAGAGAAAAGTGTGAAACCTTCATACTTAAGGTATGTTGCAGAGTGTTGCCTTCTCCAGACAACTTTCTCCACGTGCACGTGGTTCTAGTCAGTAGATAGGACCTTGTGTGCTGCTTGGAGGAGTGAGTAGGTTTGCCATAGAATCATAGAATTAGTCAGGGTTGGAAGGGACCACAGGGATCAGCCAGTTCCAACCCCCATGCCGTGCCCAGGGACACCCTACCCTAGAGCAGGCTGCCCACAGCCTCTGCCAGCCTGGCCAAAAACACCTCCAGGGATCTGGCCCCAAACACCTCTTTGGGCAACCCATTCCAGGGCCTCACCACTCTCATGCTGAACAACTTCCTCCTTACCTCCAGCCTCAATCTCCCCACCTCCAGCTTTGCTCCATTCCCCCCAGTTCTGTCACTCCCTCATAGCCTCAGAAGTCCCTCCACAGCTGTTTTGTAGCCCCCTTCAGAACCTGCAAGGCCACAAGAAGGTCACCTGAGAGCCTCCTCTTCTCCAGCCTGCACAGCCCCAACTCTTTCTGGCTGTGCTCACAGCAGAGATGCTGCAGCCCTCTGAGAATCCTCAGAACCCTTCTCTGCACACCTCCAGCATCTCCACATCCTTCTTGTCCCAGGGGCTCCAGCACTGGATGCACTACTCCAGGTGGGCTCTCAGCAGAGCACAGCAGAGGGGCACAATCACCTCCCTGGCCCTGCTGCCCACACTGCTCCTGCTGCAGCCCAGCCTCTGCTTGCCTTTCTGCCCTGCAAGTGCACACTGCTGCCTCATCTTCAGCTTCATATCCACCAGCACCCCCAAGTTCCTCTCCTCAGGGCTGCTCTCCAGCCAGGCACTGCCTAGCCTGGATTGGTGCTTTGGATTGCCTCCACCCAGCTGCAGGACCTTGCACTTGGCCTTTTTGAACCTCCTGAGGTTGGCTTGTGCCCACTTCTGCAGCCTGTGCAGGTCCCTCTGGATGCCATCTCCAGCCAGTCCCTGGTTGGAAGGGACATGCACAGCTTCATTTCCGTGCAGCTGCGTAAACTGAACTCCTTGAGTTTCCTGAGGAGCATTTGCTGTGCTTTGTGGCCTGTTTTAAGAGGTGCTGTATCCCCCACCTTGTTCTTGATTCACATGCAGCAAGAGAAGGAGGAGCAGCATCAGCTGGCGGTCACTGCCTTCTTGAAAAACTCCAGGAAGGAGCATCAGCGGATTCTTGCCCGTCGGCAAACTATAGAGGAGAGGAAAGAGCGCCTGGAAAGCTTGAACATCCAGCGGGAAAAAGAGGAGCTGGAGCAGCGGGAGGCAGAGCTACAGAAGGTCCGGAAAGCCGAGGAGGAGAGGCTGCGGCAGGAGGCCAAGGAGAGGGAGAAGGAGAGGATCCTGCAGGAGCATGAGCAGATCAAAAAGAAGACCGTTCGTGAGCGCCTGGAGCAGATCAAGAAGACCGAGCTGGGAGCCAAAGCCTTCAAAGATATTGACATTGAGGTAGGCAGAGTATTATTGAAATGGGGTGGGGTTTGGTTTTGGGTTTTTTTTTTTCCTGACATTATGTTCCTTGTCTGCCTCAATTTCATTAATCTGTTACTGTTTTTTTGCTGTGAGTGGTCTAATAATCAGTCTCTCTGAAAAATGAGTTTGACACTGAAATCACGGGAGGGCAGTTTGACACTGAAATCACAGGAGGGCAGTTTGACACTGAAATCACAGGATGACACTGACACTGAAATCACAGGAGGGCAGTTTGACACACTGAAATCATAGAATGGTTTAGGTTGGAAGGGAGCTCAAAGCTCAGCCAGTTCCAGCCCCCCTGTGCCACAGGCAGGGACGCCTCCCACTAGAACAGGTCGCTCAAGACCTCATCCAGCCTGGCCTTGAACACATCCAGGGAGGGAGCAGCTACAAGCTCCCTGGGCAACTTGTGCCAGTGTCTCACCACCCTCACTGCAAACAACTTCCTCCTAACATCCTGTTTAAATCTCCCCTCTACCAATTGAAACCCATTCCCCCTCATCCTGTCATCACAAGACCTTGTCAGTAGTCCCTCCCCAGCCTTTCTGTATACGCCTTTCAGATGTTGGAAGGCTACTATAAGTTCTCCTCAAAGCCTCCTCCTCTCCAGGCTAAATAGTCCCAACTGTCATAGCCTGTCCTCAGGACTGAGTTGCTGCAGCCCTCTGAGCTTCTTTGTGGCCCTCTTCTGGGCTGGTTTCAACACTTGCATGTGCTGCTTGTGCTGGGGGCTGCAGAGCTGCAGACAGTGCTGCAGGTGGGGTGTGAGGAGAGCAGAGCCAAGGGGCACAATCCCCTCCCTTGCTCTGCTGCCCACAGCTGCTCTTGCTGCAGCCCAGCACACAGTTGCTGTCTGGGCTGCACTCACACTGCAGCCTCATCTTCAGCTTTGCATCAGCCCAGACCCCCAGGTCCTGTTCCTCAGGGCTGCTCTCAGCCATTCTCCACCCAGCCTGGAGCTGTGCTTGGGATTGCACCCACCCAGGTGCAGGACCTTCCACTTGGCCTTGTTGAATGCCCCGAGGTTGGGCTGGGCACAGCTCTGCAGCCTGTGCAGCTCCCCCTGGATGGATCCTGCCCTCTGGCAACTCGACTGTGCCACACAAATATTGCTTAACAGTGTAGGTAAACCTAAATTCTGGATTTATGTAGGCCTTTTTGTTTTTTCCTGGGTTTGCATAGGTCTTTTTGTTTCTACCTGGGTTTGCATAGGTCATTTTATTTTCACCTGGGTTTGCATAGGTCATTTTATTTTTTACCTGGGTTTGCATAGGTCATTTTATTTTTTACCTAGGTTTGCATAGGTCATTTTATTTTCACCTGGGTTTGCATAGGTCATTTTATTTTTTACCTGGGTTTGCATAGGTCTTTTTGTTTTTACCAGGGTTTGTGTAGGTCATTTTGTTTTCACCTGGGTTTGTGTAGGTCTTCTTGTTTTCACTTGGAGGAATTAAGTCCAGCTGGATTTGATGGTTGGTGGGTATTGTTGGGTTTTTGGGTTTTCTTAACATCCCCTTGTTGCTTAAACACTATCTGAAATACAAAATGGACCTGCAGATCATATTGTGTAGTACTTGGATTGTCTCTTTAATTACCTATGAAGGTCCAAATGCTTTGGAGGGTTACTTGAAAACAAAAGGTCTCCCAGAAGAGAGGAGAAGAAACTGAGAATGTTTCCTCAGCAAATTTAGTTTGAAAGTGAGGGGGAAAACTGCAGAGGAGCTCAAATAAATAAACAAAGCACATTTGTAACAGCAGCAACTAAAAGTGTCTTTTACATTGTATTGATAATTTTTATTTGGTTGCAGGACCTTGAAGAGTTGGATCCTGATTTCATTATGGCTAAACAAGTGGAGCAGCTGGAAAAAGAAAAGAAGGAGCTTCAGGAACGTCTGAAAAACCAGGAGAAGAAGGTACAGAGTAGGAAGGGTACAAACCCACGTCGATGGAATGCTTTAATTTCTGGACTCCTGTATTGATACATTAATATTGTGGACTCCTGTATTGATATATTAATATTATTTTTATATAGAGGGATTTTTTTTGTGTATATATATATATATATATATATGAACAGATGTGTGTATGTTTGAAAATGTAAAGTGTTTGAAACTAAAAAGAGGTCAATGTGTTAGAGGCTAATTGAGTTTCTAGTATCAGTGCACAGATCTGTTCCAATTAAGGTTTGAAAGTGGACCCTTAAGCTGTATATGAACTCGTTCTTAGTTGGGTAGACTTGTAATTGGAAAATGTTCAGAGAAGATTAAATGTTCCCAGATAGCAAGGTCATCACAGAGGAGCTAAATTTAATTAGTTGCATCAGTCCTCACTAAAAGAGAGAAAATTCCATTGCTGGAGCTCTTCTAGATGGCAGAATAGGATCTGCCTGAAGCTTGGGGGACTGCAAAAGTGTGTGGAATGTGTTATCATAGACTGAAACAGAACCTAGGCAAGGTGAGACTCACTCAGGACTTCTAGCAGGGTAAAACTGAGGTTAGGCTACAGAGTTGCAGCAGTCCTCACTGAAAGAGAGGAAATTCCATTGCTGGAGCCCTTCTAGATGGCAGAATAGGATCTGCCTGAAGCTTGGGGGACTGTAAAAGTGTGGAGTGTGTTGTTACCATAGATGAAAACAGAACCTGGGCAAGGTGAGACTCACTCCGGACTTGTAGCAGTATTCAAGGATAAAACTGAGGTTAGGCTAGAGAGTTGCTAATTCAGGTCAATTAAACCTGGTTTGATACTGGTAAGTGGTTAAGTTTCTTTAAAAAGGTTGCAGTGAGGATCTTTTTATGCTGCAGGTTTGTAAGCCTTCTGTTTATACTGGGAAGAGTAGGAGGATGATAAACAGTAGAATTACTAGACACTTTGAGTAGCTATGATTTAATCTGACAGGTCAAGAGAGCTGATAAACAAACTGTAAGGCAGGACTTCCTCTCTGAGCTCTCTGAAGCTGTCAAAGCAAACACATGAGTCAAGAGTGGTCTGGCTGGTGTAGCTAAGTTGGATTTACCAAAGAGCTTTTCACAGAGTTCTTCACCAAAGAAAACTTCAGCAGCTGTGGGATAAAAGGAAAAGTCTTTGAAGTCCTGTGGCTGTGAAATACTCTTATTTGTGTAGGGAGAGCAGGGGAAAAAAAAAAAAAAAAGATCCCAGTCTTTAGCTTTGCCTGTTAAATGATGAGCTCCAAAATGAACATCCTTAGTCAGCAGTGAGAACTTGGTGGTTCCACATCTTGAGCGATTTGGATGGTTCTAGTCTGTCTCAAAAAGGAACTGCAAGGTTGAGGGGAGGCCAGGAGGAGTTATTAATCATGTGGATTAGTTTCTGTGTGAAAAATGTCTCTGTGAATTAGCACAGCCTTCTGAAGAGAGGATGTAGTAGCAGTCTGTAAGAGTGTAGCTGTTGTAACAGCTGACAACGTTGTTGACAGTTGTTCCTTCACTGGCTGCAAGGGATAGCAAAGCATCAGTTGAAGCTGGTAGGAGCCATCTTCAGAGCTGTTTGTAGGTAGCAGTGGGACACACACAAGAATTACTCCCAAAGTACATTGATGGATATGAAAAGATTTTTTGATTTCAAAAGGATAAAAGCTGGTAGGGACCATATCCAGAGCTGTTTGTAGGTAACAGTGGTACACACACAACAGTTGCTCCCAAAAGTACATTCCAGGGTATGAAAACCTTCTCTGATTTCAGAAGGACAAAAGCTGGTAGGAACCATCCTCAGAGCCGTTTGTAGGTAGCAGTGAGATACACACAACAGTAGCTCCCAAGGTATGTTGTTGGATATGAAAAGATTCTTTGTTTTCAGAAGGACAAAAGCTGGTAGGAACCATCTTCAGAGCTGTTTGTAGGTGGCAGTGGGACACACACAAGAATTGCTCCCAAAGTACATTGTTGGATATGAAAGCCTTCTCTGATTTCAGAAGGTAAAAGCTGGTAGGAACCATCTTCAGAGCTGTTTGTAGGTAGCAATGGTACACACACAACAGTTGCTCCCAAAGTACATTGTTGGATATGAAAAGATTCTCTGATTTCAAAAGGACAAAAGCTGGTAGGAACCATCTTCAGAGCTGTTTGTAGGTAGCAGTGGGACACACACAACAGTTGCTCCCAAAAGTATATTGCTGGATATGAAAATCTTCTCGGATTTCAGAAGGAGAAAAGCTGGTAGGAACCATCTTCAAAGCTGTTTGTAGGTAGCAGTGGGACACACACAAGAACTGCTCCCAAAAGTACATTGCTGGATATGAAAACCTTCTCTGATTTCAAAAGGACAAAAGCTGGTAGGAACCATCTTCAGAGCTATTTGTAGGTAGCAGTGGGACACACACAAGAATTGCTCCCAAAGTACATTGTTGGATATGAAAAGATTCTTTGATTTCAGAAGGACAAAAGCTGTTAGGAACCATATCCAGAGCTGTTTGTAGGTAGCAGTGGTACACACACGACAGTTGCTCCCAAAGTACATTGCAGGATATGAAAACCTTCTCTGATTTTAGAAGGACAAAAGCTGATAGGAACCACATCCAGAACTGTTTGTACACACACAAGAATTGCTCCCAAAAGTGCATTGCTGGATATGAAAACCTTCTCTGATTTCAGAAGGACAGAAGCTGGTAGGAACCATCTTCAGAGCTGTTTGTAGGTAGCAGTGGGGGACACACACAACAGTGGCTCCCAAAGTGCGTTGCTGGGTATGAAAAGCTTCTTTGCTTTCGAAAGGATAAAAGGAGAGATGCATCAGTACCTAATAAATACAAAATAATGCCAGGAGTTGAAAATTGATGATGCTGAGTGTGCTACATGTGCCTGCCCCTTTTATTGCATCCTTGCCTAGAAGGCAACTGAGTTGCCAGTGGTGGAGGCAGATTGCTGGTGAGGTGGTTCTTTGATGTGGTCCAGTATGGTTGTTCTTAGGCCACAATAACATCAGATACAGTACAGAAATCTGCAATTAATAGGATTTTTCTCTAGGGGATGGTGAAGTCTTCCAGGTGTGATGTTGGCATTGTGACACACTAAGGGTCTTGTTATGCTGTCTTGGCTTAGATCGACTACTTCGAGAGAGCAAAGCGCTTAGAAGAAATTCCTTTAATAAAGACTGCATATGAGGAGCAGAGAGTGCGTGATATGGAGCTGTGGGAGCAACAGGAAGAAGAAAGGGTAAGGAGCTTTAGTTCAGATGACAAAATCCATCAGAGGTGAAGGAACAATGGTGGGGTTTGCACTGCCTTTTTTGCCCGTCTTGATCCAAGGAGAAAAAAAGGGACGCGAAGTTGATCTGCGCAATTAAAGATCAGCTCTGCAATTTCATAGAACCATAGAATCACTCTGGGTTGGAAGGGACCACAAGGATGAGTCAGTTCCAACCATCCTACCATGCCCATGGACACCCTACCCTAGATCAGGCTGCCTACAGCCTCTGCCAGCCTGGCTGCAAACACCCACAGAGATGGAGCCTCAACCAACTCCCTGGCAACCCATTCCAGAGCCTCACCACTGTCATGGTGAAGAACTTCCTCTGTACATCCAATCTGAATCTCCCCACCTCCAGCTTTGCTCCATTCCCCCTAGTCCTGGCACTACCTGTTATGCTAAAAAGTCCCTCCCCAGCTTTTCTGTATCCCTCTTTAGATCCTGGAAGGCCACAAGGAGGTCACCTGGGAGCCTCCTCTTCTCCAGCCTGCACAGCCCCAACTCTTTCAGGCTGTGCTCACAGCAGAGGTGCTGCAGCCCTCTGAGCATCCTCGGGGCCCTTCTCTGCACACCTCCACATCCTTCTTATAATAGGGGCTCCAGGACTGGATGCAGTACTCCAGGTGGAGTCTCAGCAGAGTGCTTTAGAGGGGGAGGATCTTTAAAAAGTCCTTCCCCAGCTTTTTTGTAGGCCCCCTTCAGATACTGGAAGGCCATAATAAGTTTGATCTCGCAAGCGAACAGCAGCGTCTCCTATCTTGGATCTGAAAAAGGAAAAGACGCTTTTTCTTTCTAGTGACTGAAGAAGGTTACATGCCAATATGTGGCAGGATTTTACTTTGTAATTTTCTTGTTTCAGATCACCACTTTGCAGTTGGAGCGGGAGAAAGCCCTTGAGCATAAGAACAGACTCTCGAGGATGCTGGAGGATAGAGATTTGTTTGAAGCCAGGCTGAAGGCATCCCGAAGAACAGTTTATGAGGTATGTGGGATATGGTATTGGAATGACCTAGTTCCCTGAAGTGAGGTTCAGCAAGAGCAAGTGCAGGGTTATGCACCTGGGCTGGAAGAATCATAGAATCAGTCAGGATTGGAAGGGACCACGAGGATCAGCCAGTTCCAACCTCCCTGCCATACCCAGGGACACCCTACCCTAGAGCAGGCTGCCCACAGCCTCTGCCAGCCTGGCCAAAAACACCTCCAGGGATCTGGCCCCAACCATCACCTTGGGCAACCCATTCCAGGGCCTCACCACTCTCATGCTGAACAACTTCCTCCTCACATCCAATCCGAATCTCCCCACCGCCAGCTTTGTTCCATTCCCCCCAGTCCTGTTGCTCCCTGATAGCCTCAAAAGTCCCTTCCCAGCTTTTCTGTAGCCCCCTTCAGATCCTGGAAAGCCGCAATAAGGTCACCTGAGAGCCTCCTCTTCTGCAGCCTGCACAGCCCCAACTCTTTCAGTCTGTCCTCATAGCAGAGGTGCTGCAGCCCTCTGAGCATCCTGGTGGCCCTTCTCTGCACACCTCCAGCATCTCCACATCCCTCTTGTCCCAGGGGCTCCAGCACTGGATGCAGTACTCCAGGAGGGGTCTCAACAGAGCACAGTAGACGGGGAGAATCACCTCCCTGGCCCTGCTGGCCACACTTCTCCTGCTGCAGCCCAGCCTCTGCTTGGCTTTCTGCCCTGCAAGTGCACACTGCTGCCTCAGTCCTCACTATCAATACAGTGCAGGATATGAAGTGATAGAAGGTAGCCCTGCAAAAATGGACTTCATGATGCTGGAGGATGAGAAGCTGGACATGAGCAATTGGTGTGAGATTGCAACACAGAAGGCAAATCACATCCTGGGCTGCAGCGTGGCCAGCAGAGCCAGAGAGGTGATTCTGCCACTTTGCTCTGGTCAGATCTCACTTGGAGGTCTGCAACCACGTCTGGAGCCCTCAATACAGGAAAGACATAGAGCTGATGGAGCAGGTCAAGTGGAAGACCATTAAAATGATCAGGGGGGTTGGAGCAGCTCTGCTATGAGGACAGGCTGAGGGAGCTGGGAGTATTCAGCCTGCAGAAGAGGAGGCAGCAAACTTCCATTACAAGAAGGCTGCAGAGAGATAGTTTGCTGTGGTTGGTTTGTGTTTCTGTGCAGCTGCTGCAACCTGTGTAACTGTCTGTCTCTTACACGTGGTGTTTCTGGTGTGTTCTTTATCTCTCAGGATAAGCTCAAGCAGTTCCAGGAACGGTTGGCAGAGGAGAGGAGGAATCGCTTGGAGGAGCGCAAGAAACAGCGCAAGGAGGAGCGGCGCATTACTTACTACAGGGAAAAGGAGGAAGAGGAGCAGAGGCTGCGAGAAGAACAGCTGCTGAAAGGTATCATCCAGAACCTGCTTGCTTCAGCTTTTGCATCCCAGACCTGTTCCAGATGTGTATGCAGCTAATTTAAGGTTTCCTTGTTTCACAGAATTGAATCGTAGGATGGTTTAGGTTGGAAGTGACCTCAGAGCTCATCCAGTTCCAACCCCCCTGTGCCATAGGCAGGGACACCTCCCACTAGAACAAGTCACTCAAGGCCTCATCCAACCTGGCCTTGAATCCTCCAGGGAGGGAGCAGCCACAACCTCCCTGGGCAACCTGTGCCAGTGTCTCACCACCCTCACTGTAAAGAACTTCCTCCTAACATCCCATTCAAATCTCCCCTCCACCAATTTGAACCCATTCTCCCTCATCCTGTCATTACAAGACCTTGTGAACAGTCCCTCCCCAGCCCTTCTGTAGGTCCCCCTCAGATACTGGTAGGCTGCTATAAGGTCTCCTCGAAGCCTTCTCTTCTCCAGGCTGAAAAGCCCCAACTCTCTCAGCCTGTCCTCATAGCAGAGCTGCTGCAGCCCTCTGATCGGTCAGGGACACCTCCCACTAGATCAGGACGATCAAGACCTCATCCAACTTGGCCTTAAACTCCAGGGAGGGAGCAGCTACAACCTCCCTGGGCAACCTGTACCTCATTGGAAAGAAACACTATCAGGTTGTGACAGGATTAGGGGGAATGGAACAAAGCTGGAGGTGGGGAGTTGGGGCTGTTCAGGTTGGAGAAGAGGAGGTTCCCAGGTGACCTTCTTGTGGCCTTCCAGGATCTGAAGGGGGCTACAGAAATGCTGGGAAGGGACTTTTGAGGCTATCATGTAGTGACAGGACTAGGGGGAATGGAGCAAAGCTGGAGGTGGGGAGATTCAGCCTGGAGGTGAGGAGGAAGTTGTTTAGCATGAGAGTGGTGAGAGCCTGGAATGGGTTGTCCAGAGAGGTGTTTGGGGCCATATCCCTGGAGGTGTTTTTGGCCAGGCTGGCAGAGGCTGTGGGCAGCCTGCTCTAGGGTAGGGTATCCTTGGGCATGGCAGAAGGGTTGGAACTGGCTGATCCTCGTGGTCCCTTCCAACCCTGACTGATTCTCTGATTCTGCGATCACCAACATTTTCTTTTCTCGATCTACAACCTAATTCCTCTTACTAAAATATCCCAGTTAGCCTCCAAACAGCACAATGTGGATACAGCAAAGTGCCAAGACTTTCTTGTGGTGTGATCCATCCTCCTTAACGTTTGCTCTTGTGCAGAGCGGGAGGAGAAGGAACGCATCGAGCGGGAGAAACGCGAGCAGGAGCAGCGCGAGTACCAGGAGCGGGTCAAAAAGCTGGAAGAGCTGGAGAAGAAAAAACGGCAGAGAGAGATGGAGATAGAAGAGAGGGAGCGGCGTCGGGAAGAAGAAAGGAGGGGTCTGGATGACCCCTTTTCAAGAAAGGTAGGTAACACCTCAGCCTTTGGGCTCTTACCACCTTTGTCCTTCTGTAGATTGCTCGGAAGAAGATGGCAGCGGTGCAAAGTCCTAGAGTAGATTCTGGGGTTTTGGTTTGTAGCGTAAGGGCCACGAAGATGATCAGAGGGCTGGAGCAGCTCTGCTATGAGGACAGGCTGAGAGAGTTGGGGCTCTGCAGCCTGGAGAAGAGAAGGATTCCAGGAGGCCTTATAGTAGCCTTCCAGTATCTGAAAGGGGCCTACAGGAAGGTTGGGGTGGGACTATTCACAAGGTCTTGTAATGTCAGAAGTCATAGAATCATAGAATGGTTTAGATTGGAAGAGACCTCAAAGATCATCCAGTTCCAACCCCGCTGTGCCATAGGCAGGGACACCTCCCACTAGATCAGGTTGCTCAAGACCTCATCCAACCTGGCCTTGAACACATCCAGGGAGGGAGCAGCCACAGCCTCCCTGGGCAACCTGTGCCAGTGTCTCACCACCCTCACTGCAAACAACTTCCTCCTAACATCCAGTTTCAGTCTCCCCTCTGCCGGTTTGAACCCATTCCTCCTCATCCTGTCATTACAAGACCTTGTCAATAGTCCCTCCCCAGCCTTCTTGTAGGCCCACTTCAGATACTGGAAGGTTACTATAAAGTCTCCTCAAAGCCTTCTCTTCTCCAGGCTGAAAAGCCCCAACTCTCTCAGCCTGTCCTCATAGCAGAGCTGCTGCAGCCCTCTGGTCATCTTTGTGGCCCTCCTCTGGACCCTCTCCAGCAGTTCCATGTCCTTCCTGTGCTGGGGGCTCCAGAACTGCATGGCAGTGCTGCAAAGTCCTAGGGTAGATTCTGGGGTTTTGATTCATAGCGTAAGGGCCACGAAGATGATCAGAGGGCTGGAGCACTTCTACTCTGAGGACAGGCTACAAGAGTTGGGGCTCTGCATCCTGGAGAAGAGAAGGCTTCCTGGAGGCCTTATAGTAGCCTTCCAATATCTGAAGGGGGCCTACAGGAGGGCTGGGGAGGGACTATTGACAAAGTGTTGTAATGACAGGATGAGGAGGAAAGTGTCCAGTTTTGGGCTTCCCGGTTAAAGAGGGACAGGAAGGTACTGGACTGAGCCCGGTGAAGGGCTGCAAGGAGGATGAGAGAATTGTTGGAGCATCTTACGAGGAGAGGCTGAGTGACATGGACCTCGTCCATGTCATCAGTAAAGATATTGACCAGGACAGGGCCCAGCACTTCTCCCTGGGGCACACCACTAGTAACTGGTTGTCAACTGGATGTGGCATCATTCGCCACCACTCTCTGGGCCCAACCCTCCACAGATGTCCTCACAAACTTGCTCACAAGCTTTGTGAAGTATTTGCATGTGCCCTACCCTGCTAGCAAACTAAGTGCACAAAGGGAGCTGTGTTGTTTTGTCAGCTGTGCCAGAAACAATCCAGCCAGTTAAGACCATACCCAAGTTTTCCTAGGCCTTGTGATAGTCCTGTGTTCTCTGCACTGTAACAAGGGAGTTTTTAATGACATAGTTAGGCTCTGAAATTTGCAAATGATATGTCAAAAAGCTTAATTTTAAAATAATCAGAGAGAGAATTTCTTTTATTGTCCAGGAATCTCGTTGGGGTGACAGAGAGTCCGAAAGCTCCTGGAGAAGAGGTGGGGAGCCAGAATCTGAATGGCGACGAGCACCAGTGGAAAGGTAATCACTGGCTCAGTCTGTCCTCATAGCAGAGGTGCTGCAGCCTTGTGGCCCTTCTCTGCACACCTCCAGCATCTCCACATCTCTCTTGTCCCAGGGGCTCCAGAACTGGATGCACTACTCCAGGTGGGGTCTCACCAGGGTGGAGTGGAGGGGAAGAATCACCTCCTTCAACCTGCTGGCCATAGTTCTCCTGCTGCAGTCCAGCCTCTGGTTGGCTCTCTGGGCTGCAAGTGCACACTGCTGCCTCATGGCAGTGAGGGCAATCAGAAAATGCATTTGAGTAATGCAAGCTGTGTAAATGTGTTTGCAGCAGCCACACATCAAGCAAGCGGCCTTGAGGGGGTTTGCTAGTCTATTGTGTCCAGCTTCCCTCAATGCCTTCTACCTTTTTTCTCCTTTCCTGTGCTTTTGCAGAGATTGGCGTCGAGGAGAAGCCAGGGATGATGAAAGACCCTTCCGACGAGGAGATGATCTGCCCCGACGAGGAGATGATCTGCCCCGACGCGGCGCTGCGGAAGAGAAGGAGCGTCCTTCTCTGGACTCCACGGACGAGCGGCCACCCAGGAGAGAAGGGGATGAGGAGAGGACACCCAGACGAGAAGGCGATGAGGACAGGCCGCCCAGGCGGGCGCTGGATGAGGACAGGACGCCCAGACGTGGGCTGGATGACGACAGAGGCAGCTGGCGGGCTGCAGATGACGACAGGGGTCCCAGGCGTGGCTTGGACGACGACAGACCGCCCAGGCGAGCTTTGGACGACGACAGACCACCCAGACGAGCTTTGGATGATGACAGGCCACCCAGAAGAGCCTTGGATGATGACAGGCCACCTAGGCGTGCTTTGGATGACGACAGGCCACCCAGAAGGGCTTTGGATGATGACAGGCCACCTAGGCGGGCTTTGGATGACGACAGAGGCAGCTGGCGAGCAGCAGATGACGACAGAGGACCCCGGCGTGGGCTGGATGATGACAGGCCCCCAAGGCGGGCGCTGGATGATGACAGGCCCCCCAGACGAGCCTTGGATGATGACAGGCCCCCCAGACGGGCTTTGGATGATGACAGGCCCCCCAGGCGTGGGCTGGATGAGGAGCGGGGCAGCTGGCGAGCTGCAGATGACGAGAGGGGCCCCAGGCGCGGGATGGATGAGGACAGAGGTCCCCGGCGTGGGATGGACGAGGACAGGATGTCGAGGCGCGATGAGGACAGGGGCCCGTGGCGTAGCTCAGATGATGACAGGCTTTCCAGAAGAGATGATGACAGGGGCCCCTGGCGTGGCAGCGATGATTCGAGGCCAGGGCCTTGGAGACCGTTTGGTAAACCAGGTAAAACACAAGGGTACCACAGCCTGCCCTCCACAGCGCGCGGGAACCGAGTGCTTGTGATGTGCTTGGTGTAAGAGATGAGTGGATCAACTCTGAAAACACCTGGAGTCTTTTGGCTCATCACAAGATGTCAGGGGTTGAAAGGGAACTCACTGAGTCCAGTCCCCCTGCCAGAGCAGGGCAATACAATCTAGCTCAGGAACACATCCAGATAGGCTTTGAAAGCCTCCAGAAAAGGAGACTCCACAGCCTCTCTGGGCAGCCTGTGCCAGTTCTCTCAGACCCTTACAGTCAAGAAGTTGCCCCTTGTGTTGAGCTGCAACCTCCTGTGCTGCAGCTTCCACCCACTGCTCCTTGGCCTATCCCAGGCAGCAGTGAGCAGAGCCTGTCCCCCTCACCTCCTGACCCCCAGCCCTCAGAGATTGATAAACATTGATTCAGTCCCCCCTCTGTCTTCTCTTCTCCAGACTAAGCAGCCCCAAGTCCGTCACCCTCTCCTCCCCAGGCAGTGCTGCAGTCCCCTCAGCATCCTCAGATGCCTCTGCTGGACCCTCTCCAGCAGATCCCTGTACCTCTGCAACTGGAGAGCCCCAAACTGAAGGTAGTGCTCAAGATGAGGTCTCAGCAGGGCAGAGTAGAGAGGCAGGAGAACCTCCCTTGCTGGACACACTCTGCCTAATACACTCCAGGATCCCATTTGCCGTCTTGTCCCCCAGGGCACATTGCTGTGCCATGGATGTTCTCCCCCAGCACTCTCAGCTCCCTCTCCTTAGGGCTGCTCTCCAGCAGTCACCTCCCAGCCTGTCCTGCTGCAGTTTATTCTTCCTCCCCAGGTGCAGGACTCTGCACTTGTCCTTGTGTGGCCACTCCTTTACTTAGTATAATTAAACCTTTTCATTTGGTTGAATTAAAAATGCTACAGTGTCTGTTGCTCAGCTGGAAGCTACCAGAAGGTGACATATCCATTTTTTGTGGCCTTTTGTCTGTGGCTCCCAGTCAGTGCACCTCCTGCGTCGCATCCTCCGGGATCCAAACTTGAAGAACCAGTTTCTGTGAGGGAAGCAAAGGATTCTTTGTCTGCAGAGAGGTGGGAGGTCAGCCACAACTACCTTTTGACCGTGGTTTTGTTTTTTTCACTTGCAGGGGGATGGAGAGAACGAGAAAAGGCTCGTGAGGACAGCTGGGGCCCTCCTCGAGACTCCAGGCCTTCAGGAGAGAGGGAATGGGACAGAGACAAAGACCGGGATGAAAGCGAGAAAGATCGGGAGTTTGAGAGGGACAGGGACAGGGACTTTGATCGAGAGGATCGCTTCAGGAGGCCCAGGTTTGACTGCTCTGTTTAAATACTTCAGCTGCAAAGCCTTTTTTAACGTCCTAAAGAGAGCAATGTGATGCTGCTGAGGGAAAGGAACAGGAGCTGGCTCCTGTGGAAATGCAGTGATTGAAGGAAGGAAATAGAATGTGGCATTCGGGGGCCTTTCTGGCTTGTTATTTTTAAGACAACCTGAACTGCTTCCTAATGAAAACAAAGATGGGAGGAAAAAAAAAAAAAAAACAAGAGGAAAAAAAAGACAGAAAGGAAAAACAAAAGACAGAAAGAAGAAATAAACAGACAGAGGAAAAAAAGACAGGCAAAAAAAAGAAAAAAGATGAATAAAAAGAGAGGAAAAAAGGGAAAAAAAAGAANAGAGATTAAAAAAGAGGAGGAAAAAAAGAGACAGAATAAAGAGGAAAAAACCCACCAAAAATATGGAAAAAAACAGGGGGGAAAAAAAAAAAAGAGAAAAAAAAAAGAAAAAAAAGGACAAGAGAAATAAAGACAGGAAAAAAGAGAAGAATAAACAGGGAAAAATGAGGAGGAAAAAAAGAGAGAAGGAAAAAGGAGAAAAAAAGACAGGAAAAAATAGAGGGAAGAAAAAGAAAACTGTTTAGAAAAATAAAACTATTTCACTGCTCTTAATATTTATTTAAATTTTTCAACCTTTTATTAGGAGAATTTTAAGTTCGCCTCCAGAAGATATTTTGGAATGATGTCAGTACGTTAAAGAAAGACCCCAGAGGGGCTGAAAACATCCTGTGCTGTGATTCTTGTATTGCCTCTTTCCACAGGAAAGATAAAATCGTTAATGAGTTAATTTTGTTTACTATTTTGGATGACAAAAGGGAGGATGCTGGTTGGAGGAGAGGCCCAGCTGAGGAAACTTCGAGCTGGAGAGATTCAAGTCGTCGTGAGGAATGGGACAGAGGTGGTCGTGACATGAGAGATCGACGTGGTGATGACAGAGAGCCACCTCTCAGAAGAGGACCTCCCCTCAGATCTGACCGTGAAGAACGTAAGTTTGCTTTGCTGTTCCTCAAGGTTTACATCCTTACGGAGACTTCTTGATACTGTCACAGCGCTAGGACATGATAAAATCACAGAATGGTTTAGGTAGGAAGGGACCTCAAAGATCATCTAGTGTCAAACCCCTGCCATAGGGCTCAAAGCTTAGCCAGCTCCAACCCCCCTGTGCCATAGGCAGGGACACCTCCCACTAGAACAGGTCGCCCAAGGCTTCATCCAGCCTGGCCTTGAACACCTCCAGGGAGGGAGCACCCACAACCTCCCTGGGCCACCTGTGCCAGTGTCTCACCACCCTCACGGCAAACAACTTCCTCCTAACACCCAGTTTCAATCTCCCCTCTGCCAATTTGAACCCATTTCTCCTCATCCTGTCATTACAAGACCTTGTGAACAGTCCCTCCCCAGCCTTCCTGTAGCCCCCTTCAGATACTGGAAGGCCACTCCAAGGTCTCTTGGCAGCCTTCTCTTCTGCAGGATGCAGAGCCCCAACTCTCTCAGCCTCTCATCACAGCAGAGCTGCTGCAGCCCTCTCAGCATCTTCGTGGCCCTATGAAAATGAGAATGTATTTGAGGAAAAAAGGAGAATGTATTTGAGGAAAAGTGAGAATGTATTTGAGGAAAAATGAGAATGCATTTGAGGAAAAAATGAGAATGCATTTGAGGAAAAAAGGAGAATGCATTTGAGGAAAAAAGGAGAATGCATTTGAGGAAAAAAGGAGAATGCGTTTGAGGAAAAAAGGAGAATGCGTTTGAGGAAAAAGGAGAATGTGTTTGAGGAAAAAGGAGAATGTGTTTGAGGGGAAAAGGAGAATGCGTTTGAGGAAAAAATGAGAATGCATTTGAGGAAAAAATGAGAATGCATTTGAGGAAAAAAGGAGAATGCATTTGCGGAAAAAAGGAGAATGCGTTTGAGGAAAAAGGAGAATGTGTTTGAGGGGAAAAGGAGAATGTGTTTGAGGAAAAAAGGAGAATGCGTTTGAGGAAAAAAGGAGAGTAAGTTGTAGTTGCAGCCACTTGAAATTCCCTTTGCATAAGCAAAGTAATGGAAAGAAGCTTCTGGAGCGAGTTCAGAGGAGGGCCTTCAAGGATCTGAAGGGCTGGAGAGAGACTTTTGAGGCTCTCAGGTAGTGACAGGACTAGGGGGAACGGAGCAAAGCTGGAGGTGGGGAGATTCAGATTGGATGTGAGGAGGAAATTGTTGAGAATGAGAGTGGTGAGAGCCTGGAATGGGTTGCCCAGGGAGGTGTTTGGGGCCAGATCCTTGGAGGTGTTTTTGGCCAGGCTGGCAGAGGCTGTGGGCAGCCTGCTCTAGGGTAGGGTGTCCCTGGGCATGGCAGGGGGATTGGAACTGGCTGCTCCTTGTGGTCCCTTCCAACCCTGACTGATTGTCTGTTGCTGTCTTTCTGTGCTGCAGCAAGCTCCTGGCGGCGTGCCGAGGATAGGAGAGAAGACCGCGGAGAGGAACGCGAACCCGTTCGGCGCTCGGCTCCCGCTTCCGCTGCCTCTCCAGCTTCTGCTGCCCCAGCAGCATCAAAAGATCGAGACAGAGATGGGGAGAAGGAGAAAGGCTCCTGGAAAGCAGAGAAGGAAAGGGAGCCAGCTCGCCGCAGCAAAAACGAAACAGACGAGGAAGGGTGGACCACTGTGCGGCGTTAGGTGGAAGGCGCAGAGCTTAACCCCCTGGTTTTGGTTTTTTTTTTTTTGCTTTTGATTTTGACCCGATTCCATGGATTATATTTGTGCTTACAAACATTCTGAAATTGGGATCCTTTTAACAAAAACGTTTTGAGGTAACACGAAAGCATGAGCTCGAATTACTTAAACTCATTTAGGTCGATCATGCACAAAGCTCACAGCAGAAGTGTTGGGGAATCGATTCCCGGGGTTGGGAAAGTTCACATGAGGCTGATTGTGTGGGTTGGTCGTTGCTAAAATGAAAACAAAAAGAAGCAAAGCCAAACAGCTGCCTCAAGGAAGGCCTCTGTCTCACACCAAAACCAGGCTGACCTTTCTGTTTTCACCCATCCTTAATTTGGAAGGGAGCTTTTATCAGCATTTGGAAATAACCTCTGGTGCCAGAGTGCAATTACTGGGGGGGGAGGAAAAAAAAGAGCAAAATCAATTCCCATAATTAACCAAAACAAGAGGAAAAACTCTAAAAAGCCCCCTTTTTTTTTCCCCTTCCATAGCTGTCTTTCCAGCTCTCTTAAATTCAGGAAGTTGTTGAAATCTGAATTCAATACACTGAGCATTAGCTGCACTTGGGCTTTTTTCCTGTAGGTTTTACTTGACCACATCAAACACCTCCGAGGCCACTTTGCAGTCCTGGTTCCAGTGAGGTTTTCCCCTGCTGCAGTCTGCAACCACAGAACTTGGGAGCCTTTCCCATTGGGAGTGATTTGGTAAGAGTATGGTTGTGTCTTTTTTTTTTTTTTTGTTGCCAATATCACAACTGCTTTTTTTTTTTTCTTTTTCCCATTGGATAGTTTCATGCCTTTCAAGGATTTATAAATATTGTCATATTTAACCCCAAAAAAAGGGGAAAAAAAAGTGTGGTTTTTGGAGAAATTGTTGAATTCTTCCCCCTCCTCCAATTCTCTTGTCTTCAGGGGTAATTCTTTCCCTTTCCAAACAAGAACGACAACAAAAAAAAAGTGATTTGTAGTCATGGCTGTGTTGACTTCACTTTTGGGGTGTGGTAACAATGATTCTGGTCATGCTGAAGCCAACGCAGAACTTGCTGCTGTGTGTTTCTTCAATGATAAATAAACAATTTAAGGAATGAGCTGCTGTAGTGTTTTACCTTCTCAGCAACTTAGAGTCATAGAATCCGTCAGGATTGGAAGGAACCACAAGGATCAGCCAGTTCCAACCATCCTGCCATGCCCAGGGACACCCTACCCTAGAGCAGGCTGCCCACAGCCTCTGCTAGCCTGGCCAAAAACACCTCCAGGGATCTGGCTCCAAACACCTCCCTGCAGGGGCAACCCATTCCCTGGCCTCACCACTCATGATGAAGAACTTCCTCCTTACATCCAATCTGAATCTCCCCCCCTCCAGCTTTGCTCCACTCCCCCTAGTCCTGTCACTCCCTCAGAGCCTCAGAAGTCCCTCCCCAGCTTTCCTGTAGCCCCCTTCAGATCCTGGAAGGCCACCAGAAGGTCCCCTGGGAGCCTCCTCTTCTGCAGCCTGCACAGCCCCAACTCTTTCAGGCTGTGCTCACAGCAGAGGTGCTGCAGCCCTCTGGGCATCCTCGGGGCCCTTCTCTGCACACCTCCAGCATCTCCACATCCCTCTTGTCCCAGGGGCTCCAGCACTGGATGCACTACTCCAGGTGGGCTCTCAGCAGAGCACAGCAGAGGGCCACAATCACCTCCCTGGCCCTGCTGCCCACACTGCTCCTGCTGCAGCCCAGCCTCTGCTTGCCTTTGTGCCCTGCAAGTGCACACTGCTGCCTCATCTTCAGCTTCTCCTCCACCAGCACCCCCAAGTCCCTCTCCTCAGGGCTGCTCTCCAGCCAGGCACTGCCCAGCCTGCATTGGTGCTTGGCAGTGCCTTGACCCAGATGTGGGACCTTGCACTTGGCCTTGTTAAAACCTGCTCTGCTGTAAGTTAATACAGAACATTCACTTAATTGATCTTTTCTGTACCTGGACCTCTTTCAGTACCAGCTGAAGGAGAACATGGCAACAGCTGTGGCAGTATCACAGAACGTTAGAGGTTGAAAGGGTCCTCCAGAGCTCAACAGTTCAACTCCTCTGCTAAAGCAGAATCACCAAGGGCAGGCTGCAGAGGTTGGCTTTCAAGGTTTCCAGAGAAGGAGACTCCACAACCTCTTTGAGAGATCTGCTTTCATTTTAATAGGTGTGAACAGAAGTTGCAGTACTCTGCTTGGCCTTTTCCTGCTGCTTTCTGAGTTACCCAGGACCAGTAGGTTCCTCACAGTCACCTTTGAGGGTCAGATTTAGAATCATGGAATATTTCTGTGCTGTTGGAGGCTGTCACCTCATTGCTTCTTGAATCAGAGAATTTCTTCAGAGCAGTAGTTTTTTCTAAGCAAAAAAAGCCCAACCTTATGTTTATCATAGAATCATAGAATGGTTTAGGTTGGAAGAGACCTCAAAGATCATCCAGTTCCAACCCCCCTGTACCCACAGGCAGGGAAACCTCCCACTAGAACAAGTCGCTCAAGGCCTCATCCAGCCTGGCCTTGAACACCTCCAGGGAGGGAGCAGTCACAACCTCCCTGGGCAACCTGTGCCAGTGTCTCAGCACCCTCACTGCAAACAACTTCCTCCTAACACCACTTTCAATTTCCCCTCTGCCAGTTTGAACCCATTTGCCCTTGTCCTGTCATTACAAGACTTTGTGAACAGTCCCTCCCCAGCTCTCCTGTAGGTCCCCTTCAGATACTGGAAGGTTACTATAAGGTCTCCTGGCAACCTTCTCTTCTCCAGGGTGCACAGCCCCAACTCTCTCAGCCTGTCCTCATAGCAGAGCTGCTGCAGCCCTCTGATCATTTTTGTGGCCCTCCTCTGGACTCTCTCCAACAGTTCCATGTCCTTCCTGTGCTGGGGGCTGCAGAGCTGCAGACAGTGCTGCAGGTGGGGTGTGAGGAGAGCAGAGCCAAGGGGCACAATCCCCTCCCTTGCCCTGCTGACCACAGCTGCTCTTGCTGCAGCCCAGCACACAGTTGCTGTCTGGGCTGCACTCACACTGCAGGCTCATCTTCAGCTTTGCATCAACCCAGACCCCCAGGTCCTGTTCCTCAGGGCTGCTCTCAGCCACTCACCACCCAGCCTGGAGCTGTGCTTGGGATTGCACCCACCCAGGTGCAGGACCTTCCACTTGGCCTTGTTGAATGCCCTGAGGTTGGGCTGGGCACAGCTCTGCAGCCTGTGCAGCTCCCTCTGGATGGATCCTGCCCTCTGGCAACTCGACTGTGCCACACAGCTTGGTGCCAGCTGCACACTTGCTGAGGCTGCACTGATTCCTCTGCCCATGGCACTGACAAAGATGTTGCACAGCAGCACTGGTGCCAGCACTGACCCCTGAGGGAGCCACTTTGGCACTGGTCTGCAGGTGGACATTGTGCCCTTGATCCCCTCTCTCTGCCTGCCACTACCCAGCCAATTCCTTATCCAGCGAGTTGTCCACCCATCAAGTCTCTGTTTTTCCAGTTTGGTGAGCAGCCAACAGAACTCTCAGGAGGAAAGATCTGCAAGATGTGAGCTCTGCAGTGAGCTCTGCCAGTGTGTTTATTCTCCTGCTCTGTCGTTTTGGAAGACAAAACCACAGCAGCCAAGCTCCTCTGCTGACTGAATCCCACCCCTCAAAACCTCCCATCTGCTGCCACAGCTGTTAGTTAGCACAGAGCTTGGCTACCTGGAGCTGTTGAGCAAGTCGAGGGAATGCTCTGTCCATTGTTGATTTGTTTGAATCATTCCATGCTCAGTTCAACATTAGAGTTGTCAGCGAGCCTTAGAGTGGTTATATTTAGAAGGCAGAACTGCAGGCTGCTGCTGGCCCAATGGATGCAAATATTCCTCCATTGCAACATCTTCAAGAGCAGAGTAGGGCAGGTGATCAGGTTTGAACAGTTCAGCTTCTTTCTTAACTGCAGGAGCAGCCCAGAGCCTAACCCCCAGGGGGTGGCAGGGCTGAGGACCATCAGAGTGCTCAGCTCCAGGAGGAAGGCAAAAGCATTTTAAAGTGTTTTCTCTGGAGTGCCTTTGTTCTGAAGAAATGAAACGTTTAAAGCAGTGTTAGGGCACAGCAGAGGCACTGAATGCAGTGGTACCACTCCAGCCTGGGCACAGCTCCAGTTGCATCATGCCCTTAGCTAGAATCATAGAATGGTTTAGGTTGGAAGGGAACACAAAGCTCAGCCAGTTCCAACCCCCCTGTGCCATAGGCAGGGACACCTCCCACTAGAACAGGTTGCTCAAGGCTCATCCAGCCTGGTCCTGCACACCTCCAGGGAGGGAGCAGCCACAACCTCCCTGGGCAACCTGTGCCAGTGTCTCACCACCCTCACTGTGATGAACTTCCTCCTAATATCCAATTTCAATCTCCCCTCTTCCAGTTTGAACCCATTTCCCCTCATCCTGTCATTACAAGACCTTGTCAATAGTCCCTCCCCAGCCCTCCTGTAGGCCCCATCAGACCTTGCAAGGCCACTCCAAGGTCTCCTGGCAGCCTTCTCCTCTCCAGGCTGCACAGCCCCAACTCTCTCAGCCTGTGCTCAGAGCAGAGCTGCTGCAGCCCTCTCAGCTGCATCTTGGTGGCCTCCTCTGCACTGGCTCCACCACTTGCATGTGCTGCTTGTGCTGGGGGCTGCAGAGCTGCAGACAGTGCTGCAGGTGGGGTGTGAGGAGAGCAGAGCCAAGGGGCACAATCCCCTCCCTTGCCCTGCTGCCCACAGCTGCTCTTGCTGCAGCCCAGCACACAGTTGCTGTCTGGGCTGCACTCACACTGCAGCCTCATCTTCAGCTTTGCACCAGCCCAGACCCCCAGGTCCTGTTCCTTAGGGCTGCTCTCAGCCATTCCCCACCAAGCCTGGAGCTCTGCTTGGGATTGCACCCACCCAGGTGCAGGACCTTCCACTTGGCCTTGTTGAATGCCCTGAGGTTGGGCTGGGCACAGCTCTGCAGCCTGTGCAGCTCTCTCTGGATGGATCCTGCCCTCTGGCAACTCGACTGTGCCACACAGCTTGGTGCCAGCTGCACACTTGCTGAGGCTGCACTGATTCCTCTGCCCATGGCACTGACAAAGATGTTGCACAGCAGCACTGGTGCCAGCACTGAGCCCTGAGGGAGCCACTTGGCACTGGTCTGCAGGTGGACATTGTGCCCTTGATCCCCACTCTCTGCCTGCCACCATCCAGCCAATTCCTTACCCAGCAAGCTGTCCACCCATCAAGTCCCTGTTTTTCCAGTTTGGTGCCCAGGATGTCATGTGGAACAGATTCTAAGGCCTTTCTTAGATCCAGGTAGATGAATATTTATGCTGGCAAGTGCATGTAAGAATAAATGGAACCAATATCTGGCTCTTCTTAGCCCTCTTCTGTGAAGCACACAACAGCTCCAAGCTGGGCTGCTTTCAGCTGAGCCTATTTGCTGTTCCTAGGATTTGAATTGCCACTGGAAAGGGTTTCCAGCATTGAAAGGAATTGAATTGACACTCTCAGCACTGCACATTGTAGGAAGCTTTTCAGAGACCAAGAGCAGGCACGTTGCAGCTTACTCCTTGCCACAAGGACCTCAAAGAAAAGAACACAAAACAAAACGACTCCAAAATGCCCTTAAAGGTTGAGTCTTTGTAAGACACTGACCTGTAAAAAGCAAATTGCTAAAGTGACTAAAAGCTGGTTGCTTTCTGCTGGCTCTGAACCTTGTAATCTCCTCTCTGGAATAGTGTGGGTTGTTTTTCCTCCCCCTCACTGGTCTTTTGAAGCTGTTACTCTCCCACCTTACCTGTGCTCAGGTGCTTGATGCTGTGTGGTAGCTGCAAAAGGCCTTTCCACAGCAGAGCTTCAAGCAACCGCTTAGGATGAGAGGAACTCTCATCCTGAATGGATGGGTATGAGGAGGAAGTTATACACCATGAGACTGGAGGTGAGGAGGAAGTTCTTCACCATGAGAGTGGTGAGGCCCTGGAATGGGTTGCCCAGGGAGGTGGTTGGGGCCACTTCCCTGGAGGTGTTTAAGGCCAGGCTGGATGAGGCTGTGGCCAGCCTGATCTAGGGTAGGGTGTCCCTGCCCATGGCAGGGGGTTGGAACTAGATGATCCTCATAGCAGAGGTGCTATGGGACAGGCTGAGGGAGTTGGGACTTTTCAGCCTGGTGAGCAGTCCCTCCCCAGCCTTCCTGTAGGTCCTCTTCAGATACTGGAAGGTTGCTATAAGGTCTCCTGGCAGCCTTCTCTTCTCCAGGCAGAAGAGACCCAACGCTCTCAGCCTGTCCTCATAGCAGAGCTGCTGCAGCCTTCTGATAATCTTCATGGCCCTCCTCTGGACTCTCTCCAGCAGTTCCATGTCATTCCTGTGCTGAGGGCTCCAGAACTGCACACAATACTCCAGGTGGGGTCTGATGAGAGCAGAGTAAAGGGGGAGGATCCCCTCCCTTGCCCTGCTGGCCACACTTCTCTTAATGCAGCCCAGCACATTCTCCCAGCAGTTCCTGCACACAGCTCTCTTCATCTCCCTGCCTTTGGCAGGGCCACCCCCACAGACTGAGCACCCCTCCCTGCACCAGGTGAGGGTAAATCTACTCACAGTGTAACCCTCTCCACACTCAGACCTTGGGCACCTGCCTACAGCTCCTAGGCAAACCACAAAGCTGCTGCTGCTCCTTGTCCTGCCCACCAAGTAGCAAGAAAACCAATTTCTGACCTCTCAAGGGTCAGAAGCAACACAACTCTGCCTGATCACAGGATCACAGCATGTCAGGGGTTGGAAGGGACCCAAAGAGCTCATTAAGTCCAACCCTCCTGCCACAGCAGGACCATCCAATCTAGCTCAGGTCACACAGCAACACATCCAGAGAGGGCTGGAAAGGCTCCAGACAAGGAGACTCCACAACCTCTCTGGGCAGCCTGTGCCACTGCTCTGGGACCCACACAGGCAAGAAGTTGCCTCTTGTGTTGAGCTGCAACCTCCTGTGCTGCAGCTTCCATCCATTGCTCCTTGGCCTATCTGGGAAGAGTTTGTCCCTTCCATCCTGACCCCCAGCCCTCAGACACCAAACAGCTGCCATCACTTATTCAGCACCCACCCAAAATCTGCATCCTTTACGAAGCATTAAGGCTATTTTGTTAACCACATGGGGTAGATCCCTCCCACCTTGCAACGAGTTAAAGCCACAGGGTCTCAGCTCTTGAAATTCACATCCCACACCCCTTCTCCTTCCACTGTTACACCACGGCCATGCCTGTCTGCTTTTCTCCTCTCCGAAGGCTTCCCCTCACCCCCTCACTCTGCATCAAAGCTTATTCTCTGCCATACTCCTTCGGAAGAGGGCTCAGCTTGCGCCTCCAGCCTGGAGCTTACCAACATGCACACTTCGATTCTTCCTCCTCTGAGCCCTTCCCTAAAGCCGTGTGCGGGACACGGGGACCTGGGAAAGCTCAGCAAGTGACCCCCCCGCTCTAGTGAGAAGGTTCGAGGGTGCCCACCGGGGCTCTCCTATCGTGCCAGGTAGGATGCTGTGATTCCGGGGAAGGTGACGTTTAGCTCATTAGGGGGAGAGGAACGGAGCGCGGCTTTGATGACGATTTGTTACCCGACCAAGGAACCTGGCTGCGATGTTTGCCTTCGGACCTGCAGGGCTGAACGTCGCACCCTAATTAAACACCCCCCGCTGTGAAGCGGGCAAAGCGGCAGCACCAAGCAGGAGGGGAGGGTTGGAACTAGATGATCCTTGTGGTCCCTTTCCAACCCGGACTGATTCTATGATTCTCCCGGGGTGCAGCACCGGGCTGGACCCCACCACCGCGACGGCCGCCGCTG